>JARHVA010001226.1:705000-1002500 GCA_037957365.1 Torreya grandis | reverse complement strand
ACATTTTAATATGAGTAAAATAAATTGAAGCAAAACCTAAGATCTTCAAACTAATATAGCATATGCACAAATTAGAAATCCTGTGATTAGAAAATGCAACTTAGAATTCAAAGACACCATTCAAATTCAAGACATAAACTACCAATTGAGGGAAAAACTATATTAGAAATTGACATATCAAATGTGGACAATACTTGCTGAATTCCTTGATTATATTAATTTCTTCAAGCATACAAAATCTACTAAAAATTCTCCCCCTTTTACAATTGGTAATACATGCCTTTATAGAAATATTAGGCAGTTTACCAGTCAATTACAATATATAGGTGTACAAAATATAAGTATAGTTTTCCTTCCTAAAATGGTTCTAGAATACACTTACTTTCTACAATTATACTAACCTAGGGGTAATATGCTAACAAACTAGCATATTCCTTTACAATGGAATATTCTATTTCAAAATTCTACAAAATTTTACAAAATAGAATATTCCCTAGTTTGTTGTTGGGGCCTCTATTTGTTGTTATTGGAGGATGCTCATGGTTTTATTATGTTGCTCATCAACTCGCTTTATATCCACTACAAGCTTCAAGATACGCACCTCCTCTTGATCTACCAAGTCCTCGAGTTCTCTATCATTTCTAGCCATGGATTATTTAATGTTCCTAGCTTCATTATCCTCTCTCCAGCATTTAATATCATGTCTAAGATCTTACTATTATCAGCCCCAAATTTGCTTTTACTCTTCCCTTTAATTTCTTGAGCTACCAAAGTAGCCCTATGTTTGAATTCCTCATCACTTATGATTCCAAATGTAGCGGGTTGTGCAGGGTCTATAAGCATAGTCCCAAGAAGTTGTTTAATAATTGTAATTAGATCTTTATCATCTTCTAGGAGTCTTTATGCATTATTCTTCCATGCACTCAAAATTTGAACCTTGTCAACCACAATTCTAGAATTGTTCTCAAGTGTCCCAAACTAATGGTTTTGAAGCTTGGGATCTATTTACTTGCTTGAATGTTGAGAAAATTTACTATTTTGTCCTCTAAGGCTTATCATTGGGTGACCAGGCCTTGGCTAGTGCAATTTGATGTCCTAATGCACTCTACCTCAACTTAATCATTTTGAGTGCCACAAACATGTCATAAAATGACTAATCAAGCATTTTGGTCATTGCCTTAGGTACTAATAGAATTTCCTATGTATTTAAGTTTTCTTTTTCTCTTTCCAAATTATAGATCCTCTATTTCATTCCTCTGACCCTTGATTTTGTTTGTGCTGATTGGGATTCAATTAAGCTTTCAACATCTTATTCATGAATGGTAGCTTCACCTAGCTATTTCCCCCTAATTGGGGTTAATTCTACAAACGGCTCCACCTTTTGGAAGGTTAATTCCTCTATTCCCACCATGGCTGTCTTGGTGTTAACCCTCTCTAATTTAGCTATATCTAGATTAAATTGCACAATTTTGGATGACTATAAATTTTAGAAGGTCTGAGACCTTTACACTAGGGTTACTTGATGCTCCAAGAGCATCCATATTCATGCTTTATGGTCCTAGAGTGACCATAATTCTCATTTATTCTTGCTCTTTTACCATGGCCTTAATCCATGGCTTTATTTTATCATGCAATTCCACATTTGTCATGGCCCATGAATGGGAAAGAGTAGGGATCTTTTGTATTTTTCCATAAATGAACTAGTCAAGGATGATTGGTCCATGGATTAGGAATTTATCATTGAAGAGATTGACTTCACTGGTGGGGTGAGTGAAGGTAAATCTTGATCTCTTCCTTGGTCCAACAAGGACCAAGGCTAGCTTTACCTTCCTCTTCTCTTGGGATGCCATAGGGACAAGATCTTTTCATTTATCTTCTTCAGACTCCCCTACTTAGACTTGAGTCTCTTCAAATAGTTCATCTTCCATGTTAGTATCATATGCCTCTACAAGTTTTTGGTGGCCCCCTCAAGTGTCTCCTCTAGCTCTAAGGCTATCATATCTATATATTGAACTAGGGAAGGTAGCCTTTTTGGGAGTGTTTAATATGAGGTCCCCTCTCTATGTCTCTCTTCCAATTTCACCTCTCCCACTTCCTCCTTATCATGACCTTATTCATCTTAGCCTTGTACAGTTTGCCCCTGAGGTTGTGGATGTGTCTATGGTTGTGGTTTTTCTACTTGGGTTTGCTCCTAGGTAGTCCTAGATGGTCCAAGTATCAAGTGATATTGTAAAGGATGCATTTTACATGCCTTTCCAAATGGCTTGTCATCCTTGCCCAATAGGTGCTTTTGTTTGGTGTTGTGCCCTTGGATCCTAGCTAACACTTCTTCATAATTTTTTGCCTTGATGTAAATGGTGTCATAAACACCAAGATGAAGCATGTACTCATACTAAGGAATTAGATTATCCTTCACAAGGATACTCATTATGTTCTTAGGATCCCACATCTTGAGTTCATCAAGGTAAAACCCAAATGAATCCCTATGCTTAGCCATGGTATCAACTTGTTTCCAATCTTGGATTATAGTTTTCCCAATAGTCAAAGGGAAGGGGTGGAGAATACCCTTCCTCTTTTATTTTCAAATACCATCAATTCCATTGATGAACTAGAGGTAATATGTTGCTTGACAAGCTTACTTGGAACATATATTGTCAATATGTAAGGCTTGGATAGAATCCCCTCAATCCTAATGACTGTGTAGTAAGGGTAGTACCAGATGTCACCCATAATTTTCACATACTTATTGATGAGTGGGTGGACTCTATGCATGTGAACACCTTTGATAGCCTTTACAATGGTTGGGTAGACACAATCAAAAATAAACTACATATGGTTCCTATATTTAAAGATATGTAATTTGGAGTAATGGTGGGAAATGGTATTTTTTTCCTCAAGAGACTGATTTCTAATACCAGTGAAGTTGATTAAGGTAATGAGGGCATCCATGAGGTATGACATCATATAAAATTTACTAGATGTATTCCTTTTAATGGTAGTGAATTGCTTAGCCAAGAAGACACTAATCAAATCTCCAATTGGAGGGGTGATCTTTTGTTCTACAATGAAATGCATATAGGGAACCCATATTTTATTCACATAGGTGGTTGAGGGGGCTCCAAAGGATTAGTTCAATAGTGCCATTATAACTCTGATGCCATCCCTAAATTTGACTATTGGGATTTTCCATCAAAATCCTTAAGGATATGGGGTCCTTGGTGTAGCCAGGGTCTAAGGATAGAGTTTAGGTCATGGTTGTTGGTCCATTTCTTAATTTTAGATAGGTTTATGTTGGGGAGAGGGAGCTTATAATATTTATCAAAGGATATATGATAAAAATATTATATCTTTTTGGAATTTCTTTTCCTAATAATCCATTCATTACATACCCTACAATCAACAAAGATAGGAACAAAGATGTCTATACAATGTAGTACCTCAGGTTTTATAGTAGTGTGGTGGACTCTGGCCATGTAGACAATAGCCAAATCAAAATGCCTTCTACTCACCATGGAAATCCTCTACTCCTCCTTTGTAGTGGGCTTCAATTCCTCCACCATGAAGAAGAGTTTGTATTAATTCTTAATAACAGGGACATTTAGGGCTATAAGGTCTAATTCGATATCCTCAAAGATCTATCCTTTATTGTCTATCAACAAGTAGAGCTCAGTTTCTTCCTTCAATTGTTGTCTATGAGACACCATGGTCTCTTCTTCTACAAATTGATTATCCCAGATAGAAAATGGTCTATGTGAAAGCTTTTTTGTGTTCAAAAAAACAATCAAGCTCTCTTTGGATCAAATTGTGACCAAATTAATTCAATTGGGTTGATTTTATGTAGGTTTAGGTTTTTGGAGCTTTAATGGTAGAATATATCAAACATTGGCTTATACGTGCCTTGGGTTTGATTTAGATCTTTTGCCTTTATACCTTTGCATTTTTTAACCCACAAGATCTTACATTTTCTCCTTTTTTTCTTGCATGGTACCTATGTGTCATTGGTCTAGACCTTTTTGACATTTTTCATAAATGCCTTTAAGCATGAGTTGTTGGCATTTTAAAATGACCTCTTTGTTTCACTCCATCAAATTAAAATCTTGGATTAATTCAAGCCATTAATTATAACATAGGCCATTGCCTATGATTGGATCCTTTCTATTCCAAGCCTTATGGTTGTGATACTTAGCATCTTTGCATGTCTTCCCTATGCTTCATATCCTATGTCAGTGTTTTGCTAAATGAACATAGGCCACAGGGAAAGATTGTAAGCCTTTGAAAATTCATGAGCACCTTCAAATTGTTGGATCATCCACCAGTGAGAAAGTGTGAACTACTAGATCATCCTATCAGGTCTACTTCGAATGAACTTTCATCACACATTGAGCTCCTGGTCTCTCAGGGCCTCATTGAAAAGTCTAAGGGAGCCTCACGTTATTGGATCATCCTCTAGTGATAAAGCACAAACTATCGATGATGTTTAAGCATCTTTTGAGCATTTCCCTTAACTTGTAAAGAAATTTTTGAGCCTTCCAAAAAGATTTTAGAGAGTATTTTGATCCTGAGTAGAATAATTCATTAACTTAAATTTGATGGTCTTGTGGATGTCAAATACATTCTTGTAGATGTCAAATGATGGTTGTGTGATTGCCAATTTTAATCTAGTGAAGCTTTTAATTTGATGGGATTAAATTTGATGGTTTCATGGACATCAAATACATCCTCACAGATGTCAAATGATGGTCATACAAATGTCAATTTTAAGCTTGCCAAATTATTGTGACCCAATGCAAGATTGTCACTTGGTACCGCTCTGGGGATTATGAGGATCTTGGAATTAATTCACTCTATTGGATCAAAATTTGTGATGTAGTGAGAGCCATAAGATCATGATCTAGGAGATTATTCATGATTGGTTGTTTCTATTAGCTAGACCCCTTTATTTTTAATCCCCAAACATAAGGGTGTTATGTCTCGATCACTCAGGCCTTCTATAATCCTTTGACCTTTTAACTATGCTTCATGTTATTTGATCAGGTCCTCATGATGAAGTTAGAACCACTAATCACAATCCAAGGGCTTGATTATGATTGGTCTGAGGGGTTATGTGCAAGATTTTTTCGGTCTTCCTTACACTATTCAATTGAAGGGCCATGAGGAAGCGTTAACTATTGATTTGTATATATGCCTGATGTTTAAGTCAAAGTTTGGGATTTTCTCACTCTATTGGATCAAATGCCGTAATAAATCAAGGGCCATTAAATCATATAATATGTAAGTAAGTTAAGTTAGGACCATGGTGATAAAAAGACTTAGGCTAAGGTGTTAACACTAATGTCTTGATTATATTAATAAATACGTTGGGGCTTTAGGATTAAAACCTTAGGCTAAGATATGAACAAGGGACCAAGCTAACATTATAGTGGATTCAAGGAACTAGAACTTAAGCTAAGATGTTAAGACTAAGGTCCTATTTGTATTAATAAATAAAATGGGGCCTTAGGGTTAAAACCTTAGGTTAAGTTAGGAAATATTAAAAGTAACCCTCCAAAATGAATATTAGTTAGGCATACAAGGAAATTTAAAGGGGGAAATAGTAAATGGGGCTAATAATTTTAGGCTAAGTTTTAGTCATGTTAAAAAACATGACTAAGCTTAAAACATGAACTTTATACTTAGGTCCAAAAGGGATTTTAAAAAGTTCCCACTAGTTTAGTTCCTGCCAATAATCAAATTTAAATTGAGGGGTTTTCCAATGTTTTGAAACATGAATTTATCAGGTAAAAACACCATGGAACCTACAACTATAAGAAATAAAGACCATTTATTAGCACTGTTAGTCAAAATTAAGGCAAAACATAACTATGTAAGTTTTCTTTTGATAAAGTGGATGATCTTCAAATTCTACAAATGATCTTATCATGACATATTTTATCTTCAATTATCAAGGTTTCTTAAGGGTCCCAATTTTCAAAAAAATGGGGGATATGTTGGTTCCAATAGATCCTACTCATAGATGCATGGATCATGATTATTTATCTAATGAATTCTTACCCATGCCATAACTTGACTCTCCATCTAGATTATAGGTAGATAATCTATATTATGAGTTTCATAACATAGTTGGTCATTGGGCCAAATATTGTCAAGTATACAAGAGATTCATATCACAATAGTAGACATAGAGCTTTGTTCCTATCACATATGGTAGATCTCCCCATTGAATTACTCTTAGGTGCACTTGATGTTTTCATGGCATGACTACACACACTTAGACACATTGTCACAATATTAAATAATATGTGGATGTGATTCATCTTGAAACAAGATATCCCTATAGTAATAAGATATTTACACCTCTTAGGATATATCCAAACTATTCCCAATCATGGGTAAGTTTATTTCTTTTAGCATCAGTGTGATACACATCATATAGATATATGTAGATTAATCCAATATAATTTACCATGATTTTTCATAGCCTACACCTTCACTTTCCTAGCAACATCATCAAGATGATTCTTAGATGAAGGTTGAACCTTCTCCTATACCGAGGCATTTTCATAGATCAAAGGATGTCAACCATACCCCAATGTAAGTTCTTCACATTGATTATCCAGAGTAGGAGGCACCATGTCCTCCTCATTAGTCTTCTCGTTCTCTTACTTTTTCTATAGAGTTATTGCATTAGGATGTCCAAGCATGAATCTCTATAAAGATAGATGAGACCACACTCATATCTAGATGTCAGTTATAGTAGGACTTACTAGATGTTATTGTTGATGTATGGAAAGATATATATCAATATTTATGAGAACATCATTATTTTACATATCATATTACTCTTCACATTATCATATGATTGGATTTACATTTCATTATGAGCATTGGTAATGCCTTATTTTTTATGTTTCCTTTATATCATAGTTCTTTTTCTTTTTCATCACTTTATTTTTCTGCATATAACTTACATTTATGACATATTCTTTATATTATTGTTTCTTTCATTATACTTAATTCAAAAATTTGTTTTAATATTAGAACTTGGGTAACACCTTTGAGTCTTCTTTGTTATGTTTTTTTTTCATTTATTGGTGATAATTTAATACCTATCTTTATTCCCCCTATTTTGAGATATTCACTAGTTTTATAAGTACTTATGATATCTCTTTTGTAAGATGGTACAACCTCTAGTGACTTGGATACAACTAAACATAGCCATTGCGTCTTCCATTTCTCTACCGTAAATCTTCATGATCAGCTAAAATTATACCCATTATTGTACCAATTCTTATGTGAACAAATAATCTAGGATCCTCATCTTCCCTTTTTATTTCCTTTCATTTGAGGCACACATAGGTAAAATTTGAGATTACACACTTGTGGGAAACTCCAGAAACCTTTTGATACCATGGTCTTCGATACTCTTCTCTAGTGACCAAGTGTAATCTCTCTTGTGATTTTTACTTATTTCACTCATGATTGGTTATCCAAATATGTATTGAGATTGAATATAAAAATGCATAAAATATTAACACCCATATAATAAAAGAACAAAAGGAAATAATCAAAAGGTAATTGAAATATTAAATGTAAGAACACACAAAAAGAAGTAATATTTTGGCACATATCCTATTCTAGTTTAATATCAAACTCAATATTTGGCCCCATGAAAAATCCAACTTCCATTGGACCACATTAGACCAGTAGACTAGGATAGAAGGTCTCATTTTATCATATAATGCCACCTAATTTCTCATACAAGTACCCAATATTCGTAGTAGACCAATGAATCTGTGAGTGGTCCTGAGGAATATATAACATGTTATGAGAAGGTAGGACCATTTTATTTTTCCTTAATATAAAAATCATGGGAATGATCTACATACTTTATTCATTAACACAAACTTTGTGTTTAGTAGCCGAAGTGGCTTATATCACTGATTTCAATAATTTATAGCATTGGCATACATGTTTAGTGTGTCTCATCATTGCTAAGTATTTCCACATCACCCATGTGGCCCCTCACTCTCCTTATATACATCCTATTATCCTTGATATTTCCCTTGATGGATATAGCTTCTAGTTGATCATATCCTTGATCACAATTCCAACCTTCTCATGCCTCTTTGGTTAGTTTTTGAGTTGTACTGTAAGACCTCAAATAGGACTGGGATTTCCTCTTAAACATTGTTACACCAATTTTTCATACCATCTTATTTCCATCATTCACATGGCATTCTATATTCATACTTACATAACATGGAAAATAGGATGCATAGTGTCCACATTACATTGTCTACAATGCTAGCACATGGGAAATTGGATGCATAGTGTGATCTTATGACCATATTTGTACTCATGGGAGGACATCATCCATGGCTAGGGAAACCCTACTAGTTGATGCATTAGGAAGTGATCATAGATCAAACTCCCTAAAACAATACCAGGCCCCATAGTCTATTAGCCTCTCGATAATATAATATACAAATCATGCACCAACTTCACACAAATAACCTCACCTAAATCATAAAAGGTTTTATGATATAACATAGATTGACATGTGTATAATATACAATTTCAATTTTCCATCTGACATATGATAGATCAATCGAGTTATCATAAGTCTAATAATTTATTTCTAGATATCTATAACAATTTACATATATACATTAAATGAACTGATGTGCAACCTTTGTTTTTAATACCTATCAAAACCTATCAATGACAAAGATAACACCTTCCCTTCATCATAAGAATATGGGGTGTTTCACACCATAGGTATGCCCATAATAGGTAGGCCTAAAAGTGTATGAACATCCTCTGGCATAATACCCACCTCGATGGTATCCCCATCCACCACCCACTAGAAGGTATTAGTCAGTATCTCCATACTCCTAATAATGTGGTAAATAACTCTGAACTAATTAGGATTTGATGCATCTCTTTAATATGGTCAAATCCAAGCACAATCAAATGCACTCAATCAACTACAAGTAACCGCTCCAATAAATCCAGTAACCATATAACATCCAATACTCTCCACAACCTTCGATGCCTCTACAAAATATCAAACAACAAATCATCAACTATGGCTCTATCCTAAAACTAAAATAAACTAGACATAAAAATAATTGAATCACATTTTATTTCAAATTACCTACATTATCAATCATGTACCTAACTACATCAACCATGTTATATTTATAAACTATATCGATGATGTTTCATACTACATCCACCATCTAAAATTATGGACTCTCTCATCCATGACATGTGATATTGACCTTTCCCTATACTACATCATCCCACATACACCATTGACCATCTCCTCAAATTATCATATGTCATAGGCCATGCTTTTAACTACATCGACCAGACTCATTTTAGATGACATCATCCAAGACATGTCATCAATCATTTTACTATTCTTTTAACTATATCGACCAAGTTTCATAGGATCAACCAAAATTTGTTCAACTACATCATCCAGCTTAAACAACATCAGCCATTTTTAATTGTCCTCAATTTCTAACTGCATTGACCTGCATGATACCATTCATAAGAGTGGTTATTTTTCATTAGGCCATAATTAATTCCCTTTACCTACATGTTGAATTCTCATCTCCTATTCATTTCTCATCCTATTTTAAAGTTTAAACCTACACTAGCTGGATAAAATTCTATTACACGAAGTTTCATCATCACTTACATTTCCTAATCTAGTCCATTTTTACTCAAAATGCTAAAATTCAAAATTAATACAAGTCATACCTATACCACACTAGTTGTTGCTATGATACATCCACTAGTTCATCCACCTCTTAATGTGTGGGCCATCTAGATATTTTTTGGGTTTTCTTTTGCTTCTCTAGTTTGGCATTCTTCCAGTCTGACACAGTCTACATGAAAAAAAATAGATAAGTTTCTCATTTGTTTCCATAATTACCCTTACAATCATTTGTTTTCAGTTGACATGTCAAAAAGGTTTTTTATAGCACTTTCATTATTTTAAATTAGTTTGTCCTAATTAATATTAATACACCAATTAATTCAAATTTCAATAAAACATATGTTAAATAGATTTTGGGGCTTTTTCAAGAATCAAAATAACATAAATGATGGAGCAATCAAATCCTTGTAAAATATGAATGGTCGAATGTAGATGCAAGTAGGATAAGTAGAGATACTATGGGGGAACATGAGGAAATAGACTTCTATAGGAGGAGACAAAGTGTGATATTTATAAGGAGTTAGTAGAGGATGAATGGAACACATAAACTAAAGGGAATAAATATACCAACTAGGAATTGGAGATTGATTTAGAGTGGAAGAGAAAGGAGAATAGAGAAACATAAAATGTACTGTTGACCCTAACCAATACTTTTTACCCCATGAATGAAGTGGCAGGCTAAGGGTGTCACTATAGATGTGGATAAGAAATGTGATCTTATAGGAGCCTTGAATGGCAGAGATCTAGAATTCATATTCAAGAATAACCATGCTAACTTGATCTTAATTGACATAAAAAATGATTGATAGGAGAATTCATAATCAAGTGGTGTGCTAGCTAGACTATTAAAGATTTGAAATAAATCAGACAAAAATAGGAGAATCCATATGGGAGTATGATTGTTGATTTTCTAATGTTATAAATAAAGTGAATTTTTAGTTTCAGGAGGTTGATAATGCTGCATGGTTTTTTGAGAGACTGAGTAATAAGATTCTCTTCGCTATAGCTCAAATTTAATTTCCCATTAAAGCTAAGGCTAAAGCAGCTATAATTAGGGTGAATTTCATGAATGGGGAAAGTTCTCACATGATGGATTTCAATCTTTTGTAAATCTAGTTTTTTTCCATTTCCCCCAAACTTGAGCTAAAAAGGTTGAGTCGATGGGGAAAGTTTTCAGGACTCTCTTGTGTTTGGTGGGTACCAAATCTACAGTGGTGGTCAATGTTCATTTTGAGCCTAGTGTTTCCTACTAGGGGTTGGGGAGTGGGTAGCGAGGGAGACAAAGCTTTTTAAAGTGGTGAAAGAACAAGCACGGTTGAGCCACATCTCGAGAGTGATGTGGAGTGATAAGGAGAGAAACGTCTGATAGATGGGCCTGCTCCTCTCATGCAGTAAGGCCCACTGCCTAGTCTATATAATCAAAACACTCTCTTTATACGCATGTTAGTATTCCAAGTGTGCTCACATGGATTTTTCCCCAGAGATTCCTTAAATCCATACAATTGTGTTTAGCTTTGAACTTAGATTTAAATACCTAGTTACAATCTCAAGATTTAGATACATGGTTATAACCTCAGGAAGAGAATGGTAGATATATTTTGAAGGGGAGATTCCATAGAGTTTCTTCCTATCCCAATACAATGTAATGAGAATTATACCATAAACGAGTACCACCATAACTATCCAAACAATAGGAGAAAACATAGAGAATGTTAGTACTATGGTGAGGTATGATGTAAGTTGAGGTCAATAATTGAAAGGAGGAAAATCAAAACCAAAGATAGATGCAAACAAAATGTATCATTTCACTATCATCTCAAGAAGATGAAAGCCCCTTGGTGCGCTGCAGAGATTGTGATTCTCTGGACATGATAGAATCCCCCTAGAATAAAAGACAAGAAGATAAAGCTAAAGGTGATAGTGAAAGGAGTAAAATGTGACAGTGATAGAAGCCCATCACTCGTCATAATATCCAATTGCGAGAAGTAAAGGTGACAGTGAAGAAATTGACCCTGGAATAATTTTTTTGAAGGTGCAAGTAGAAAGTCATATTCGTAACTTTTGGATTGGCAAGGGTAGATATAGTCCATTAGAGATAGTCCCTCAAATTAAATAACTACTTCTAAGCTAATGAGTAGTCAAGAACATTGATTTATAGTTTGAAAAAACACAGTAGTAATGTTGAACTTCAGTGTCGAGAGAATATATTTTCTAGTCGTGTGACTCATAATTCTTTATTTTATGAAACATCAATTTTATTTGTTTTAATACTTGGAAATTTAAAATAACCAAGTGGAAATGCTAACAAAATATATTACTATTTTTTAAGCTCCCAACATGGCAATTACATGGACTTTGGCACACCTGAACATAGGGTGTACCATTATTGGTAACTCTTTCTTGAGAGAGAAAAATATTGATTCAATTTAATTTAATTTAATGTTATTTTATTTTATTTTATTTATATATGTTAATGGTTAATTTTATTTATAGGTTATAAATTAGCTGAAGGAAGGTGTAATATAAATACTAATAAAATAAAAAAAGTTATGTTCATAATTGATTAAAAGAGAAAAGAGTCGAAAGACAAACAAAGGTTTGTGAAAAGTTGTTCGCCATTTTATACAAATAAAATATAACATAAAGAATATATATCAATTACCCATGAAGAAGATATCTTGGTGTGTACTCACATTCTCTATACAATTTACTCACAGTAAATTCTAAAAGAGACACTTGAAAATATTTAATAACATTCTATACAACATAATCAATACACTACATTTGACACATCCGATTATTATTAAAATATTACAAACTAATGTTTCAATCTAAACTTTATGATAAAGATAAATAAGCAATGCCAAATATGTATATATTATTCCTTCACATTATATTTGGGTTTTACTATCTAATATCAAAATCTAAAGTGCACATGAAACAATCAAATATACTCCCAAGATAAATAGAGTCACAAACTACCTGAGAATCGACACTAAGACTATAGAGTGAAATTTTATTTCTTCAAATCAATAAGAATCACACATTCTTATATATTTTACATATCTACTAAAAGTGACATGTACTCATGCCTCAACATGACACTTGTTCTATGAGTAATAAATGAAGGGTTTTAACAATATTCCTTTATATGGAAAATTTAACTTTCATAATCAAATTGCATTTTTTTATGGTGTTAATTTTGTCTAATTATTATTTTGGGTTTGTTAGAGTTTTATAAAGCATTCTACACATCATTAAAAGGCATGGGATGGGTGTTTCAATTTTTCTCATAGCATGATGAATACTAACAAATGGATTAGCCACAACTATATTCACCTCTCTCCTTGATGTTGGTGCCAACATTTCTTCATTGACCACACTCATCGCCACTATCCATTGTAAAAGAAATTGAGTTTGGTTTTGTAAAACCTTATATTTGTGGTACATAATTTATAGTATGTTCTTAAGGGTGTTATATAATATCCCTTTCATAAACTCATTTTCATCCATATTTTCCTCTATTAACATCATCTTCCCTACCATTTTTGTCCTTTCCTTGAATTATCCTTACAAATATACCTCAGCCCATCTAAGTATAAGAAAATCAAAATTTTCATTCTTAATATCACAATCCAATTGTTACCTTCAAACACTTCTACAACCCTAATAGGGATGATTAAATACTACAACTGTAAAGACTGAAGTAGTTAATTTCTAAGTGGTCAACTCAAAGTTTTAAATATTAGTATAAACACTAGGGTATATAAGGAAAAATAAAAAATCTCCCCTGCCTCTGCAGCTTATAGATAAAAAGATCTTTCTCAACATGCCTCATAGGATTGATTGAAAAACAATTATGGGGATCAACCAAATTTAGTTCCCTAACCTACAATTTTGTATCTAAAACTTGATCCTAAAGTTTTATAATGTAGCCTAATTTCATTCAATCTAAAATACTTAGAATAATTAAAAAAAATAAATCAAATATTGATTTAGATAAATATGCGTAGATATAGTTGGATTTGATAGAAATGAATAGTACCCAACTGAGTTATTTTGATGCCTAGTCCAAAAAAAAACCCAAAAAGTGACAACCAACCTCTTCAAATACAAGACCCAATTGGCCAATAAAAACAACAAATCGAGTGCAAAGATAGAAAAAATCAAAATTATAACTCAAGATTATTTCAAAATCCCGGCTAAAAAAACCTTGAAAAACACTAGTTTTTGTATGATAAATTTAACACAAAATTTGTATGTAAAAATCATTATTTAGCCATAACAAAATCAAATGGAATCCTCTTAAATGACACATAATACTTATGATAGGTCATGGCCTTCCCCCGAAGAGTTGTCTATTTATGCCTCCATATTTATCCCTTCATTTTTTAAACCCAATTGTGTTTGTATTAGCTTATATATTTTTAGTCAAAATGAGATTATAATATAAATTAAATGTTACAACTAAAATAACTTATTTTGTTACTCATTTGTATAGTGAAGTTCAAATGCTTTGAATATCCAACCTATCCATTTTTATACATACACTTGTCCATAGGATAGAAATAAACCAAAACTAACAACGTAAACCCTAGAAATAATAGAAATTAATCTTGATGATGTGAAAAGCTAGGGTTGAGTGACGTATAATAGTCTTCATTAAAAAAATGATTCCTCTCAGCTATGAAATCATATCAGGAAATAACTATGTAAAATGGGTGATCTCCATAATAAAGATTCAAGAGTTAGTGCTGGTAGGGAGTGGAAGGACCTATCAGGGAAGTAATCTCTGCATAATTGCAATACCATTTGTAATGGGGACCCAATTTTTTAGAGGAAAGAATTATCCTCCACACAGAGGATGGAAAGAAAGGCCTTGTCCTCTCTAAATAGCTGTAGTGTAATGATTCCATATGTTTCCTGTACAGACATCACTAGAAATGGAGCTTCCTTGCAAGCAAAGTAAATGTTAAAATGAATAAATAATTATATAGATTTGAATTTAAATACAAAGAATTTACTTATGATTGAATCAACAAAGGTAAAGATTGAAGAAATTCATTTGAGGAGAAAAAGAAGAAACATTGTTTTGGTTAGATTTAACGAACAAAAATTCATATATTATTAAAATAGAAAAAATAAAGTCAATTTGCAATATGCTTTATATTGGGCAAATCTACGGTGGCAGTTTGGCAATGAAAATGCCTACATCATAAATATATTACATGCAGTTCCAAGTAATTTACATCTAAATAATGTCATGTGAAACAAATTTATAATGAAAGTTTGACAATGAAAACATCTGCGACATAAATTTACTAAATATAGTTTCCAAACAATTTACATCCAAAGTACAATTGAAAGGAAAGGAATATACATTATGTTAGACAAGTCTATGATGAGAGCTTGCCAATTAACATCTCTCTCACCTAAATATATGAAATGTAATTTCTAACAATTTAGATTCAAAGAAGTAATTGAAGGAAATATACCTTCTCTTAGACAAATCTATGGTGGGAGTTTGACAATGAAATTTCCAAACAATTTACATGAAGTTGCAACCGGAGTACATATGCCTTACCTGAACAAATCTATTTTGAGGGCTTTGCAATGAAATTTCCAAGCAATTTACATCCAAGTTACAACTGGCCATGGCTTTTAACATTTTCAGAACGTTTATTTATTTTCACGGTAGGTTTCTGGAGCTTTGAACGTTCTCAAAATGTTTATTTATTTTTTATGGTAGGTTTCTGGAAAACTTCAATATTTAGTTGGAAGTTGCTTCTCTGTTAACCCATAATTTGTTCTTTATTAGAGAGGTAAATGCCCAATAGTTTTTTAGAAACTCAAGATTAATTGGAGATAATTTCTCCACTCATAGTTTAACTGCCTATTCCACCTCCCTCCTTATGATGTATGCACAATAGTTAACAAATAGTTAGAGATCAGTTAGTTTAAGCAGTTAACAGTCAATTCTTTCAAGCAGTTAGAAGATTAGTTAAATAATCAGTTTAGTTTCAGTTATTTTTGCTTTCAAATATTTTTATAGACGCCTTGGGCATAACATTGTAATAGCAAGAAAAGAAGATCAATAAAGAAATCTTTTTCAAGAATTACAGTAGCAATCAGGAACAATTTTTATATTACTATTAGTTTTCTTTGTTTTCTGCTATGTTTCTTATCTAACAAAGTGGTATCAGAGCTTGGTAAGGCAGATCGTAGGTTTGAAGTGCCTGGTTAGAAGAAATCATAGCAGACAAGTTTGGAGCATAGTCAACTGTGGCCGACAGCCAGCAAGCAACCAGCAGGAAGCACCGAAAAGAGGCGAAAGGAGGTCATAGAAAATTGGTAGGAGCCGAAAGAGTGCAGCACAGCGAAAGAAGGAGTTGGCTTGGTAAAGAATCACATCATTTCCCAAGGAAAGAAGTGCTAGATCATTGCATGAAATCGTTGGCAGAAACGATACAGTGATGTGGAGACTTGCAGTTGCCGATTAGAAAGCGCAGCAGTCAAAAGAAGCAGTCCCCCGTGTGGTCGGCATAGCAATCAACAAAACTGCAAGGTTTTTTGAAAGCGCAATTAGTTTAGACTACCAAATAGTGATTGTTGGTAGATCATGGGAGAAGTGAGTATAAATCATGGTATTTTTTTAGCAAAAGAAAATTGTTCTTGCTTGCATCACTCTGTTGAAACATGGGATGTCGTAGGCTAGGATTTTGGATCCCGATGATTTTTTTTAGAGCCATCGCAATTCAAAAAAAATAGAATCTTTTTTGATCACTCAAAGAAGAAGCACAGTGAAGAAGTATGCTTCAACCCTCTTTGCAGCTGTTGTTGATCTTGTCACTTCAACGTGAGACATGGCAACAAACAATAGTATCTCTCAGCCTCAAATTCCTCTTTTCACTAGAAAGAATTATGATTTTTGGGCAATTAAAATGAGAACATTGTTTTTCTCACAAGATGTTTGGGATCTGGTAAAGAGTGGTTTTGTAGAACCGTAGGATGAGGTTGCCCATCAGGCATTAACTCGAGCACAAAAGGAAGAGCTTAAAGAGAACAAGAAAAAAGATGCAAAAGCTTTATTTCTAATCCAACAAGCATTGGATGAATCTACTTTTTCCAGAGTTGCAGCAGCAACGAGACCCAGATCGGCATGGAAAATCTTGGAGACTACATATAAAGGTAATACAAAGGTAAAAATTGCTAAATTGCAATCTATTAGGAAAAGTTTTGAAAATTTGCAAATGAATGATTCATATTCAATAGACCATTTTAGGGGTCAAGTGTTGAATATAGTGAATCAAATTAGATCTAATGGAGAAAAAACCATGGATCAGAAGATCATATAAAAAAATACTCAAGAGTTTACCCAGTAAATTTGATGCAATATTTGTAGCTATTGAGGAAACCAAGGATTTAGAACAGTTCTCTGTAGATGAATTAATGGGTTCTTTGTTAACACATGAATCCAGAATGAATAGGAATAACAATACTTCTTTTGAGAATGCTTTCAAGTCACAGGTATCATTTGGAAAAGGAAGAGGAAGAGAAAGGTCAAACTTCAGAGGAAGAGGCAGAGGCAGAATTGGAAGGAACAATCCAAATCAAGGTGAAAACAGTAATCAAAACTACAACAATAGAAGACATGGCAACAAGCACTTTGAATACAGTTCACAGAGGTTTGATAAATCTAATATTCAGTGTTATTACTACCAAAAATATGGACATTATGCTAGTGATTGCAGAAGGAAACAAGGATATGTGGACAAGCAGAATGCTAATTACACAGGTGAATCTATTTCTAATCCAGGTGAATCTAGTTCTAATCCTGGAAGCTTATTTCTCACTTGTCATGTTACTCAAGAAAAGGCTAGAGATATTTGGTTCTTAGATAGTGGATGCAGTAATCATATGATAGGGAATAATTTTTTTTTTGTTAGTCCTTGATGATTCTGTAAAATTTGAAGTGAAATTAGGAAATGATATCAAAGTGGATGTAATGGGTAAAGGTGTAATAAATGTTTTGGAAAAAAATGGTGAAAGAAGGTTTATACCTGATGTTTATTTTGTACCTAGACTAAAGCATAATCTTATGAGTGTTGGACAGTTAGTAAAGAAAGGTTACGGACTATCTTTTATAGATAATGTTTGCACAATACTGGACAAGTTTCTAAGTGGTAGGTTGATAGGAAAAGTGGAGATGACCAAGAATCAGATGTTCCCTCTTTGGATTCAGTGCATCCAAGGAGAAGAGGAAGCCCACTTCAAAACCATGCATCTAAACTAATCATGGCTATGGCACTTAAGGTATGGACATTTACATTTTGGAGGTTTGAATTTGTTACAGAAGAAAAATATGGTGAAGGGATTACCACCAATAGAACAGCCAGGAAGTTCATGTGACAGTTATATTCTGGCAAAACAGCATAAAGAGAGCTTTCCAGTAGGAGCCTCATATAGAGCAAAGGTAATATTGGAGTTAGTCCATAGTGATTTATGTGGACCAATGCAAATTCCATCACTTGGAGGTAGTATTTATTTTCTAACCTTCATTGATGACTTTAACAGAAAAACATGGATTTATTTTCTCAAAAATAAGTCTGAAGCCTTTGGAAAGTTTAAAGAATTCAAGGCTATGGTTGAAAATCAAAGTGGCCGTTATATCAAGGTACTTAGATCAGATAGAGGAGGTGAGTATATGTCTAATGAATTTCAAGATTTTTGTAGATATCATGGCATTAAAAGGAAATTGACTACAAGGTACACACCACAGCAGAATGGTGTAGCAGAAAAAAGAATAGAACAATTATGGAGATGGCTAGAAGCATGTTGAAGGCCAAACACTTGACAAATGAATATTGTGTAGAAGCAGTTGCATGTGCAGTGTATATTCTGAATAGAAGCCCAACAAAGAGTGTCAGAGATCGAATTCCACAAGAAGCATGGAGTGGTAAGAAGTATAGTGTATATCATTTCATAATTTTTGGTTGTATAGCATATTCTCTTATACCATCTAAATTGAGAAGAAAACTTGATGATAGAGGTGAGAAATGCATTTTTATTGGCTATAGTGAAGAATCAAAGGCCTATAAGTTGTATAACCCCATTTCAAAGCAAGTGATTATTAGCAGAGATGTTGAATTTAAGGAAGAAGAAGCATGGGATGGTATCACCGTCACAATTGGAGCACCAATTCCACAAAATGAAGAAGAATTTGAAGAACAAAATTTGCAAGGAGATCAATCCTCTCCACAAGCAAGAACAAGTACTCCAATAAGAACACCTAGGAGGTATGAACAAGGTGAATCATCTGGTCATGCATGTCACCCTACTCCAAATTCACAAGTGATGAATCAGATCCAACTCTTGCTACTTTAAGATCAAGATTTAAAGGTAAGAAAATGAGAAACTTGAATGAGATTTATAATCAAGAAGAAGATAAATTAGATTTGTGTTCAATTTTTTCTCTTTTCACTCATGATCCTATGTATTATGAAGAAGCAATTAATAAAGAACATTGGATAAAAGCAATGGATCAAGAGATGAATGCCATTAAAAGAAATCAAACATGGGATCTAACTAATCTACTGGAAGGTAAGGATTGTATAGGAGTCAAATGGGTTTATAAGACCAAATTTGATGCAAATGGAAATGTTGAAAAGCACAAGGCAAGGTTAGTAGCAAAAGGTTTTGCACAAGAACATGGAATTGACTATAATGAAGCATTTGCTCCAGTTGCTAGACTGGAACTGTTAGAATGGTTTTATCAATAGCTACTCAAAATAATTGGTATGTATATCAAATGGATGTCAAATCAGCTTTCTTGAATGGTTTCCTAGATGAAGAAGTGTATGTAAAACAACTACCAGGTTATGAAGTGCAAGAACATGAAGAAAAAGTCTACAGATTGAAGAAGGTCCTCTATGGTCTCAAGCAAGCACCAAGAGCATGGTATAGCAGGATTAATTCATATATGAGAAATAATGGATTCAACAGAAGCAATAGTGAGCTTATTTTTTACACAAAAATAAAAAAAGAAGGCCATATTTTGATTGTGTGTTTGTATGTTGATGATTTGATTTTTACTGAAAATTTGTCTGTAGACACATTTAAATCAGCAATGAAGAAAGAATTTGAAATGACAGATTTGGGATTAATGAATTATTTTTTGGGCATAGAAGTTGTACAATCAGAGAAAATAATATTTATTTGTCAAACTAAATATGCAAAGGATGTGTTAAGGAGATTTAAGATGCTGAATTGTAAACCACCACCTACACTAGTTGCTACAGGGACCAAACTTAGCAAAGAAGACAAAGGGTCTAATGTTGATTCTACAACATTCAAAAGACCAGTTGGCAGTTTGATGTATCTTACAGCTACTAGACTAGATATCATGTACGAGGTCAGTTTAATCTCTAGATTCATGGAGTCACCAAAAGACTCACATTGGCAAGTTGGAAAGAGGATATTGAGATATGTGGTAGCAACTACTGAATATGAAATTTTATATTCCACAACTAACGATTTTAGTTTGATTGGTTTTACTGATAGTGATTTTGCAGATAGCATTGATGACCGGAAGAGTACTTCTGGACATGCCTTTCTTTTAGGCACAGGTGTGGTCACATGGGCATCCAAAAAGCAACCTATAGTGACACTTTCATCATCTGAAGCAGAATATGTAGCAGCCACATCAGTAGCATGTCAAGCAACTTGGATGAGAAGAATATTGAAAGATTTATTACAAGCACATAATAAGTCAACACCAATCTTTTGTGACAACAAATCAGCAATTGCATTATCAAAAAATCATGTTTTTCACAAGAGGAGCAACCACATTGATACAAGATTTCACTTTATCAGAGAGTTAGTGAACAATGGATAAATCCATCTGGAATTCTGTAGATCTGAAGATCAATTGGAAGATATATTCACAAAGGCATTAGCAAAGGAGACATTTGATTATTTAAGACAAAATTTAGGCATTGTAAACGCTGCAGTTGTTAGTGGTAGAAATTAAGGGGGAGTGTTAGAAACTCAAGATTAATTGGAGATAATTTTTCCACTCATAGTTTAACTGTCCGTTCCACCTCCCTCCTCATGCATGCATAGCAGTTAACAAACATTTAGAGATCAGTTAATTTAAGTAGTTAACAGTCAGTTCTTTCAAGCAGTTAGAAGATTAGTTAAGGATTAGTTAAACAATTAGTTTAGTTTCAGTTATTTTTGCTTTCAAATCTATTTATAGACGCCTTAGATGCAGCATTGTAATAGCAAGAAAATATGATCAATAAAGAAATCTTTTTCAAGAATTACAGTGGCAATCAGGTACAGTTTTTATATTACTGTTATTTTTCTTTGTTTTCTGCTCTGTTTCTTTTCTAACATAGTTTGCTCTAAATACTGTTGGTCAGAGTTTGCCGGCCAGAGGTCGAATATCAGAGTTGCATATAGTCTGACTTTATTTGACTGGCTTATGGATCAAAGCGCCTATCTCTATAAATGGATGAACATATGTTGTACAGAGCTGCAAAATCAGGGAATGTACAAGTGTTTCATGAGCGTGCCCTGCACGACATTTTCAACGAGATAACGCTGGCAGGAGACTCAGCGCTGCATATAGCCGCGTATCACGGGTCTCTGCCATTCCTTGAAAAGTTGGTCGAACTCTCAAATACAAATCCAGATGATGGGCTGAAACTTTTGAAAGCTAAGAATATGGAGGGAAACACTGCCCTGCACGAAGGGGTAGTGAAGATTTTATTGCAGGAGTGCCCATATTTGGTTGATGAGGTGAATGGAGCAGGGGAAAAGGCTCTGTTTAGCGCTTGTGAGGAAGGTCATATGAAGATCATTGAATTGTTGTGTCTTGTAACTCTTGAGGAGTAGCACAAGAGATTTGATGGCAAAACACCTTTGCATCTTGCAATCCTTCAACTACGCATAGATATGACTCTTTATTATATGTTTTATATAATTGTCAAACAATTTAATGACTGGGTTCAATCTTTTATAAATATATTTGTTCTTTCCCTTTTTTGGATTTATATTTTTAATAAATGACAATATTTTATTATTATCTGATCATACTTATGATATTAATGGGTGTTAAAAGAATCTGAAAAATTAGAATGTTTACACTTCAATTTCAAAAAAGATCATGACCACTTCTAAACTGAATGTTGATGCTCAATGGAAATTCACACGAAAACAAGTTAATGTCCTCTATTGAACTCAGATCAATCAATTGTCTTGTATAATACCAAAATACTAAATCTGGTTTCTAATTTATTGCAATCTCTTTTAAAGATTTGAACTCAGATCAATTTATTTATAAATGTAAATTAATGCTGAAACACCAAACTAGGGTGCATTGGGTAGTTTAGGCTATAATGAAGAACTTTTTTTAAATATAATTTTACTCCCTTTTGCTCTAGCTAAAATAGTGTTACTAAAGCATCATCCTTATTTATATATCGATTACAAATTTTTAACTTACAAAAATTTTAGTTAGTGTGCATTTTATTTCAAGATGTTTTTAATGAATTTTTGTGATTATAATAATATTTTTTCTATAAATATTTATTAATAATTATAATATGAATGGAAGAGTTGGATTTTTGAGAAAATTTTCATTACTAAGATTTATATGTCTATTATACGTTTAGTTGTTTTGTCTTTCTTTGTATCACATCGTCTTTACTAGATTTTCAAGGTCAGCTCACATTTAATACGGCTCTAACTCCATCCTTTAAGTAGATAAAGTTTTTATAAATGAGTTTTAACTAATCTATTGCAATCATTGTCATCGATGTTGGGAAGGATGGCACCAAAATAAGCTCAAAAAATTATCCCAAAGGTCTACAATGAAACATATATTTTAATAATCCTCCTCAAAATGATGTTTTCTGTAAATAGATGTTGAAAATATTTTTAGATGGTTTGAAAATAATTATCTTATTGCATACTATGTTCACTGTATATCCTCTAAAGATTCCCTTAACGTATGGATTAGACACCATTGGGAGCCCTTAGAGTTTTAGATTACTGAAGTCCATAACCTCACAAAGATTTTTTTCTTGTTTTTATTTAATAAATCATAACAATTGTAACCTTTGTCAAGTTATTGTTTCCTTCATAATTTACCTTAACGACTTTGTCTCCATGGTCCCATAATTTAAAGGTTTGTAAGTAGATATCACATAAGGTGCTTATCTAGGTTTAGTTACCAAGTATTTTGCTTCTATTATGAGCCTTCCTCTCTTACATTTTCAAATCCTTAGGGCATGTGTTTTGCCACAAGCTAGAAAGATTTAATTTTCTATGTTGCAATAAGAGTATCTATGTCCAGATTAATTTGAAAAAATCCTTGAAAGATTTTATCGATATTCAAGTAGAGATTGAAGATTTTTCATAGAAAGTCATTTACATTTACATTTTGAACATATGTTTTTGATGTCAATCATATGCCCATAGGATTTGGTAACATCCCCTCTTGGCTCACTCGAGGCCATCTTCCAAGCAAGCTTCACCCAAAAATTAAAATGTGGGTGAAAAGAATGATGGGTGGACCACTATGTTAAACAAGAAATCTATTGTTGAGAATAAAAAACGTAAGCCAACTACCACTCTTCCCAATAACAAACCCAAACAAGGTAGAAAAATTTGGATAGCATTATTCCTCCTACCATCCTTACTCCTCAGTATTTTTATCTATCAACTACCGTATAAAGCCATGTTTCTTAAGAGAATTACTTTTTAATTATAACTTGTAGTGTGCAGGACATCTTCAACTAGCATTCCCATCATTTGGCGATCACACAGTCAGCCTCACTATGGCAGCAATTCTCCACAAGAAGAGAACGAGGCTAAACATCACTCCATCTCACTAGGGGATTTTTTACTACCACATCAACAGCCATTATTGGTAATTATTTTTCGTGCTTGGCTTAGAGAAGGATTTATAAGATAGGCAAGGATAATTACACATGGATATTCTACTCAATGTCTACATTCATGGAATATTTGAGGTCACACGGAGTCCTCTCACATATTATCTATGCATGTCATTTTTTGAAGGATGGGAGTTTTAGATTTAATTTGTTTGAAAGAAGTTAAAATTTTGGGGTTTATCCTACAGACCTACCTAAGAAGTATTTAGTATGACACATCATACTTTTCCACTTATCATGAAGATGGAAGTGGTAGTGCTAGTATTTTGGTTTAACCAAAAAAATTAATTATTGCATTAGGAGAAGACTCATCACATGAGTTTTTTTAGGTTATTCTAGATATTGATGAGCATTATTTAGGAATCAAAATGTTTATTCTCCTAGTGATGGCCTTGACAAAGTGAATTTATGGAGATGGGTCATCAATAATCTACCTTTTTCACTGAGGTGATTTGAATATAATATGATTAAGAGTCTTGAGAACAAAGTTGGCACCTTCCTTATTCATTGATGTGTAAGGGAAGGTTAGGCTTGGTATTATTTTAAAAAAATGCTAGGGCTTAGTGGACCCTCTCATTTGGTGGTGCTCATTAAATATAAAACAATGTTTTACTTGGTCAAAATTTCAATTTAGTTATGATTGGGTTCTCAAATGGTTAGATTGTATAATTATTTTTGAGAAACATGGGTTTTAATTTTATGTTTCCAATTGGAAATCTATCATGATACACACATAAATTTTTCTTTCAAACCATATTCCCATCACTTATAGCCTAGAATGGGGAGGTGGCCATCGTGA
This sequence comes from Torreya grandis, assembly GCA_037957365.1. NCBI lineage: Eukaryota > Viridiplantae > Streptophyta > Pinopsida > Cupressales > Taxaceae > Torreya > Torreya grandis. Next base: position 978,010 of record JARHVA010001226.1, on the reverse strand, counting down.
AATTCCTCACATTTTTTTTAATATGTCACTTCTTAGCCATGAGGGTAATATCCGAATCATCACAAGAGTGTGAAACTTGGATCCTTGTATGTCATATGTTTCCATCTAGGTCGAGTGGTGGATTGACACAATCAAACACATTACATCCTTTTATTTTCACTATGGAAAGTAGATTATACAAATTCTGAAGTGTGTTAATGGCATTAGATTTAAGGAATATCATAGGGTTTCTTACTTTCTTGATAAAATCCCATTTGACACTTAGTTATAGCCCATGATTGCCACACTCAAGCATAAGATTAAAGTTGATGAAAGATATGCTATAAAAGGTGCTCAAATTAGGGCCCAATTTCTTTGGCTTAAGATTGGTGACCATGCTTTGAAGTAATTTTTCAAATCTCTCAGCGCCAATCAATCCAAGGAGCAAATTAAAGCCATAAAAAATGCATAGTCATCTCACCAACCTACCAAATATCTCCCTATCCTTCCTAAAAAACTATAAAATCATGCTCCAATCCCAAGAAAATATAAAAAAGAGAGTTCAAGTGTTGTAGGAGTGTTTAAATGTGGGGTCTTGCAAGCTAGGCCTTTTAGCTCAAAAACTATGTGATGTGGCTCTTTATCTTGATGAACACTTTTTGTTGTGTAATGCATGGCTAGTGATAAATTGTCATGGGTATATGGTTTTCCATGTGAATTTTATAAAGCTGCTTAGAAAATGTTTTGTCCTGATTTGCTTGAATATTATATAGAAGACTAACATAATAAATATTTAGGAGCCATCATCAATAAAGGCACTATTAAGTTTATTTTTAGGATTGATCATCTAGAGCTTATTACTAGTTGGAGGCCAATAAATCTATTAAATTTTTCCTATAAAATAATTACTAAACTCTAAGTGCTTCACCTCACCATATTCTCCTTGAAATCATCAAGCAAGAGAAAACATGGTTTATTAAAACTAGGTGCATCTTATATAATATTATTTCAATTTAGGAAGGAATGGAGTGGGTCGAGGTCTCTCAATAAAGGACCATCTTTCTCAAGCTAAATTTTGAAAAAAATATTATGATCAAATCAAGTGCCCTTTTATTCTCACCATGCTTAAAGCTTTGGGTTTTGGTAACTTCTTTCTTTCTATGGTTCAGACTCTATTTTCTAATGCTTTGGCTTGTCTCACCATCAATGATAAAAAGTCTGATAGCTTTTGTATTTTTTTCTATCTATAAAGCTTTCATTCTTTTTCTAGCATTATATGTCTAAGATATCGAAGTGTTTGGTTATCTACTTAATCATAGAGCTAAACATGGGATTATTAGTGGAATTAATCTCCATGATTGCTCCTCTCAGCTCATCAATGGAAACTTTTTAGATGAATTTTTCCTCACACTTACAAAATAAGAAGTCTCCTTTAAAGAGGCACTTCATTGCATTGACATTTTTTGCAGAGCCTCTAGGTCAAACACGCAATGGGATAAAACCCAATGTTATAGAAAAAGTATGATACCATTGTCTAAGTGGATCAAACATTATCAATGGCAGTGGATCTAGAAAGGGAAGAAATTCCAATTCCTTGGTATTCCCTTTACCATTGACACCTTCCCTTTTGATTTATTACAGTATATAATTGAAAGAGTGGGAAAAAATGACTTACTAGATTACAAATCCTCTTTCCTTTGCATGCAAGTTTAAATTCTATATTAAAATTATTGAAGCCACTCATGTCCATTATTATTCTTGTTGGGATCTTTTTAATGCCTCATATGAAAAAATAGCAAAGGTCCTTAGATATTTTATATTGGCCAATGCTAATTAAACCTGTGGTTTCTACAAATTAGCTTGGGACATTTACTTCTTTCCTTGTGATAAAGGAGGAATCCACATTATCAATATTTATAGAAAATAATTACTCTTTGTATTAAATCGATTGTAAGGTCTATTGAGGGGAAATAGGCTTAGAAAATTCTCCTAAGACACTGCATTTCATTTTTTTATAGGTGCTCCTTATGGAAAGAATTGTATGAAAAATATTTGATTTCACACTCTTCTGATTACTTCTATCCCTATCGAGATAGAAGGATTCTTTATGGCTAAGATAATTTCAAAATATTTTGAGGCAGTGAAGCCATACTAAAAATGGATTAAAGGTTCCATTACAACTTGTCTCTATTTTAATGATGACAATCTCAAGTAGTCCTTTGTCATGACAAACTCCAACCTTCTTCTAGTTAATATGCTCATCATAAAATCACTTTGCCTCTTCAAATAAGTAATTTACATTATTTAGGAATTGGTTTGCTCTCGAGATTAGATCCCTTGGAATTCTTTGAAAACTAAGCATAAAATGTTAAATTCATACTTACCACATATTTTGCATATTTATAAATATATGATAGATGCATGATTAATAAAATGTGTCTACAATCCTCACTTTCGTAGTGTAGGGATTAGAGGTGGAACTACAATAATTTCGTAAAATTATTCCCTTGGACTCGTCTATCAAATTATGTATCTTTTTTATTTGGATTTGGGTGAACTCAATAAGTAACGGAGTTTTAATTCCTTACCTATTTCCAAACTATAGAACATAATCAATATGCTACATTTGACACATTCGATTATTGTTTAAATATTGGAAACTAATGCAAAGTATATGATAAATATAAATAAATAATTCCAAATATGCATATATTCTTCCTACACATTATATGTTGGCTTTATTATCTAATAACAAAATCTAAAGCGCACATGAAACAATCAAATGTAGTCCCAAGATAAACAGAGTCATGAACTACCTGAGAATCGACACTAAGACTATAGAGTGAAATTTTATTCCTTTAAATCAATAAGAATAAAAAATTCTCATATATTTTCCATATCTACTAAAAGTGACATGTACTCATGCCTCAGCATGACACTAGTTCTATGAGTAATATATGAAAACTATTAGCAATATTCCTTTTTATGGGAAATTTAACTTTCATAATCAAATCATATTTTTTTGCGGCACTAATTTTGTCTAATTAATATTTTGGGTTTGTTAGAGTTTTATAAAGTAGTTTACACATCATTAAAAGGCATGGGGTGGGTGTTTCCATTTGTCTCATAGCATGATGAATACTTACAAATGGATTAGCCACAACTATATTCCCCTCTCTCCTTAATATTGGTGCCAATATTTCTTCTTTGACCATGCTCATCACCACTATCCATTCTAAAATAAACTGAGTTTGGTGTTGTAGAACCCTGTATTTTTGGTACACAATTTATAGTATGTTCTTAAGGGTGTTCTATAATGTCCCTTTCATAAATTCATTTTTATCCATATTTTCCTCCATTGACATCATTTCCCCTACCATTTTTATCCTTTCCTTAAATTATCCTTGCAAATATACCTCATCTCATCTATCCAAGGATAGGGAAATCAAATTCTACATTATTAATATCACAATCTAATTGTTTCCTTCAAACACTTCTACAACCCTAATAAAGATGATTAAATACTACAACTGCAAAGACCAAAGCAGTTAATTTCTATGTGGTCAACTTAGAGTTTTAAATATTAGTATAAACACTAGGGTATATAAGGAAAAATAAAAAAACCTCCCATAACTCTCCGGTTTATAGATAAAAATGTCTTTTTCAACATGCCTCATAGGATTGATTGAATAACAACTATGGGGATCAATCAAATTTATATCCCTGACCTCAAATGTTGCAACTAAAACTTGATCTTGAACTTTCACAATGTAGCTAAATTTTCTTCAATCTAAAATACTTAGAATAACATTTTTTTTGGAAATATAGATTTTGACAAATATGCATGAAACTATTGGATTTGATAGAAATGAATAGTACCCAACTAATTTGTTTTGATACCTAATCCAAAACAAGGAAAAATTTAAAAAAACTAAAAATAAAAATGATAGCCACCCTCTTCAAATACAAAACCCAAATGTCAAGTAGAAACCATAAATAGTGCAAAGATGGAAAAATTCAAAATTATTACCCAAAATCATCTCAGAATCTTTGCTAAAAAATTTTGAAAAAAACTAATTTTTGTATGATAAATTTAACACAAAAATTATATGTAAAAATCATTATTTAACCATAATGAAATCAAATGGACTCCCTTCTAAATACAAAATAATATTTATGGTGGGTCATGACCTTCCTTCAAAGAGTTGGCTATTTATGCATCCGAATCTATCACTACCTTTTTTCAAGCCAATTGTGTATTTATTAGTTTATCATGCCATTTTTTCAAGCCAATTGTGTGTTTATTAGTTTATATCTTTTCAGTGAATATGAAATTATACTATAAATTAAATTTTATAATTAAAATAACTTCTTTAATTTCATGTCGGCACAGTGAAGTTTAAATACTTTGAATATCCAACCTATATATATATACATATATATATATATACATATACATATATATACATATATATATATACATATATATATATACATATATATATACATATATATATATACATATATATATACATATATATATATACATATATATATATATATATATATATATATATATATATATATATATATATATATCTAAAATCCATCTTTTAAAGCTAATTGTGTAGCTAATTGTGTGTTTATTAGTTTATATCTTTTTAATCAAAATGAAATTAGAATATAAATTAAATTTTACAATTAAAATAATTTCCTTTATTTCATGTTGGCACAGTGAAGTTTAAATGCCTTGAATATTCAGCATATATATATAATCATTTTTAATATATAGAAATATACTAAAACTAACAACATAAGCCTTAAAAATAATAGAAATTAACCATGATGATGTGAGAAGTTAGGGCTGAGTAACGCATAATAGTTTTCATAAGAAAAATGGTTCCTCTAGGCTATAAAATCATATCGGAAATAACTATGGAAAATGGAGTGATCTCCTCAATAAAGATTCAAGAGTTAGTGTTGGTGGAAGTAATATTTACATAATTGCAATACCATTTTTGATAGGGATCCGATTTCTAGGAGGAAAGAATCATCCTACACACAGGGGATGAAAAGCAGGGCCTTGACCTCTCTAAGTAGTTGTAATGTAGTGGTTCCATATGTTCTCTGTGCAGATATCACTAGAAATATAAGTTCCTTACAAGAATAGTAAATGTTTAAATGAATAAATAATTATGTGGATTTGAAGGTAAATATAAAGAGTTTACTTATGATTGAATCAACAAAGGCAGAGGTTAAGAAAGTGATCTGAGGAGAAAAAGAAGAAGCAACATTGCTTTGGTTAGATTTAATGAACAAAAAGTCATATATTATTAATATTAAAAAAATAAAGTGGAAGCAATATGCCTTATGTTAGGCAAATTTACGGTGAGAGTTTGGCAATGAAAATGCTTACATCTTAAATATATTATATGTAGTTCCAAGCAATTTACATCTAAAGAATATTGTGTCAGAGTTTGGTAATGAAAATGCTTACATCATAAATATATTATATGTAGTTCCAAATAATTTACATTCACAAAAATATTATGCGAAACAAATTTATTGTGAGAGTTTTGAAAATAAAAACACCTCTCACATAAATTTATTAAATGTAGTTTCCAAATAATTTGCATCCAAAGTACAATTGAAAGGAATATACATTATGTTAGACAAGTCTATGATGAGAGCTTGGCAATAAAAGTATCTCCTAAATAAATATATTAAATAGAATTTCTAACAATTTAAATTTAAATAAGCACAACTAGAGGAAATATACTTTATCTTAAACAAATCTATGGTGTGAGTTTGACAATAAAATTTCAAAACAATTTACATCCAGGTTATAACTGGAGGAAATATGCCTTATCGTGGACAAATCTATGGTGAGGGCTTTGCAATGGAATTTCCAAACAATTTACGTCCACGTTACAACTGGCCATGGCTTTTAACGTTTTCAAAACGTTTATTTAATTTTTACGGTGGGTTTTTGGAAAGTTTCCATATTCAGTTGGAATTGCTTCTCTGTTGACCCATAATTTGCTCTTTATTATAGAGGCAAATGCCCAATAGTTTCCTCTGAAGATTGTTGGTCAGAGTTTGCCGGCCGGAGTTCGAGTGTCAGAGTTGCATACCGTCTATGACTCTATTTGACTGGCTTATGGATCAAAGTGCCTATCTCTGTAAAGGGATGAACATAATGTTGTACGAAGATGCAAAATTAGGAAACGTACAAGTGCTTCACGAGCTTGCACTCCACGACATTGTCAACGAGGAAACGCCGGCAGGAAACACAGAGCTGCATATAGCCATGTATCACGGCTCCCTGCCATTCCTTGAAAAGTTGGTCCTATTCTCAAATACAAATCCAGATGATGGGATGAAACTTTTGAAAGATAAGAATATGGAGGGAAACACTGCCCTGCACGAAGGGGTAGTGAAGTTTTTATTGCAGGAATGCCCATATTTGATGGACGAGGTGAATGGAAACGGCTCTGTTTAGAGCTTGCGAGGAAGGTCATGTGAAGATCGTTGAAATGTTGTGTCCTGTAACTCTTATGGAGCAGCACAAGAGATCTGATGGCCAAACACTTTTGCATATTGCAATCCCTAAACTACGCATAGGTATGACACTTTATTTTATGTTTTATATAATTTCTAAACAATTTAATGACTCAGTTCATATATATATAATATTTAATTTTTTGGACTGTATTTTTTAATCATCATCCACATTAATTATCTTTTTAATATTAAAAAATATTAAAAAAATCTGAAAAATTAAAATATTTATATTTCAATTTTCTAAAAAATACAAAGTTAATGATTACTGTTGAACTGAATGTTTATAATGAAAATAAGTCTGCACAAAAACAAATTAATAACTTCCATTAAACAGATAATTTAATTTGTAAATAAAATCTACATAAATCAACAATTTTATTGAAAGTCAAATCAATTATTTATAAATATAAATCTACATCAAAATATTAAATCTTACTTTTTTAAATAAGAAACTTTAGAAAAAAAAATGAACAGATCAATTGATATGTAAATATAAATCCACAAAGGTGCATTGAGTAACTTAATATAAGTCCAAGCTAAAATATTAAATCTTAATTTTCAAGGATTTGAACTCAGATCAAATTCACGCGTGCATTGAATAACTAAGACTACAGGAAAAAACTTTAATATAATTTTACACCTTCAAATTTTGCTTCGAGATAAACTTGTGTTACTAAAACATCATCGTTCTTTATATATTGAAAACAAATTTTTAACTCGTACAAATTTTAGTTATGTTTAACTTATTTTAACATGGATTTTTATGAATTCTTATTATTATAATAATATTTTTAATAAATATTTAATAATAAGAATGGTGAGAGTTGGACTCTTGGGAAAAAATCTCTCTTAGAGTTTGTATGTTTATCATACACTTTTGTTTTGCCTTTTTCTATATCACATCATTTTTATGCTATTTTTAAGGTTAACTTACATTCTAATTTATTTTTAAGTTCACTTTTTAGGTGCATTAAGTTTTTATAAATGATTTTTGATTTATTTATTGTAATCATTGTTATTGATATTGAGAAGGATGGTGTCAATCGAGTTCGAAATTTGTTCTGAAAGTTTATGATGAGGTATATATTTTGATAATCTTTCTCAATATAATTTTTTTTGAAGATAATTACTTATGAAAATATTTTTAAATGATATAAAAAGAATTAGTTTATTGTATATTATGTTGGTCACATACCCTCTAAGCATTCTCTTAACATATGGATTAGACACAATTGGGAGTCCTTCGGGTTTGAGGTTACTAGATTCCATAACCTTACCAAGATTTTTTTCTTTTCATTTTTTTCCCTTTAAGAAACCATCATAGGTGCAAGCTTTTCTTTCTAGATCAAATTGTTATTTGTTTCAGAATACACTAATGAGTATGTCTCCATGGTCCCATAATTTTAGGGTCTCTGAGTAGACATCACTTAAGGTCTTTATCTAGGTTGAGTTATTAAGTCTTCCTCTTCCATTATGGACATTTTGCTTTGAGATTTTAAAACCCATAAAGCATATGCTTTACCATGAATTGGATAGATTTTATTTTGCACATCCCAATAATTGTGTTTGTGTCAAGGTTGATTTGACTATGGCCTTGAAATATTTTATCTATACTCAAGTAGAGATTGAACACTTATCATAGAAAGTCACCTACATCAACTGTTTGAACATATGTTTTCGGTGTGAATCACTTGACCGTAGGAGTTGGGACTTCCCTTCATGGCTTGCACAAGGATATCTCTAAAGCAAATCTTACTTGAAAATTAAAAGGTGGCTAAAAATTATGGTGGGTGGACCACTGTGTCAACAAGAAATTGGCCGTCAAGAATAAAAAACCTAAGATGATTACCACTTTTCCCAATAGAAATCCCTAATAAGGTGTGAAAAAGTGGATGATGTTATTTCTCTTATTGTCCTTGTTCCTCACTCTCTTAATCTATCAACTACCCTAAAAATCCTTATTTCTTAATAAATCACTTTCCAAATGTAACTTTTAGTGTTGGGGAGATCCTCAACTAGCATTTCCACCATCAGTGATCATGCAGTCCACCTCATTATGGTGGTGATTCTCCATAAGAAGAGAATGTGACTAGACACCAGTCCATCTTACTAGGGGATTGTTTACTACCACATCAACAACCATTATTGGGTAATCATTTTTTTGTACTTGGCTCAAAGGAGGGCTAAGAGGATGGGTAGGGATGATTTCTCCTGGAGGATTATAGTCAATGTCTAATTTCATAAAATGTCTAAGTTCTCAGTGGGTCCTCTCACAAGTTATCTATGCATTTCATTTGTCAATGGTTGGGAATTTCAAATTTTTCTTGTTTGCAAGAACTTAAGAATTTAGGGTTTCTTCTGTGGACCTCCTTGGCAAGTATCTAGTCTAACACGTCATACTTTTCCATTCTTCATGAGATGGATGTGGCATTACAAGTATTTTGGTTTCACTAAAAGTTTCCTCTTTAATTATTGCAATGTGAAAATACTCATAACATCAGTTTTTGTGGTTTATGCTTAATATTGATGTACATTCTTTAGGGGTTCTCAATATTCATGCTCCTAATGATGACCCTAACATAATGCCTTAATGGATATAGATCGCCAATAATATTTTTTTTTACTAAGGTGATTTATGTTAAATTTAATATGATTAAGAGACTTATTGAGGATAAAGTCAACACCTTCCCTATGTAGTTATGCTTAAGTGAAAGTAAATCTTGTTATTATTTTAAACACTATTTGGGCTTGATGGATCCTCTATTTTGGAGGTGATCATTAAAAATTAAACCATATTTTACTTGGTCTAAATTGTAATTCATTATTGATCAGTTTCTCAAACGATTAGATCGTATAAATTTTCTCGATCAATATGTGTTCTACTTAAAAATGCCAAGATATCATGATACACTTGGAAGATATCCTTTCTGACCATAGATCCATCACTTATAGCCTAGAATGGGGAGGTGGCCATCATAAATTCCTTCACAATCATTTTTTTGAGTATGTTTCTTCTTAGCCATGAGGTTAGTATCCCACTCATTACAAGATTGTAGAACTTGGATCCATATCTACCATATTTTTCCATCTAGGTCGGGTGGTGGAATGACATGATCATCAACACCATCTTCTTTCTCCAACACTATAGAAAGAAGATTATGTGAGTTTGAAAGTGTGTTGATGGTATTGTATCTAAGGAATACAAGAGGGTTTCTTACTTGCTTGAGAAAATACCCTTTGATACTTAGTTATAGGACGTAACTTTCCCACTCAATCAAAAGATTAATTTTTTTAAAAGCTATGATACCATAGGTGCTCAAATTAAGGACCGACTATAGTATCTTGAGATTGGTGTGTAGGGATTTTTTCAATTTGGCCACTAGTGTCTTAATCTAGGTGATAATGTTTACCTAGTCTAAAGTTTGGGTGATCTAAACTACTTTATAAGTCTTTATTATTTTCTATGTCTGATTCCTAAAATTGAGGATGTGTCCTAAAATTTATCTTTGAATAGAAAATTAAGAGCCTGATCTATACGATAGACCCTTGTGAATGCCCCCTCTTTTGACGGTAGTTATGAAATCTATGTAAAAATTATCCTCAAAATAAGTAGCTCTAATAAATGTGTTAGATGGAGCATATGCATGATATTTCTTGATACAATCTATAAACACAGCATTGGAATGTAAAAATATATGATCATGAGTAAGTAATGTAAGATGTATGTTGTAATCTAGCATTGCACAAAGGTGTCAAGAAAGATGTAATCAATGTGTACAACATTAAATATAAGTAGCTACATAGGGGATGGGGCATGATGTCCATCAAGGAACCCAAGTTAGAAGGGTAGATGCATGAGGTCCCTCATGGCATCAAAAATTGGTGTGTGTGTAACAAGTAAATACAAGTGTCATAGTGAAGAAACATAAAAGGAAATCTACATACAAAACACATGAGGAACACAAAATTAGGCCTAGGTGCCACAATACAAGGGACATGGGCACATCTTACTAAATTAGATAATGAAGACATACAAAGACATGTTCAAATGTCCACATATGCACACAAAAAGTAATTTGGCCTAGATCCAGATGGAAGGACATGTTCAAATGTCCACATATACAATTAGGAAATCACACATAAGGGACATGGGAACATGGCCAAGGCATACAAATAGAGAAGTGGTTTAGCACCAAATAAAAAAGATATATTCAAATGCCCTCAAATATATAAGAAGCATAGGAAACACAATCAAGTATAATATAGGAAAACTAGAAATGAGATCATGTATAATTGTGTATTACGAATCTATGTAAATACTAAGATGCACATATACTTAGTATATCTAGTGATAGTTGAAAAAAACTTTGAGAAATGAATATCAATGATCAACATCAAGGTATATCTAGGTGTAAAATGGAAGTTATAGTATGTAAATATTGTTGACCAAATTTGGCCCTACAGGTTAAATTGCGACCCTTATAGGTAAAAACATGACTTTGTAGATGTTTTAGGGGTCTAATATTTTGTTATGGGGTGTATTATAAGTTACTTGATGCCATACAATTCTATATCTTGCACATAAGAAGACTTCAAGACCAAATGGATATATGGATTGAATCTCCTATGAAATAGGAACAAATGTGTCAATTTGTAGGTCATGCAACTAAGTACAACAAAAGTGATGTAGGTGTAAAGTTAATCTTCTAGGAAAAATGAATGGTCTCCATACTTAGATAAAATATTCACAAGGTCATGAAAACTTGTCATGATTTTATAAAGATCATATATGGAAATTTATAAAAGAAATAAATAGTAGATCTATTATGGGTTTTTCATGAGCATTATAGAGATATGATCCATAGGTTCAATTGAGAAGGAATGAGATCAAAATTGATTTATCTTTGCTCTTAGACTGGATAGAGTTTTTCAAAAAAAACCCTAAGGGTTTAAGTCATGGCATTAATAGGCACTTTCTATTTTGATGGCAACTAGCTATAGCTGCAACTCGATAGCTTAAGTTATAACTTAAGCCTTTGTCATCATTATGAAACTAGCCCCTTGACATAATAATTACTATCTCAAGTAATGATCAAAGGACTTAATACTTCATAAGTCTTAGACTTTATATTATGTCCCTTATTGATCAATGGTTAGGACTTAATCAATATTGGAGATCCAACAGATCACAATGAAGTCAAATTATTCAATGGATCTTTGAGTGAGTGTGCAACTGACAAGTGTCACATTAATAAAGCTTTTCAAATAGAGACCCAATGAGTGTAAGATTTTTTGAGTTAATGATCGAGCTTGTTAGAAGATTTGATGGTGAGTGGGAGATCGTACAAAGGATATTCAATAGAGTAAATGCACTCCAATACTATAAAGTGTTCGAGGTTTATTGACACAGTGATGAGTTAAAGACTAAACAAGTCTGAGAAGATCAACAGATCAAAAGCAATCCAAAGATGTAGGAAGTAGTGAGATGAGGTCAAAGTGTCAAATTTAATGACCAAGTCAAGGTAAAGTTCATGCAAGTTAAAATATCTAATGACACGTGAGAGATAGGATTTGGAGATTGATGGATGCATTTTAAAGAGTATAACATTAAAGTTCAGAAGCATGTTCAAGAAAATTGATGGAGTGAAATTGATCCAAAGATTTAAGAAACAATGAGATCAGATAAAGAGCTTGATGTTTAATATCTTGATAGAGATAAATAATGTGCATCTACGAAGATCTAATGGCACATGAAATCTTGGATTAGGAAGATTGATGAGTGCATTTTAAAGATGACAAAGCTAAAGTTTGAAAGCATATAAAGATCTAACAAATATCAAGATCCTATCATAAGGTGACCAAATGGATGCATTTTAAATTTGAATCATTTGAGTATGGACCATCGGATCATGGTGCCAAAGGCAACATCAATGACCAACATTTAAAGCCATGTCTAGACAAACGACTAGTTATGGGAACTTGTGTATAACCTCTATATCTAGACATAAGGTATAAGTGCAAATAATATGAGTTATTGTCTAAGAGTGTTAAACATAAAAATATATAGACATAGAGATAGAGTAATAGGGGTGAATGATGAAGGTAGATTTTTGAGCCAACAAGAAGAATTTTATGCCACTTTTTAGGAGTTTCATGACTTGGATGAACACTTGTTCTTCATAAATTTGTATGATCAATTTCACACTCTCTTCCCTTGCACATATAACTCCTTTTCTCAACATGACAAATGTCTTTGTGACCTTTGGAGTTCTTTATTTTCTTCTCTCTCTCACATTCTGTAAGAACTATCCATTTTGGCCTTTGTAAAGGATGTTCCACTTGAGTATGGAGAATCCCTACTCATTTTCATACCATTAGATCAATACATACTACCGACTGTATCTCTTATATTACTATTCATAGTGTGTTTACTTGAATTATGGATCTTGCTTAGTGATGACTATGGTTTCCTTAGCATTTTTGTCTCATTATCTCACATATTTGTAGCTTCTTCTTGTAGGTCATGTGAAGTGTTCTAGGAAGTGTCAAGGTTGACTGAGTTAGCCTATTCAATAATGCCATTATAGACCTCTTGTCTAGTCTTTCTAGTCTAAACATTCACCATAACCTCATAATGAAATATCCATGTGAGAATATTCAAATTAGAGAAGTGTATGTTTAGTTGGTCCTTTGTTCTCATGTGTAACATGTAGTTGGTTGGTAGTCATCAATAAATTTGGTGCATCACCTCCTTTAGGATAGTTTACTTTCAATTTTCTCTCCCTTTTCCCTCATAAGCATAGGTGTAATGGTGATTTACAAGTGGTACATCAAAGGAGATATCCTTATCAAGAGATTCACTTCATTATTAGGATCATCCACATCCTAGAGGTGTTTCAATTGTGCCACTTGGATGAGGAGAGCTGAGACATCTTCTCAAAGGGTAAAAATCTAAGTGACAATAATTTTTGGCACATCTAGTGGGACTCTTAGTCCAAGAAGTTGAAATATTTTTGGTGTTGTCTTTCAATGCATCAGCCTTTGGAGGCATCTATCCAAGCATCAATGGTGACTCCAAAGTCACATCAGCTAGTCAAGCAGCCCAGGTTTTCCTTTTGAAGATTGTTGGTAATATTTTTCTTTGTGATCTTGCTTCCTAATGATGTTCTATGGCTAATTTTAGTATTGAGTACTGTTTTACACAAGATGGTGAGACATCTCAAGCTTATGTCATTCCCTATCAGCCTGGGTATTGTTCATACTAGCCTTGTCATGATCCTTACCAACTCCAATATGACACTTATCAGCCTTGTCATGAGTTGTATCAGTCTTATAGCTAGCCTTCTCAATATCTTGCTTCCCCTAGTCAACCTAGTCACTTCTCAAATCAGTCCATTTTCACTTTCTAGAAAACTCTCTTGGGATATGAGAGGTACATGATAGATATTGACACAAAAAGGGGACATGGTGTAAATGTTCCTAGTTATCTTTTTCATAATGTGAGAGATGCATCAGCTAGTTAAGAGAGAGTGGGCATCTACTGAGAGAGCAAATTGGCAAAGGCTCACAATTGAGATGTTAGATGTGATTTTCCTTATTTCATCCTTAGAGGATAGGCTAAGAATTCATGGTGAGAAGCCTCACCAAGTCTATCATCCCTCATATCCACCTCCCCAATATTTATATCATTCCTATGTGACACCTACTCATGAGCCAAATCAAGCTTGTCAAAGTCATTTTTTCCCCAATCAGCTAGAAGAGAGAGTTGGAAAGACAAACCTTGTTTTTTAAGCAAACCTTGATAGGTAAATTTAGTTATCCAATATGCATATGCATCAGTCCATATAATTATGAAAAGAAGCGGAATATAATCCCTCATTTATCTCTCCCATTACATCCCCACCTCAAGAAGAGACCTCTAGATATGAGATTCCAAGTTGGAGACAAGGTGGAGAATCCAAGCCTAAATAGATTCCAAGTTTCTTGAACACTTCATCCATTCCTCAAATTGCATCGCTACCTCAATAACAAACTCATAATGCTAACATTATAATATGGAATAAGGTAGTGGAATCATGGGGAAATAAATATGATAGAAGCCTTGATAAAGAGTGTGAAGTTGAGAAAGAACTTGATCATATGCAAGTCCATCCCACCCTTCCTTAAGAGACCTCTTGTTTTCCATGTCAGCCCTCTTTTAATCATTATCCTCATGACGATTCCTATCTAATTCAAGAGATACTTTTCCAATAGAACCTATCTGAGTAAATTGAAGAGTTAGAGTCAAGAATGAAACTGTTGAGTCAAGGTGTGATGGACGGTTTAGAGTCAAAAGAAGATCCTATGCCTAAACACACCCCACTAATCTTCCTCAAGAGAGTGTTCAATATAAATTATATGTAATGAATTCATTATTAAATGGAAGGAATAAAACTAAGCAATTTTATCCCAAGGTCTGCTTCCCCTTCCTCAAGAACTCCCAAGGGAATCCCCTGCAATTCATTTTAAATCTGATGTTGAGTTTTATGTTTCACCTCCACCAACTAGTTCATCTTGTCCTTATCCTATCACTCTTTGCCTTAATGGACATATGGTATTGTAATATAAGTAAGATCATTTGGTTTATACAAATTTAGAAAACTTTTTTGAATAAAATAAAGCTCTTTGGTAGGCTCATTGGGCTAAGTCACCTGATTTCAAGATGCTTAGTCAAAGTATCATCAAGAAGGAGAAAGAAATAGAGGATCTTCTAGTCCTTGAAAACCAAAGTCATGTTATGAAAGTTGAAGTGAAACTTTAGATCAATCAATAGGTCATAAATTTTGAATAAAAGGTTGTTTCTTATGTGGAAACTTTTGATTGGGTTAATATGGAAGAATGTTTTCCTTTTGACAAAGAAGAAGTCATCATTGGTTCTCCCATCACTATGAAAGATTTCATAGATGAGAAATAACAAAGTTATAATCACCTTTGTAATGATTTTATAGAAATAATTGGATCATGTTATACTCCTCTTCAAGGAGGCTATGATCTAGTCAAAAATGGAGAAGGCAACCTTGACACTCAAGTGAGTATGCAAAGAAAAATCAATTTCTCAAATCTATCCTTTAAAGAAGCATATCCATTCCATGATGACATGTTTGAAATCATCAAAATGAGATATCATCCTCTCAATAAATGGGGAGAAAAACATAATCTCTTGAAAGATGGAATAAGCTCTTTTTGGCCTCAATATTCTAAGGAACAAGAAATTAGCCCTCTTGAAGTCATGCCTACCATGAAGATACAAGCTAATCATGAGATGAAGAGTGGGCATTAGCATGAGGCATGAATAAAAATTCAAGAGAAATACATTTACATTGAAAACCTATTTGAGGATGATTTACTTGAGAGCAGATCAAGTAAAGTGCCAAGGAGTAGGTCTGATCTACCAAACATCCAATCCAAGAAGCAACATGCTTGGCACCATGATTCATCTTATCAAGAAGAAGATTCAAATAACTTCTATTTTGATCCTACAAAGGAAGTATGTTTAGTTTATAGTTGTGCATAGTTGTTTTCTTTCTATTTTTCCTAAGTGCTTTGAGCACATGTGTGTGTCTTGTTAGTATGTTTGATTTGTTTTGTGTGTGTCCTTCATTCTGGGTGGTTGAGTTAATTAGTTGTCTTGTCTTCATCAAAACCTTACTATCAATTATCAGGTTTTCTTGTTTGTCTCATATTTTAGATGACTCTTTAAGCCTAATGGACTGACAAGGCTACTGATCTTTAGAATAGAAAACATACTACCCCTATGAGTCACAAATTTGTTGACCAAATTTGACCCTGCAAGTCAAATTGGGACCCCTATAGGTAAAAACTTAAGTTTTTAGATGTTTTAGGGGTCTAATATTTTTTCATGGGATGTATTAAAAGTTATTTTATATCATTTAATGCCATATATTACACATAATAAATCTTCAAGACCAAATGGATATATGGATAAAATCCCATATGAAAGAGGAATGAATTTGTCAATTTGCAGGTCATGTGACTAAGTACAACAAGAATGATGCAGGTGAAAAGTTAGTATTCCAGGAAAAATGAATGGTCTCCATACTTAGACAAAATCTACTCAAAGTCATCAAAATTTGTCATGATTTTACAAAGATCATCTATAAACATTTTTTAAAAGAAACATATAGTAGATTTGTTATGGGTTTTTCATGAGCATTCTAGAGATATGATCTGTAAGTTCAATTGAGAAGGAATGAGATAAAAATTTATTTATCTTACCTCTCAAATTGGATAGGTTTTCTTAGTAAAACCCTAAGGTTTTAATTCATGGCATTAATAGGAACTTTCTATTATGATGGTGACTGGCTATAGCCAGGACTGAGTAGTTTAATTTATAACTTAAGCCTTTATCATTGTTATGAAACTGGCCCCTTGACCTAGTAATTACCAGCTCGAGAAATGATCAAAGGACTTAATATTTCCTAAATCTTAGAATTTATATTATGTCCCTACTTGTTCAATGGATAGAACTTAATCAAAAATTAGAGATCCAATGGAGCATGATGAAGTCAAATTATCAGAAAAATCTTTGAGTGAGCACATAAATGACAAGTGTCACATTCACAAAGCTTGTCAGCTAGAGACCCAATGAGTGTAAGCTTGTTAGATTTAATGATCAATCTTGTAAAAAGATTTGATGGTGAATGGGTGATCATGTAAAGGAAATCTAATAGAGTGAATGGACTCAAATTCTATAAAGTGCTCAAGATTCATCGACATAGTGATGATTGAAAGACTAATCATGTATGAGAAGATCAATAGAGAAAAAGTGATCCAAAGATGGAAGAAGTAGCTAGATGAAATCAAAGTGTCAAAGTTTAATGACCAAGTCAAGGTAAAGTTTGTGCAAGTTCAAATACCTAATGACACAATGGAGATAGTATCTAGAGATTGACGAATGTGTTTTAAAGAGTAGACCATTGAAGTTTAGAAGCATGTTTGAAAATATTGATGGAGTGAAAGTGATCCAAAGATATAGGAAGCAAAAATATGGGATAAATATATCAACATTTAATGTCTTGATAGAGATAAAGAACATGCATCTTCAAAGATCCAATGACACATAAAAGTTCTAATCAGGAAGATCGATAAGCACATATTTTAAGATGACAAAGCTAATGTTTAGAAGCATACAAATATCTAATGGATAGCATGATATTTTCATAAGGTGATTGAATGGATACATTTTAAAGTTGAGTCATTTGAGTATGGACCATCAGATCATGGCACCAAAGGCAATATCAACAACTAACATTTAAAGTCATGTACAAATAAATGGTTAGTCAAAGGAAAATGCAAGAACTTGGGTATAAACTCTATATCTAGACACAGAGGCAAAAGTGCAAAGAATATGAGCTACAGTCAAAGATTTTCAAACATATATATATATATATAGAGAGAGAGAGAGAGAGAGAGATAGAGTAATAGGGGTGAATGATAAAGACAATTTTTTGAGCCAGCAAGAAGAATTTTATGCCACTTTTAAGGATTTTCATGACCTGAAATGATACTTGTGCTTCCGAACTTTACATGATCAGTTTCACCCTCACTTCCCATACACATGTAACTCCTCTCAGCATGACAAGTGTCTTTGTGACCTTTGGACTTCTTTCTTCTCCTCTCTCTCAAGTTCTATAAGAACTAGCCATTTTGGCCTTTGTAAAGGATGCTCTACCTGAGTATGGTGAAGCTTTGCTCATTTTCATACCATTAGATCAATAAAGACTATTGATTTTACCTCTTCTATGATTATTCATAGTTTTTTTTCTTGAGTGATGGATCTTTCCTAGTAATGACTATGGTTTTCTTAGCATTGTTGTCTCATTTTATGACCTATTTGTAGCTTCTTCTTTCAGGTCATGTGAAGTTTTATAGGAAGTGTCAAGGTTGAGTGAGATATCCTATTCAATATTTTCATTCTAGACCTCTTTTCTAGTTCTCCTAGCCTAAACATTTACCATAACCTCATAATGAAACATTGATGTGAAAAGATTCAAATTAAAGAAGTGTATGTTTATTTAGTTCTTTGTTTTCATGTATAGCATGCAGTTGGTTAGTGATCATCAATCAATTTGGTGTATGACCTCCTTTAGGATAGTTTAATTTTATTTTTCTTTCCCTTTTCTCTCACAAGCATAGTTGTAGTAGTGAACTATAAGGGGTACATCAACGGAGCTAGCCCTATCTAGAGATTCAACTCATTCTTAGGCTCACCCATAGCCTAGAGGTCTTTCAATTATAATAATTGAATGAAGACATATGCAACATTTCCTCAAAGGGTGAAAATATACATGATAACATATATATAAATTCATAGTAGCAACTTTATATGAGATGCCCCTAAGTGGGTGGATGTATGAAATGTATAAACCTGGATCAATGTATATTCCCATAGTTGGTAGATGACAATAAGTCTATATTAGTGTAGTGGAATAGAGTCCTATATGTAATCTACAAGCACTAAATAATAAAATTGAAGCATGTGTATGATAAAACTTACTATACTAAAATAGATAACAATATGCAAAGAGTATAAATGTAAACACAATAATGCATACAATATATAAATTTTATGTTTCTTGAAATATTTGAATGTTTTTGTATTTTTACATGTTATATTTTTTTTGTTTTTTCTAAGTATAAGATATATATACAAGTAAATGAAAATAAACAATGCATAAGGAGTGAGAGAGAAAATGAAAGTATGTACAAGAGTAGGAACCATACTAACCAATGAGTCTCATGAGAGACTCACTATCAGCATGACTTATGTCAAAAATAAGAAAGATAATCTCTCATGTAGTTTAACGTGTTGTTCATCATTAGAATCATAATATTATTGAACATTAGAATCATGATAACCTAGAATGCTAGACAGAAATACCTTATACTATGGAGTTGACATTTCTAAGTTGTGTTTTGGATTATTGATTATGATTTTTCCCTTTCAAACTATGTATATTGTAGACATATTATGTTATGGAGGCTCTTTTTATAGAAATCCTATTTTGAGAATGCTTGTTGGCTAAGCATGATTTTGAATTCTTAACTTAAAATCTTGGTCTTTATGTAACATGTCTTATGCAACTAGATGTTTTGCCTTGATAAAATATATATTTGAATGATGTGCCTTAGGATTTTCAATAAATATTAATTGTTGTTGACCAATATTATCAACTACTAGAATAGGAGTAGTGATGCCCTCAACTTATTTGCCCAAACCTTGACTATGATAATCATGTTGTTGTAGATACTTTTGACCAAACCCATATCGTGTTGAAATTTTAGCCTCATTTTAGAGAGGTAGATTTTATTGATTTATATGTGCTTGTTTTAATTTTTCTTGCTATGATTGTGCTTTTGAAACCTTTTATTGTTTTGAGTTATGCTTCCATAACCATTTTTATATTATTT
Organism: Torreya grandis; assembly: GCA_037957365.1. Taxonomy (NCBI): domain Eukaryota; kingdom Viridiplantae; phylum Streptophyta; class Pinopsida; order Cupressales; family Taxaceae; genus Torreya; species Torreya grandis. The sequence continues at coordinate 957,997 of JARHVA010001226.1, read as the reverse complement.
CCAAATTTGATCCTTTTTGAATTGGTAGATGTGCTAGTGTATGTTGTTTGGAGGAAATGTCACTTCATGAGTCATCTTTATCCATTATATTTTGTATTTTCATTTTCAATGCTAAACATGAATTGGTGTGGTGCCCATGCATTCTATAATATACACAAAAATATTTGGATCTCCTCATTGAGTGTAGTGGAGGTAGGTTGATCAACTTAGCTTTAATCATTTCCATTAGTGTCTCATTTGAACTCTTATTTGACCTTTGATTTATTTTTTAATCACTAGTTGTATATGTACTGTGTTGTGATTTTGTGTTCTTAAATGTAACATTGTTTAGCACAAATTGACTAGTTGAAGATGTGTAAACATGATTTACACTATTGTGCCCTAAAGGCCTTTGTCTTGTAAATTGATTTTATAATGTTTTCATCTTTTCATATAATAGTTTATTTTAATTTTTTAAACTTATTATTATCATAATGATACTGATAATTTGGTCACATAAAGTCTCACAAGTGCAAACCCTAGTTATTTTTTATTGAGCATGTAAGCACTCACCCTAGACGGAAGATGTGTGAGTAGGTTGAATATGGAGAATAGGGACAATGGTATATGTTGCTTCATATTGTGGAGGAATGATAGCATGGACATGGTTATATAGAAATTAGCTATCACCGTCATGGAGATAAGGAAGAGAAGTAAATTCTTTCATGTGCATAAGATATGACATTGAAACTTCAAACATAGTGGTTAGATTATGTGTTAAATCCTTTATGTGTGTATAAGACTTATTGTTAATGGAATAACCTATAGGGTAAAGATAACATGATATGAGATATGACATATATTGTGACTGATATAAATCATCATATATACATGTGTTTATGTCTTTTCTGAGTATATTCCAGATTAAATAGAACAAACATGTAAATGAAAGTATTAGACATTGCAATAAAAAGTTGTTGATTTCTTCTATCATTATGATCATGATTATATTAATTAGAAAATATATAAATCTTAAATTTGAGTTTTGGAAGTAAAATCTAGGTATACATAGAAAAGGATACAAACCCTAAGTGTGTCTAGGGTTATGGTTTTTTGAATCTAGGGTTTCTTTCAAGTAGATTTATATTATATTCAAATAAATTTAAACCTTAAAGTTAAATTGATTTAATTAGTTGGGTTGTCTAAAAAAATTAGAAAATTAGAAGTATTCAGTGTTAATTTATTTCATAAAAATTTGGATTAATACAAACTATGGTTTCAAGCAATATTCAAAAGAAGTCAAGTTCACCAACTATTTTAACCTTTTAGTTTTTAACTATGTAAAACTTATGTTTAGATTAAAGGGTTGAGATGTCTAAATCAAATAAATAAATTAAAATAATTAATCACTGATTTGTTATGGTATTTGACCTTCTTTGACTTTATAAAAATAATAATAAATAGGTATAACTATAGATTTTTATGAAAAGCGACTGTCACAGATGATTTGGGTTTTGAAAACTGGTTTTTGAAAACTAGGTTTAGAGTGTCATCAATAGGATTTTGGACTCTATTTTCTCATTGGATAGTAACATCCCATATGGAAATTAGTGCCACATTATTGTAGTTTCCTCAAGGTGGAGATAGTGTCCCATTTATGAGATTGTTCTTATTTTTTAGGATCACTTGTGCCTATGTTTTTAGGTCCTATTGCTATGCACATGAAACTTGGAGCTCAATGTTGCACTTAGAAAAATTGATTTAATTTACAAACCATAATCCTCATTGAAAGTATGGAATGATCAATAATTATGTGTTCGTTATTAGTATAGGTTGGACATCCTCAACACCCCATTTTGAAGAGAGTTGTCTACATACCAATACTCCAAAGATGGATCAAACCTGATGTAGTTATCTCACCTAGTGCTTGATGCAAATTCAAGTGAATGGTAGAATGAAATTGAACTTGGATGTCTTGGATGTGTTTGCACTTTGAAATCATTGAAAATTGGGCTTAGGGATGTTTTAGATGGTATTATGTAGAAGTATGATAGAATACATATCAAATACCTTAATTTTGATTAAATTTGTCTTTGTTTTGAATGTGCTTTCACATCTCTTCTCCTTCTAGTGAATCGATGTCAATTAGACTTTTATTTATAGATTTATATAGCTTGTGCATATAAGAAAACATGCTTAGGTTGACCTTGTGAGGTGAACATTCTTGAAAAAGTATTCGTTGGGAAGAGTTAGGGCTAAGGATAGTAACACCTAATTGTGGACACTAGCACGATGTGATCATAGTGTCCCAAATGTGGTGCTAAAGTCCACTTGGTAGATTGATGAGAAAGTTGGGTTCAGATCTAAAAATACATTTATTAGACTATTTTTTGGCTAACTATAGGTGAGTGTAATATGTATAATGACTAAGAAAGTGTGTTTAAGACTCTAGGAAAGGTCTAAGGCCAAGCTAGGAATAGGATAACTGGAGCGACACTCTTATCATCCAATTGCCACTTTTAGGTGATTAGAAGGTGCAACCATACATCCATGAATCCAAAACAACCAATTAAGGTTCAGATAAGCTCCAAACTATATATGAGGTTAAAAATGAGAGCACTATTTTACATCTACAAAGTCAACTTCATTATCTCAAATTGAGATTAGTTGAAAAGGTTAAGGCCTTTCTCACACATGTTAAAATACTAAGGGCATCATTGCAATCCTTGGGTGAGACAGTTTTAGATATCTCTCTTATACCCATTGTCTTGGGAGATCTGCCACCCTCATACATAATTTTTGTGAGCACTTTGACCATCAAAGAACATAAACCTTTTTTAAAAAAAAATGTGAATATGTTGCAACAAGAAGACTCTTTTAGTACTCAAGAAGAATGAAAAGAATGTTGGTGTATTGTTTTTCTCCCATTGGGTTTTGCTTACACGACTTTATGGCCATTATATGTCAATTAACCTTCCTTATGTTAGTTATAAAAGGGTCATATAGACAAATTATATTTTAATGTAATTATCTAATTAGTAAAATTAGAGGCTTCGTCATTTTTCCCTAATTTTCTCTATATGTACCCCACTTTTCCTTTATGAAAGGTTAGATAGGTTAATGCAACTTTATGCAAGTAGATCATTTTTGTAATATTGTCATGTGAAGACAAGTTTCTTCCTCCTTTGTAATTTATTTGTGATTTCATTGCTTCATACATAGATTTGCTCAATGTTTTTATGCAAGGATCCAAAATCATGGCCAATCCAACATAGTATAAGAGCCATTTTTACTAATATTGTAGAAATCTTTGTGCTGAAATCTTGCTACACTCATTATTCCACCAAAAAGAAGGGTTTGATGGGATTCCTTGGATAATTCATGCAAAACCTTCTATTGAAATTTTATATCTCAAAAATGACTATGTCATTGGTTTTAGAAGGTGCCAAAACCTTATGATCAACTGTAAACATGATCTAGTTCTGAAATAGTCAATTTTTTCCTCTCTTTTTGACATTCGAAGGTTCTATTTTGCATTTTTAGTAAAAATATGTACTTCTTTTGTTTCTATGCAAAAGTGCATTCTGGGTTTTCTTTCTTAGGTTGAAATCTCAAATGGGTCTCTTTCAAAATTTTCATAGCTAAAATATTTTAGACATTTTTAACTTGCCTTGGTTTATGTGCTGTCAAACCTCTATGCTACTCAGAGCTACAAGTGGTCATTACTTCAGCTCAATAGTTGAATAAATTTTTGTTGCATACATTGGAGAGTTCAAGATAAAATTGACTATTCCAAAACTAAGTCATGTTTATAGTTGATCCTAAGGTTTTGGTATTCGAAGGCCCTATTTTTTATTTTAAGTAAAAAATTGTACTTCCTATGTTGTGAAAAAATGCCTTCTGGGTTTTTTGAAATATCAAATGTCTCTTTTAAAATTTTCATAGCTAAAGTATTTTGGAAATTTTTATCTTGCCTTGATGTTCATGTCATCAAACATTTATATTAATTGGCTCTGCAAGTAGTCATTACTTTAGTTTAGCAGTTGAACAACTTCATGTTACATGCATTGGAGAGTCCATAGACCAATCTAGACTTTCAAAGAACTATTACTTCCCCATAGACCAACTGAAATTTATGGAGTTACTTTACTTAAAAATCCATGAAGTTAAGTAAAGCAAGTCTGAAAACATGGTTTACACTACTGTAGACCAACTTGGGTTTTAGAAGGGTGATTATTGTTGGGAGTTGGAAGTAAAGAAGTCTAACAAACCTAGATTACTCCTCTGAGACCAACTCAAGGTTTCAAAGTGTCTTTACTATCTTACTCAAGCTTTCGAAGGCCGATTACTTGCGAAAGTAAAATAGTCTAAGAAACCTAGTTTACACTATTGTAGACTAACTCAAGTTTGTGAATGGCAATTACTTGTCTAGTAAAATTATTTGAGAAACTTGGATTACTCTTCCAAGATTGACTTGGGTTTCAAAAGGTTCATTATTGATTGGCATCAAAATTAAAGCAATCTGAGAAGTCTAGGTAAAGCTATTAAGAAAACCTAGATTACTCTTCGTAGACCAACCTAGAGTTTTGAAACAACTCTACTCCGGTTCTTGAAAGTTGATTACTTACGTCAGTAAAGTAGTCTCAAAACTTTGGATTACTCTTCATGGATCGACTCAAAATTTCATAGGGTTTTTACTGTTGGGGTTTCTAGGGTATCATTACTTGAGTTTTTTTTCATTTATTTTTTTTTTGGTAAAAAATCACAAGTAATATGAATATGTGGGAGTGAGAACTTGTAAGTTATATAACATTCAATCTATAACTCTATTTTGGAAGCTGTTTTTTAAAAGTGCATATTTTTTCAAGCTTTATGCATTGGGGATATTATTTTAGGACCTTTGTAACATCTATTTTTTTCATGGTGTAATGGCTTAAAACTTAGTTCAAACCTTTTGTACATTTATTCTTGGATGAATTATCAGTTATGTCTAGCATCCCTCTCATACTCTCTCACACTAATTGCTCATAATCATATTATTGATAGTGCCCGATGTCTAATATTGATTGTGTGTTGCATTGTAACTTAAGCAGGGGTCTTATTGATAGTTTAATGGGGTACTTATACTGTGTGCAATCTATTTTTTCCTTTCATCTCAATTTTATAAATTGTCTCAATCTAATTTGTACTAATGGATCTAAACATTGACCCAATCACACCATTTAACTATCTTGAATGAAAGTCTAAAATGTAACTCACCTTGAGAGGTAAAGGACTCTATCAGATCACTATGGGTCAGGAAACTAATTCATCTATAGATATAGAAAAGGTTATGTGGTACAACAAATGTGACAATGCTTATGGGTTCTTATGCCTATCAATGTCTCCCAGCCTCCTATTCCTTGCTGAATCTAAAAAAACATCCAACAAAGTTTAGACCATCCTAGACAAGATTTTTAGAGTGCAAGACATCATGAGGGGTCATGAACTAGAGAATAAACTCATTATATTGATTAAAAGTGACTATGACACCCTAAAAGACTTATTTACAAATTTTAAATCACTGAGATTGTAGTTAAAACAATGTGGCATTGAGAAAATATATGACCAATTGATTCTATCTGTGCTTGCAAAATTGGTTCATGACTATTCAGTTTTCATCTCTACATTTCATGCTACCAAATGTGCACTTGGACCCACTTATAAAATGCCATCATTTGATGAGTTTGTTTCCAATCTAACTCAAGAGCAAGATAATTTGGTTCAAATGTGTTTATTGAAGTCTTCAAAATCACATGCCTTGATTGTCAATCAGGATAAGAAGAAGCCTTCTAACAGTGGTAAAAAGGAGACGAAATAATTTAAAGCAGATCATGAGAATAAGAAGAATAAAAAATAAAATGCCAAGCTTAAGGCATCATCAAATGAGTCTTATTAAAGTGCGAAATCTAAGAAGGAGAAAATTAAATGTAACTTTTGTAAGAAACTTGGGCACGATCAATCTCAGTGCACGAAAAAAAATATTGACACCTTGACTAAGATGCTTGAGAAGAATAACATCAGTGTTCCTGAATCTTCAACTCAGAGCATGTTCACACAAGATTTTTCAAAGCCTAAATACAATAAGAAAAGGTAAAAATAAGGGTAAGGCACTTGTTGAAGTAGCTTCTCAGCCTTCAACTTGGGTTATTGACTCTTGTGATTCCTATCACATGCCCTCCTCAAAGGATCTATTTTTAAAATAGAGCCATGTTTTTTGCCTTTAATTCTCATGGGTGATGACACTTCAAAAAAATTAAGTGGTGAAGGATTGATTGACATAAGTGATGGGACCTTCAATGATGTTTTATGTGTTCCTTCACTATCCACCAGTCTTCTATCAGTGTACCAAATCACTCACATATGTGTAGGGAAGTGAGTTGAGTTCACACCTGATTCAGTGTTTATCAAGGAACTACATAATGACACCTTAGCGACTTATAAGAAGCCTAATCATTAGTCTAGGATGCATACCTTCTCATAATTCACTCCAGATCAATGCTCTATTGCACTGCTTACTCATGTAGATAGAGTGAGCAAACTATGGTATGCATGGTTTGGCCATTTAAACAATCATTACTTGGAGCAAATCAATCATCAAGACATGGTTTTAATGTTACCTAAAGTCAAATTATCAGATGGCCTATGCAATGGTTGCATTCTTGGTAAGCATCTAGAAGAGAAATATGATAAGGTCTAGACAAGGAGAGCTAAACAAAAGCTAAAAATTGCCCATAGTAACATAGTAGGTCTATTTTAAAAATATTCATTCAAAAGGACTAGATACATACTAACATTCATTGATGAATTTTTGAGGTACACCTGGGTGTTTTTTCTCGAAAATAAGTCTGAGGTCTTTGATTACTTGAAGGACTTCAAGGCACTTGTAGAGAATTAATAAGACTATTCCATCAAAATATTAAGGATTGATAATGGTGGGGAGCACGTCAATAACAAGGTTGAGTAGTTTTGCACATCATAGGGGATTCAAATATAGCATATAGTTCCATATAGTCCTCAGTAGAATGGTGTGGCTAAACATAAGAAACATACCTTAAAACAAATGGCCAACTACATGCTTCATTCAAAGTCTCTTGCTCCTCAATTTTGAGCTAAAGCAATCAACTATGTGCATTATATTATGAACCATATTCCACATAAATCCTTGAAAAGAATCACTTATTTTGAAGCTTAGGATGGTCACAAGCCCATAGTGGATCACTTTGAGTGTTTGGATCACTAGCAATGGCCCGTATTCCCAGTAAGAAATGCAAAGAAATAGACCCTCAAGGTCAGTATTGTATCTTTGTGGGTATGCAGAGGGTACTAATGGATACAAGATCTTACATCCTAAAACTCATGAGTTATTCATAGAAAGGAGTGTCAAGTTTCATGAGGGCCCACTTTAACTCACTACTAGCACTCCAAACTCTTTAAAAGTCTTACTAGACATTGATTCCACCTCAAATAATGACTTGGATCCACCTCAAAATCATCTTGATGATTAGGGTGACTCTTTTTTATCAAGTTAAAGTGATGAGAGTGGTGATGAGGATTCTCCTCCTACATCTCACACTCACACTTTAAATGATGATGATTCACCTCCTGATTCTATAATCTCATACAATTCTAGTCCCACTTGGGCCAGACAAACACTTTAAAGTGTTGGGAAATGGCTTGGAAATCCATCACATACAAGGCAGACACATTCATAGTTTTAGGGGACTTCACATGCCTACTTGGCCATTGCCTTAGATCCGTAAACCTTTCATGAGGAATCTAGCATTCTAGAATGGGATACTGCTATGCAGGAGGAGTATAATTCCCTAATCAAGAACAAAGCATTGGACTTGGTCCCTCTTTTTAAAATAAGAAAATTGCTCTATTGCAAATGGGTTTGTTAGACTAAGTATGGTGTATATGAGTTTATTTATGAGTACAAAGGTTGTCTAGTTGCAAATGGGTTTTCTTAGGTGTCTCGAAAAGACTACACTAAGACATTTGCTCCTATAACCAAGATGATGTCTATTAGACTCACTCTAGCCATCATAGCCACACATCAATGGAATGTTCACTAAATGGACATCAAGAGTGCTTTTATACATGGTGACCTCAAAGAAGAGATCTACATAGAGCAACCACAAGGCTTTGTGGAATATTCTTCCTTGGTCTGCATACTCAAGAAATCTTTTTATGGATTCAAATAGGCCCTTCGAGCATGGTATGTCAAGATGGACTCCTTTCTCCTCATAGTCAGGTTCACTAGATGTCACTCAGATCTAAATGTCTACATCTTGTGGTAGGATGATTCTCTATTGTCCTAGTTCTCTATGTGGATGACTTTTTTATTACATGGAGCTCACAATCATCCATATTAGTAGTGAAAACTGCACTTTTAGATAGATTTTTAATGACAGACATGGAATTGTTGCATTACTTTCTTGAGATTGAAATTATTCAGTTAGATTCTAGGATAACTTTATCACAATCCAAGTATTCTCTTGATTTGATTGTGAGATATAACATGGTTGATTGTAAGCTTGATCCTACTTTCTTCTTGTCTACTGTGAAGCTTGAGGCTAATTATCCTACACCATTGGTTGATGCAACTCCATATCAATAACTTGTGGATAGTCTTATCTATCTTGCACACACTAGACCTGACATATCCTATGCATTTAGCATAGTCTCCTAATTTATGTAGGAGCCACATGAATTGCATTAGAAATCAACTAAGTGGATTAAACACTACATTCAGGATTCATACAACTGTGGGATACACTATGAAGTAGGCACATAGGTTGATTTGATTGGATACACATATTAAGAATAGGTTTGAGATATTCAGAGATGAAAGTCCACTTGAGGTTATAGTTTATCATTTGGTTTCAGTTTAATAATTTCGTCAAGCAAGAAGTAGCATGTAACTATTTTATCATCTATAGAAATAAAATATAGAGGGGATATCAATGCCACCACAGAGGCAATCTAGCTTCAAGGGATTCTCACTAAGTTTAGCATCTAGTTTCATAATCAAAAAATCATCTACTCTACAACCAAAGCACTATCCAGATTTGTAAGAATCTGGTTCTATATCAAAGGACCAAGCACATAAAGATTCACATGTATTTCATTAGGGAACTTATCAATGAGCATGTCATTAATCTTTGGTACTATCCAACATCATATAAAATTGCAGATATTTTGACCAAGCCCTTCACAAAGAGTAAATTTGTTCATCTACAAGATCTCATTAGGGTTAGGGCTAATCCACTTGTTTCTTCTTCCTATGGAGGTTATTTACTATGTACTTGGGTACCTCATCAGGATTTCAATGCTGGAACCCAATTCTCATCTCACCTAAGCTACATTTAAGGGGGGTGTTGGTGTGGTGCTTCTTCCCATTTGGTTTTTCCTACATGGCCTTATGTCCATTCTATGTCAATTAAGTTTCCTTAGGTTAGTTATAAAAGGGTCACATAGACTAATTATATTTTAATGCAATTATCTAATTAGGAAAATTAGAAGATTCCTCATGTTTCCCTAATTTTCTCTATATCTATCCCACTTTTCCTATTTGAAAGGTTAGATAGGTTAATGTGATTTTATGCAAGCAGATCATTTTTGAAATATTGTCATGTGAAGACAAGCTTCTTTCTCGTTTGTAATTTATCTGTGATTTCATTGCTACATACATAGATTTTCTCAATATTCCATGCAAGGATCCAAGATCATGGCCAATCTGACAAAGAACATGTTATAGCTTGACAAGAAGGCAAGAAACAATCAAACCTTCAAATCCATCATCAAAATAGAATCCTTGGTAGAATCCACAGGGGGTAAATCACAAAAACAATGTCTCAAATTTATGATCATAAGGGACATGAACTCAAATATTATTGGTATAATACATTCCAAAAGGGATATTCTAGTGGACAAAGGTCCACTAACTAAAAATCATCCCATCCATCTTAAAGTAAACCACAAAAATATAAAAAAGGAACTTGGAAAAAGAAATCAAAGAAACATGGTAACATTATTGACTAGGAAGACAATGAAGAAGATAATGACTTCCTATACTCTGATTATTTCCATGAAGAATTAACATCACAAAGTGACATTTAGTATGTTGATTTGGATGCAACCCAACATATGAGAGGAAGAAAAGATTGGTTTTCCACTTTGAAGGACACACCTAAAAAAATCATGTTTCTTTAGGTGATGATACTTCTTATAGTGTACAAGGAATTGGAAACATTGCTTTGCCTTTTAGGATGCAAACTTATAGAATCACAAATGTCTTGTACATACTTATCTTAACCAAGAATATCTTGTCAGACAATCAACATTTATACCACAATCTTAACATTTATTTTAACTATAAAAATGGAAAGAAAATGTGTTTGATTAGAGATAAATCCATAAACTCAATTTTTTTTGCATGAACGTCCAATGTTAGTCAAAAGTTTCAACTTTATTTCGTTTAGAAAAACAATTATGCACTTTTTGTAATAGACACAAGCTCAACAAAATTATGCAAGAAAGGATTTGGTTGCATCAATTTTAAATATATTGACACACTCCACCAAGCATTGCTACCACTTTAAAAAGGTAGAGATAAATGTCAACATTGTTTAGCAAGCAACTAACACAGAGATGCATTTTTGAAATGTACATAGCAAACCCACAAAAAACTTGATCTAGTGCATATTGATCTGTGCATACTAATGACACCTTGTCATGTTGGGTTTAAGTACTTCATGCTCTTTTTTATGATTTATCCATTAAAATGTGGGTTTATTGTCTCAATAGAAGGATTTAAGCCTTTGGATCTTTTTAAAAGGTCAATGTTTTTAAAACAAATAATAGTGAAAAAATCAAAACCCTTCGCTTAGATCATGGGGTCGGGGGTCAAAATTCACCAATAATGAATTTAGAGTTATTTTCAAGAAAACAACAAATGTTGTCAAATGGCACCTTCATATACACCTCAACAAAATGGTGTTTATAAATGGAGGAATGGTACTATCATGAAAATGGTGTGATGTATGCTACGTGATTCAAGATTGACAAAGGTATTTTGGGCAAAAGCAGTGAAAACTATAGTAGATATACTCAATAGAGTTACAACTACAAATCTTGATGGGGTAACACCATAAAATCATGGTGATGGCACAAGACATCTATACACACATCTTTGATATTTTGGATGCAAATCAAGTATACACATTCTTTAAAAAGAAAGGACTAAATTTGACATGAAATCAGAAAAATATGTCTTCTTAGGCTACAATGAATAATCACTTGCATGCATATTAATAGATCCAAATACTAAGAAAATCTACACTAGTAAGGATGTTGAGTTTTTTTAGAAGATATAAGAACAAGTCCATTCTACTAGCTCATCTGGTAAACCAATCAGTCCCATAGAGAATGCAAAAGATGGCTATCCACCAAAAGAAGACAATGATGATGGGAAGAATGGTAAAGCTCCACCATCCACAAGAACCACTCAATGTATGCATAAATGGTATACAAGTACACTCAAAAATGCTAAACTAGATGGTGTTCTAGACACATCCACCACTGGACCAAGGACTCATAACATGGCTCAAGGAGAGGTCAATTTAGCCTTGATGAGTACAATTGTTGAATTTCTTGAGCCCTCTGTAGTTCAGGAATTCCTACTATCAAAACATTAGAAAGATGTCTTGGATCCAAAATATAATTCTTTGATGAAGAACAAAATATGGTAGCTTATAGACCTTACACTAGGTAAGAAGCCAATCAGATGCAATTGGATCTTCAAGACAAAGTACAAAGAATATGGTAGTATCAACAAGTACAAGGAAAGGTTGGTTGTAAAGGGGTATGATCAGAAATAAGGCATCAACTATGAGGAGACGTTTACTCTCACAACCAAGATTAAAACTATTAAGATGATTTTTTTCTCTAGCAACATAGTTTGGTTGAAAATTCCATCAAATGGATGCCAAAAGTGGCTTCTTTATGGACACTTACAGGAAGAAGTCTACATGACTCAATCCAAAGGTTTTATCATTCTAGGAAAAGAAGATAAAGTTTGTAGACTTATCAAATCATTGTATGGTCTTAAATAGGCTCCCATGGCATGGTATATAAAAATTGATGAGCATCTATTGAAACATGGATTCAAAATAAGCCCATATGATCCTAATATCTACCTCAAACAACAAGGGGAGGATAGTGATCATTATTGTATATGTCGATGATCTAGTCATCACTAGTAGTTTAGATAAGATGATTGAGATAACTAAGAAATATTTAAATCAATCATTTAATAATACAAATCTCAGGATTCTATATTATTGTCTTGGTTTAAAAAAATTCCATAAATAAAATCACATCTTTGTGTCTCAGCTCAAATATGCCAGGACAACACTTGAAAAGTTTCACATAATAGATTGTAATCTAATTGTTACACCAATGGAGATAAGACTTCAACTATCTCAATTAGATCCATCAACACATGTAAATACAACTCTATATTAGTTGTTGATAGGGAATCTCATTTACTTGACTTCTACTAGGCCAACCATTAGTTATGTTGTCAGTCATCTTTCATAGTTCATGCAAGAGGTTACAATCAGCCAATGGAAAGTAGTAAAGCAAGTATTGAGATACATCAGAGGAACCATGAATTTTGGCCTAGAATACAAGAAGAATGATACTTTTTTATTGATAGGATATTTAGATTCAGATCATGTAGGGAACATTGATGACAAAAAATCTACTTCAAGATTTGTATTCTTTTTAAGATCTAGACCAATATCATGGGGGAGTAAGAAACAAACTTGTGTTTCAAGGTCCTCCATAGAATCAAAATATTGTCTAGTAAGAGGAGTTATCTATGAAGTAATTTGGCTTGAATGTATACTTAAATGATTTGGAACACGAAAGAATCATCCAACAATACTTTATGTAGACAATTAAGGAGTTGTGAAGCTTATTCGCAACCCTGTGTATTTCATGAACACACCAAACACATTAACATGAAAGTAAATTTCATTTGTGAACATGTTTAAAACAACAACATATAGCTCTAATATTATTTGACAGATTAACAATGCGCTGATGTTTTTACTAAAGCACTTGCATGGGGAAAAATTGAGGCATTTAAAGAATTTGCCTCCTATTCACTTGAGATAATGTTGAATTAAGGGGGGAATAGTAGGATGATTAATTCACCAAATTAGTAAATATATTTTCACTAGTAATTTCTTAATAGATTTTTTTTATTGTTCAAAGTTTCTTTAAGCATATGTAAATCTTTGAGGTTTGTTATCAGCCACCCTACTTTGTAGGGATAATAAGATAATGCCATCCCTAGTATGTAGGGAATATTTTTAGCATATGGTTTTTTGTATAAATAAAGATTTGTAACCCCATGGAATTTGATTGAATAAAAATCACTTTGTTCATTCCTAAGAGGTGTGCCAAGAATGTAATCATGCAAAATTAGAGCTATTTAATAGAAACTCTAAACAATATCAAAATTTTACTCTATGTTAAGCATAGTACTTTCAATTAATGTAGAAATGAAAGAAGTATATCTCCACTTAACACAAAGACCTCCTTGTTGTGTTGATTTGCTCAATGCTTGTTGGATTGCGGATGCTCAAGTGGACCCGTGCAATAATTTTGGCATCATGTCCTTTAGATCGATGATGGGATGCTAGAATGATGTTGATAGATTTTTTTCACAATGGCATGATCTCCTTAAGCTATTCAATCTTTTTGGAAATGATGGAGGAGGGATTAATTTATAGATTTTCGTTGGGGTAAATGGAATAGTTAAACTTGACTTGAAATTGATGGCTAAGATTCAGTCAACATCTTCGTTCGGGGGTTGGCTGTTAAATCAGAGATGTTGAAGAGGTATGGTCTTGTTTTGATGAAGGATGGATTTGATTGCACTTGCTTCTTAACTTGGATTCTGGGTATTTGATGACTTGATTTGAGATTTGATGATTTGCTTTAAATTAAATTAAATTTGTTTATTTTTTAGAATTATCTTGCATGGATTTTATTATTAGGACTAATCAACTTACTAATTGCGAGTAGTTAGTTAATTAATTAAGATGTGATATTAGAGGAATTAGATGGGATGAAGATGTGTTATAAATGGGATTATGGATGATTAAAGATGAATTAGGGATGAATAAGGATGAGTAGGGATGAATAAAAATAAATTAAAAATAAATAAATATGATTAAAGATAAATAAGAACAATTAAAAATAATTTTAATATGAATGTGGAAAGTGAGATACCTACACCAACCAATTCCTTTTTTTTATAAACATTTATATACTATAAGCTATATTTTTATATAATTAATTGATAAATCAATAAACTCTAATAAAAAATAATTATAATTTCAAATTCAACTAAACACAAACACATTAAAACATAAATTAATAAATAAATAAACCAATAAATGTAATCTACAACTTTAAAATTTTCTTGGTGTAATCTCTATCCCTTTCGATAAAGCTTTTAAAATATTTAATGTCTAAGTAATATCCTGGGTTATCTTCTTTCTATCTCTTATGAGGGGGGGGGCAACCTTTTATCTTTTATTAGGACTTTCAACTACCAGTCCCGTGGAGAGCATTACAAAGTTTTCTTAGGAGGGGCTACATAAAAATTTAAATTAGTTTTTAGTGGTACAAATTTTCCTATATTACAGTTTTTTTTTTTATCAGGTTTTTGTTAGAATTTTTTATAAATATAATCATTAAAATTTAGCCACTTGTACAGTGCCATTTGTCATAAAATCCCCAGGTAATAAAACGCAGCCGGTACTGAAAACGTCGCATGAGCCACCCATGAGTAAATAAATAAATTAATGTGCAAAAATAGGTACTCCCTTTTTAAAAAAGAGATTATAATAATTTGTATGTTGCTTTTTTTTTAAAAAGATTATAATAATTTATTTTTGTCTGTTTATTTTATGGTTTTACACGATATTTTATCATTGTGCAGATGTAATTAACAAGCTTCTAGAACTGAGACATGTGCTTGCTACACAAGCAGATAATTTCTATAGAACACCGTTACACATGGTTTCATTGATTCCTGTTTCTGCAATAAACCAATGGAATTTTCGTGGAATGAAAAAGGAAATTTCCCAATTGGGGAAATGCTTATTAAGGAAGACATCCTTTCTTGTTACAAAGTGGACCAGAATAAGCAGTCTGTACTTCACATAGCAGCGAAAGAGGGGAATGCAATTTTAGTGAAAGAGATATTAAAGCACAGTAATGATTGTCTAGAAATGGTAGACAAAGACGGTAGAAATGCTTTACACCTGGCCGTCAAAAATGCAGCTCAAATATTTAACGGAGTTGAGGGATATGATCTCAAAACTATAATAACATCCGTAATGTTAAAGAGAATGGTTGATTGTGTTGACAACAACGGGCAAACGGCATTAGACATTGCAGTAGAGAACATAAATGTAGACCCACAACTTTATATAAGTGTAAGTGACTTTACCACAAATCAAAGTTGAAGGCTTTTTTTTTAAAATTATAAAAGGGAATCCAGGAACTAATTTAGGGTAGGAGCCTTCAATTATAATCCCATGAAAAAAGCCTTCCATTAGAAATATTTTTTGATTAAAATATTTCTAAGAATAAAAAAATAAAAAAATCAAATTTCAAAAAATCAAAAAAAATTTCAAAAAATCAATTTTTTTTTTTTAATTTTAATAAATTAAAATTAGTTATACTTTATTAATAAATATTATATAATAATTTAATAATAAACTTCTTCAAGTCAATGAATTATTTATTTTTTAATTTAAACTCTTTTAAATAAAATATTTTATTACTAAAAAAATACCCACATATTTTCAAATATTAAATCATCACTATTACCAATTCAATTTCAAAACAAATTTAATTATTAAATTTCATTGTTATCAAATCATTTTCAAATAAATTGAGTTGAAACTTAAACTTTTTTTGTGAATTATGCCCTATGGTGGCGATAAGGGCATCCAATTCCCCAGCAGCAGTAGCAACAAGCAGGGCTGGAGCATAGAGCATTTTCAATCCCAGTGTAGCGGTTAGCGAGGGTCAGGGTGTGGTTTCTACAACATATGAGGTGATTCGGAGGGCACAATCCACTGGTAAAGCATCGTTTGGAGTTAGAGCTAGAATGGCTAGCTTAGAGGAATCAATGCAGTAGTCAGTATCACATTTACTGGTAAATCATGTAAGGGTTCCGAAGAATTGGTAATAGATCAGGGTAGAGTTTCTTCTTCTGATTTGATTGTTGTTAACTTTGTAAAATCAATCTCTAGAGGATGTTTTGGAAGACGAACTTTGGTTTGCAGAAAGGAGTTTGGTTTGCCATTTTGATAGGTTCTGGCCCTCCCTTTCATCCCTACAATAATGGCTATTAGATTATTGGAGATCTGTGCTGGAAGACAATATAGAAATTTATCCATGTGCCAAATGTTTTTTATTGTTTCTTTTGATTTTCTAGCTAATCGGAATAAGATTTTTGAGGTTAAATTATGGAACTGTGAAAATCACATCCTACTCATGAAACCCTGGACCTCTGATTACAACCCCTTGACAGAAAATATTTCATTGCATCCTATTTGGATGAGATTGTTGTATCTTCCTTTTTAGTTCTGGGTAGAAATGTGTCTTTTATTTATTGGCTATGCGCTAGGAGAGATGGTGAAAATCGACAAATCTTTGTTGAAAGTTCTCTGGACTACTTTTGCTAGAATTTTGGTGGGATTAGATATTTTTCAGGTTCTTCTCAAAAGTATTGAGTTGAAAGTGAAAAATAGAAGTTGATTTCAAACCCTAGATTTTGAAGGAATTCCCTTCAGATGTTGAAATTGTTTTCAAGTTGGGCATTTTGTTGATTCTTGCCAAAAAATTAAGTGAAAGCAGGAATCTTCTTCGAGAAAGAAGGCTAGTAGGAATCAGTTAACAATTCTTGCTTATGTTCCAAATCAATCGAAAGTAACGGCTTTAGCAAGCCTTAAAAGAAAAAATATAGATAAGATAAAATTGCAGGTAAGATCAAATGATGAGTCTGTTGGTTATATTGGTAATAATGATGTTGTTAACGGCAAACATAAGGAAATGGAATATTAAGTTTGAATTCGGTCAATCTGGGAGATGATGATGAATGGAAGTTGGTAAAAAAAAAAAAAAAGCGTTGTATGCTTAGCTCTCCATCTTGCAAATCTATAAAGGATTAACTAAGTAATTATAGATGTTCATTTTGATTAAATTGGTATTAAAGATGAAGTAATTCTTACTTTTAGTTAATGGTACTTTTTATCAATAAGGTGGCTATATGCCTTGACAATATTACCAGTAAGCCAGGGTAATTATGTTCGTTTAGATTTGATATGTTAAAAGGGCCCATGACTCATTAATTCTCAAGCATCGATCTTTAAAAAAATCAATTTCAAATAGATTTTTCTTTTTTTTTTGAAAATAAATATATAGTATATTACAATGATGAGTAAGCATACATCTAAATCAGTGAGCTCTTTCAGTTAAGCAGTAATGAGTAAAGGGCATCCATGCTATCAAATTCACCTAGGGTACAACCCTGACTTTGACCATTTAACTCTATGTATTGAATACTTAAAAAGATTTGTACCTTGGTAGATGGATATAAATAACTATCATCTTCACCAATCAAACTACAACCCATTCAATATTTCAAATAAAATTTAATTATAATATTTATTAAAAATATTTTCTTATATATATTAATTTTATATAAAATATATATACTTTTCTATTTTGAAACTTGGCATATGCTTATAAATCACATGGCCCTTTATTATTTTGGTAAGGGTAAGTATATATTTCTCATTTTTTTTTCTTTTTTAGCTTTGATAGTTTACTCGTAATGTGCCATTCATCATTTATTTATGTATGATATAATTTTTTTATTTAAATAATATATATTTTTAAATTATTTCTCTTTTGATAAATAAAATAGTTTTCTTTAAGCTATATGAGAAATTTGAGATTAGAAAAATAGGTTTTTTTTTTGGCCTACTAAGTTAAATGTGTAGAGTGATTTTTTTTGGTTTTAACTATAGTTTAAACAAAATTTAATATACTAACAAAATGCAAGCGGATCATAAATGACTTACATTTCTTGTGTTGGGGGCAACATTTGCACTCAAAACTCTTGCTTTATTTGCCTTGCCTGAGTCTATCCACATATGCCAATAGTTTTAATATGCTTCAAAAAAATTAGAGAGTATTGAAATACGTGATGTCATTGGTATTATGTTGTATTTATTTATTATGTTGTTTTTCAACTCTAAACATGGGTAATAGTTATGTTTTTGTTAGTAAAAAATATTTTTTTTATTGAAATGTTAAGAAAATTTATGTCATATAAAATAGATATGGATTCTTGTTTACACAATATTTATCATGGGTGTTTTATTTTTCTATAGTTTTTGGTTTTTGTTAAACAAATATGAGATTTGGAAGTGTTTTTTATTTATATTTTAAATGAAGCATATCATTTTTTGAACAAAATGTATTTTTATATATTTAAAGCGGGCAAAAAATAAACTATGCAACGTACAATTTATTTATTTACAATAAACAATTCTTTATGGACTTATATTTTTATCATTTAATTGTCTTATAATTAGAATAGAATTGTTAGTAAAATATTTTGAAGTGTACTTCACACATATTTTGTATAAATACAAACATGTGTTAGATGCACAAGTCTATATCTTATTTATAATTGGTCATATTAGTTAATGTAACTATTGGACTATGGAACATCTACGTTGAATTGTGAAAAAGTGGAAAGAAAATGTTAAATAAATGATGAGTCGTGTTCTCTTCAAAGTATGTATATACCTAGTATGAGTTAAAGAATATGGGTAGCTCTCCTAAGTAGTTTCTGATTCAATAAAAGCTTATGAATTCGTGCATAACTAAAACTTCTTGTGTGATCTATGTTAAGCTTCTTCATGAACTAATATATCTAGATTCCTTTGGATATTATAAATTTTGTCTATCTACATATAAGGATGATTGTGGTGTGTTAATATACACATTTCAAATATTTTGGTCTATGCAATGTTAAATCTATAACTAACCTTGAAAAACTAACGATAGTTTCATGCACTCTCTTTTAGCTATGTTTTGATCTAAAATATTCACATCTAGTGAGTTCAATAACAACCTATCAAACTACAACAATTAGAATGTCTTGATGAGGAAAACCAAGGACCGTTCATAACAATGGCTCCATTTTTCAGGCTTCATATTGTCAAGATGCTTTCCTAGTCAAAGGGACCTCAAGAATTGGGCAGACTTGAGGATACATGCATTCATATAATAATACTATGTAAGGCTAGGAGTGCATGCCTAAGAGATAATCTCTACCCATTTATATGGATAGATATATGAAATATTTTGGTGTGAGTTGCTTAAGTTATTAGTAGCATGGCTATCCTATTGACTCAAATACTATTGTTTTTGACCATGTAGAATGAATTTTTTTATCTGGAGTGAAGAATATCTAGAATGATTATGCAACCTATACATTGAGTGGACCATTGTAATTGATCATTGGGTGAAGGCTACAATTGATGTTTAACTTGTTGAATCTGTTGTGCAAGGATAAATTTTATTTGAATTACATACAATTTTTTTGTAAGGGGAATCAGAGGTAAAGTTTTGAAGTGACTTCCTTTATTATTGAAAATGATGGTTTTGGAAAAGGAAATGGTGTTTATTTCAATTGACAGGGAGTAATCGGATAGAGGTAGCACATGGATGAAAATTATAGGAGGATGAATGAATGATCTAGGAATAATTAGAAGTAGACTAATTGAATGAAACCATAATGAAGGAAATAAAGAAGGAAGAATTCATTAAATAAATTTTAGGGCTTCATCAAGAATTGAAACAATAAAAATTATGGAACAACCAAATCCTTGTAAAAGATAAATGGTTGGATGTAGATACAAGTAGGAGAAGTAGAGAGAATATCGAGGGAACATGAGTGATTATACCTCTAGAGTAGGAGACAAAGTGCGGGGATTAGAAGAAGGAAAAATAGAATGAAGGCAACATAGAAAGCAAAGGGAATACATGGAATGACTAGGAATTAGAGAGTGGCTTGAAATTAGAATAGAAAGGAGAACAAAGAAGTACCTAAGGCATAATTGAAGAGAAGTTAGAACTAAATAATAATGTGTTTAGTGAGTAGCTACAAAGACAACAATTGTATTTAGAATGGGAAGGGCAATATTTTGTAGGTGATTTAATGAAACACAATTTCAAGCTAGGTTCAATAGTTGTCATTGTAGACATAAATGATAGTTCATTCATGCCAAGGTGACTCATCCCCTATGCCTGCATTCGTTACATGGATTAGTAAACTAGAATCATTTAAGGAGTTAATGGTAACTAAGAAGTGGTTTGAATAAGTGAAAAGAGTTTTATAGAGACATAAAAATGAAGTTAAAGGTGAATCCAACACATTGTTTGATCATAGCACACTTTATATGGAATCTAGCATCGCCACTAGTTTGCATATATCAATGAAAAGAATCCTTAAATTAGTTTTAAGTAGTCTAGTTTTAGAAACTATGGTACTTCTTGTGGGAACATTTGTCACATTGTGCCATATGATGGGTCTACTGACCCTCAACAATTTTTTTTATATTGTAAAATGAGTGTCAAGCTAAGGGTGTAACTCCGAATGAAAATAAGAGGTGTGATATTATAGGATTCTTGAATGATAGAGATATATAATTCATATTCAATAATAACAATGAAACTTTGACCTTAATTGATGTTAAGAACAAATTTATATGAGAATTTAAAATGAATAAGTGTGTCAACCAGAATATCTAAGATTTGGAATAAAGCAGACAAACAAGAGGAGAATCTATATGGGAGTATGATTGTTGATTGTCTAATGTTGAAAATTTAAAGTGAATTATTAGTTTTAGGATGTTGATAAAGCTCTAGGGTTTGTTGAGGGAATATGAAGTAAGATTCACTTTGAAATAAATCAAGCTTAGTTCCCCACCAAATTTAAGGCTAGGGAAACTGAGATTAAGTTGAATTTCATTAATGGGGAAAGATATCCCATAATGTATTTAAATTTTATTCAAAGGAATTTCATTTGTACATTTCCCTCAAACTTCAACAAAAAAGGTTGAGGTAGTAGGGAGAGTTGACAAGACTCTCTTGGTTTTGGTGAGTATCTAATCTATAGTGGTGGATGATATTCATTGTGATCCTTGTGTCTTTCTATAAGGGTGTGGTGAAGGATGGTAAAGCTTTGTTAAATGGTAGAAGAATAATCACAATCAGGCTACATCCAGGGTGTGATGTGGATCCAAAAGTGGAGAAATGTTTGAAATATGGGCCTACTAATATCATGGAGTAATCCCCCCTATCTAATCTATATAGTCATATCAATATCATTTTACCCATTCAACATTCTAAGTGTGCTCACATGGATGATTTCCTAGACTCCTTAAATACATAAAATTGAGTTTAACTCTAAAATTGGATTTAGATCTCTGATTACAACCTTAAGATTTATATTGGAATGGTTATAGCCTCACAAAGATAATGGTGGATATATTCTAAAGGGGATATTTCATAGAGTTTCTTCCTATCCCAATGCAATGTTGGGAGAATTATACCAAAAATGAGTACGACCTTAACTATCTAGAAAAATGGGGAAAAACACAGAGAATGTAAGTGTAGATACTAAAATCTAATTTGTATAGCATCTTAGTCTTGTAAAATTGACAAATACTTATTAGTGATCTACCATTATGTTCTATACCTGAGTTATACCAAAAGGCTTGCATTATCCATCTCATTCTCCCTCATTGTTTATCTTTTGGTCTGACCCTATCATTCTAATGACCCAAATCTCCTACACTATACAAAAAACTTAAATCTTGATAATATCCTTCACTGTCATTTTTAGATCCTTAGTATCTTATTAGCTTGTTTGACACTTGCATACCACATAGGGACATTTGCATCAATACAAGTGGGTATGGGCACAAAATTGGGGAACAAAAAAGGGCCTACCCTTGCACATGATTTTTCTAAAATTTTATAAATTTGAAATTATGTACATAATTTGAGATGGCTACACTCAAATTTAAAGATGGTATAAAACCATGAATTATAGCATTTCAAGTCTAGTTTTAAATTTTTTTATTTTTATTTAAAAAAAATTTTTAAAAAAAAAAATTGCAAAAATGGTTAAGTATAAATAGGTCAAACATATAAAATTTGAAAATGACCTCATTTTTTAAAAGAAAACATAGTAGATAGATGGTCGTGCAGCCCACAATTTTTTGAGCATCATTAAATATTGTTTGAAACCCTTTGGTGAATATTTAAATATGATCTTCTAGTGTGTTAAAATTTTATATATATATTTTTTCAATGAATTTTTTAATTAATTTTACAATTAAGTAGATCCTAAAAATGGACAAGAAATGGATAACCAGCGATGCAGCCCACCTAACTATCTAAAAAAAAATGTTTTTTTTTTAATGTGTAGAATTAGGCCTATTTTATTACCATATAATTTGTTTTTCACTTGGATCAACAAAAAAAAATTTACTTAAACATGAATAGGCATGAATATGTGCAACATGTAGTGACCTAGAAAATGTGTAGTTAGAAATAAATATAGTTTGAACCCTTAAAATAGCACAAAAATTGTAAATATCATATATTTGGAAAGAAAATAGTGTGATCATCATGATGGAAATAAATTTTTTAATTTTTTTATTTAAATCCATAACATATTTGGTGATTGAATTTGAAATTTTTTGTTTTCTATCAAAACTCTCAGTCTCGGCTATAGATGCATAGTCACAAGCCTTTGGCTTGGAAATCCAAGCTATTTCTGAGCCTAAAGGCTCAATTTTGAATTCAAATCTAAATAGTGCATACACATTATATAATGTATTACATAATGCATACACATTATATAATACATATGCGTTATTTTGTAATAAGACCAAAAAAACAAATTTGGTCTTTGGGTATGCATTTTTCTTATATTTTGATATTATGGTCTTTGGGTACATGTTTTGTTTTGTATAAGATGTGGTTTTGAGCTCAATAAAATTGAAATGGTCACATGTATCCTTGATGTTGCACCTGTAGTTATGAATGTATAGCTTAAAAAATATCTAAATGCACTAAAGACCTTATTTGAAACCATTAAGGGATGGATATGCTTTAGAAATATAGGGTGGCATAGACCTGAAATTAACCAAGTACAACATATGTATAAGTTGCCCCATCTCAAACTCTATCGAGCTTATTCAAGCGACATTAAAAGTAACAATGTCCCCTAAATTTGAGATCTGCTTCCCCTTAAGGATGATGCTGAGCAAAGTGTCCAAGTAATTGTTCATATGGATGATGTTTCTCACCTCATATAGATGGTTGATCAGAATTGAATAGCAGTGTTCAACCCCTTGCCAAATGTTTAATAATTATATATTTTGTATATCTTCAATCATCTTTTTCATATTTCATTGTAATGAGTTTAAACCTTATGATGTAGACTACAAGAAAGTACTATCTTAGAATTCTTGCTCCAACTTGCGATTCAAGGTTGAAGAGTAAATTATTGAATTGTTTTCTCTTCTACATGTAAGACATAATATGCATGTACTTTGGGATATAGAGGTAATTAAAGGCAAAGGTATCTAATTTAAATACATACATAGAAAATTGATAACGATACTTACTTAATATTGATGGACCTTAAAGGGCTCTACATGACATTTTATGTACAATAATAGAAAGTCAAAGGCTCACATCATGTGAATTATTTACTAGACATGATTTGATGGTATTGATGTTAATATTTAAACATTTTTGGCTTATATGTATGTATGATATTTGTGAATAGGTCTTAATTGGATTGGTTGGAGGTGATGGGACCTATCTAGGTATCAAAAATCATGAGTTCCACTCATGTGAGCTAATAAATGTAAAGAGTGCAACATATACATGCTTAGATTTAGCCCTCATGGCATCTAAGATGTGTTCATATTTTCGAAGAGTTTTTTAATTTCTAATGGGATCATTGAGTACTTTTTATGACTTGACACAGTGGGGATTAACCTAACCTATTACTCTTATCTATTTGAATAAGCCATTTGGTGTACATAAGTACACATGGCCATATTTTATTGGATCAAGACTCCTGAGGTGCTAACATCTCTAATACTTTTGGGATCTAGAATGTATTTATATTTGATAAATCTAACACTTCTCCAGGTATACTAGACCTACATGTGGAAATCTTTGATTGGATTGGGCATCATGAGGCTCTAAAAAATTGTATGCTTTTTGGACTTGATAGTTAGATCTCTAACACTTATATGTGTGTACAAGATACACATGGTGACATCTAATTGTATCAAGTCTTATAGGGATCTGATAACTCTTTAATGATTTTAGGACTTGACACCACTAAAATTTTTGACACTTATAATTGTACAAGGTACATGTGGTGATATGTAATTAGATTTGGCCTACTCAGGCATTATCAACTCTGAGACTTCCAAACCTAATGTATCTTTGATAGCTTGAACACTTTCAGGAATATGAGTTACACACATGGCACAACAAGGTTCAATTATAGGGGAAACTAGGGTCAAAATAAGCCATGTATGAAGCTATTTTAAATTGTATACATAATGTGATTTAGAGTGAAATTAACCCTAGAATTTCATCATGTATATATATAATGAACCAAAGAGTTGATTAATTCAATTAAGGAGGCATGGGTGGCCAATTTAAATGCCTTATTGATGTAGCTATAAAAGCATGATATATGATTTGGGACAAAATTAAGTATGATTCAATCATGAATTAAAACAATTAGTCAATTGGTGCAATTAGGGATTTGATTTTTTGAAAATTGAGCCCCTAAACCAAATTTATGTCCCAATAAATTATATAATATATGCAACATGTATGGATTAATTGACCCTAATTTAATCAAAAATATAAATTAAAATGCAAATGTGCCTAATTTGAACCCATTGAAACTAAATTGGAGTCTATGATGTGATTAAAGGGGCTAAATTAGCTCATGTTTCATGACATGTTGATCATAAACCTTAAATTTATCACTTGAACATGTGCAACTTGCCTAAACCCTAATTTCATGACATGTACACATGTACAAACCTATTAAACTAAACCCCTAACCCTAAATCCTAATTTTATAACAAACACAACCCTTAAGTTCCCTGATTTCATCACAAGTTCATAAATTCATGAATGTGATTAGTGAAAATTTGTTAACGCATTGAACCTAATATTTCAAGGACCTATGACAGGATTTGGGGCAAAATTATCACATTTTTCCTTACATATTGAGCCTTATTGCATCATATGATTGTCTTATTACATCATATTCTTATTGCATAATATTGGAGATTTATGCATCAAATTGAGCCTTATTGCATCATATTGAACCTTATTTCATCATATGATAGCCTTATTGCATCATATGATAGTATTACTGCATCATATTAGGGATTTATTACATCATTTGATAGTCTTATTGCATCATATGATACTCTTATTGCATCATATTAAGCCTTACTTCATCATATTGAGCCTTATTGTATCATATAATAGCCTTATTTCATCATATGATAGTATTATTACATCATATTAGTAATTTATGCATCATATTATAATTCTATTGAGTCTCATTGCATCATATTGGAGATGTATGCATTGAATATGAGTGTTATTACTTGTTTCTATAGGATATTTTTATACTTCAAAGAACGTGTATACATTATAATAATGCATACACGTTACTATAATGTGAATTCATTCATTGAAGTATAGACAAAACTTACTTTTTAACTTCTATTTTTGTCCCAAATCAATATTTTTATCCCCACAAACATTCCCTGTGTGTACTCTACATATTCTCTACATATATTTTGAAGTAGTTTTTTGGACCCCACCTTTGAAAAGATGTCAATTATCAAAATGGGTTATAATTCATACTCAAAGAGGAGGAAGAGGTTTAATAACACAACACCAGAGCAATTAGAAGAGTTGTGGCAAAAAACAAGGTATGAATGCAAGCATTTCATTCCAGACAAGGTACATATACTAACCCTAAGGAGCCAAATGCCTTAGATAATGATGAAATTGAAAATAATGAATTTAATAATGATGAAACTAAAAATAATGAATTGAATTATGATGAAATTGATAATGATGAATTGAATTATGATGAAATTTACAATAATGAATTATATAATGTTGGAAGTTCACATTCAAAGTTTAAAGTTTTTGATTTTGTTGATGATGAGCCTATGCACGATACTTTACCCACCAACAATGAATAAAATTTAATGGAGACAAATAATGATGAAATTAACAATGAATAAAATCTCATGCAAACATATAATGAAGAAAATTTCATGGAAACACATAATGATTTTCAAACACCCTCTCAATGGATTCCACCATTAACACCACCTCCAATAATTATGTGTATAAAAGACAAGTAAGTAACTGAAGTTGATGAAAATATTTTAAAAACAATGCATAACAAAATGTCTAACTTCCATTCAAGAAGACTAGGTCAAAAAATTTGGTATAGTTTCTTTCAAAGATTGGATTATGATGGTAAAAGATCTCAATTATTTGTTTCATTGATGAAATTGGTTAAGATGAGACATACAATGTACACATTAGTACTAAGAACATCCAACACGGATGATGAAAATGATTAAATTGTTGAAAATATACATGATGTATATCATATTGTAGGACTGGGACCATGCAACAAATATTGTAATGTTGCCTACGTATAATGACAACTTGTGCAATAAGTGCTCAAATAGGGAAAAACTGATTGATTTCAAAATCAATCCAAACACTTGATATAAATAGAAAAATATTAATGAAAGTAATTATAAGACATGAAAGACTTAATAAACCCAATATCAAAGAGCTCTAGGCATTCTCTTGTAGAATTATATGAAAGGAGAAGGCTATAGATGATGCTTTGAAAGACTTACTTGCACAATTTTGGAAAGATAATACAAGAGTTTCACCTAATGCAAGAGATGTAGTGAAAAGAAGAGTTGGTTCTTGTAATCATGAACTGCATCCAAAACATTAATTGGATATGACTCAAACACAATTTTACTCTATGTTTTTACAAAAGCATCCACAAATTGCTATTAGTCAAAGATTTTTTGAGATGACCAAACATTTTTATGTAAAGATAAATCACATATGCACCACTTGTTATAGGCAACATGTTTAATTTTCAATGCACTACAATGTTTTTCACCATATACATTGTACTTCTCATACTAACAACATTTTACAGGAGTGTCACATAAATGTTTTGACAAAATCATCTAGGAGATTTATTCCAAATTTTTTTTTTGAAAGTCTAGATGGATAGTTCTTTAAAAAGAAAGCATGTTTGAATTTAAATTTCAACATTTGTGATGGATTTCCAAAATTAAAAAAAATGTATCCATGAGGAATGTACTAGTGTAATTAGACAGGGATTAGTTGGTATCAGTAAATACAAATATGTGACTTATCCACTAAAATATGGCAAGGAATATAAAATGTGTGAGATTGTTATGAAAGAGATAAATATTTTAAAATTCATGGAGAAAATTGTTTACGAGTATGCAAGGCACACCCATAGGGTTAAATGGTTGAATGAAAATTTCAAGCTAAGCAAGGATACATTCCCACTTGATTCTATTATTTTAGTAGTTGACTTTGTTGAAAATTACACATTCAAACCACAAATGGAAGTTTAATTGTAGTATTAAAACTCATTATAAGTTTCCATATTAGTGCATATAGCATTCATGCATGCACATGATAGTATAGAGGAAGATAAATATTAAGGGAGTACCATTTCTGTATCACTAACGACTGATCACTTTGTATAGAGTATGTTCAATGTTATTTTGAGAATTTATATGGATATTTGACTCAGAGGGACATTAATTTCAATCAACATTACATTTGGTTAGATAATTTCACATCATAATTCAATAATGCATAGATGTTTTATGCACATAAAAATTTAAATTGTAATAGGATGCACATTACCACTAATGTAAAACATATTTGTATTTTCACTTAGGTTGGCCATGGAAAAGGGGAGCATGATGGTGCTGGAGCATGTGTAAAAATAACCATTTCAAGGGAAGAGTTAACATTTGACCATGTTACTAATTTGACTAATGCAAAAATTGTGGTTGAATGGTGTAATGAGAAAATATGTCATGGTGTTCAAGAAAATTATACTAATCATAGACATTTTTGGTTAATGGAGGAAAAAGACTTCAAAAACTATGAGGAATGTATGACTCCAATGGGTTCAAGTAATCTTCACTTATTTTGTATCTCAAATATAGGTTCATGGACTATTCATACTTGACACTTGGCATGATTTTGTTTTGCATGCATGGACTTTATTTGGAATGAGAGTGAGTCACAAGATTGGGTGGATGATTAGAGTTCTAGACCTCTAAATCTAATCAACACATATCAGGTTCCACCAACATTATGACTTACATAAATGACATTGTCACATGACTTTAATCATATATCTGATCTAGTGCAACTAGGTAGAAGATTAATTTTTATGTACTATTTATTCTCATTATCTATCTTCAAAATGTCATTAAATTTATTTTTCATGATGTAGACCATGTTTTTAAAGTTATTATAGATGGGGAAAATGAAGAGGGAACAAATTACTATTTATGTCGGTGTGTACATGGAAAGAAAAAATTAACTTCCCCAGTTGTAGATGGGAAAAACATTAACTATCCCACTAGGTCTATGGTATTCAGTGGAACTTGGATTCGATGATATCCTATAAGAAATTCAAATGTATGGTTGTTTAAATAATTTTAAATCCATAAGAAGATATTGCACTATTCAAATTAGGTTCTTGCAATGAATATTCAATTGCAAAACTATCATCGAAGGCACAAAAAATAAGGACCTATAGAAAGTTTGAGAGTTAGACCATAAACTTATTCTTGATACTATCAAGATTAGAGTAGATCCTAGTGGTTCATTGGATTGAAATGTGTATGTATATTGACCTTTAAAATGTAAATGTAATTAATTTTTCCAATTTTTTTTTATTTAATAGGTAGTACATGCATAAATTTCATCTTTAATTACTTGTTAACATTTTTTTGTAGGTTAGTGGTGCCAAATAATCTTCTACCTTCATGTGGTTGGCATCGTTAGTGCAGAGTTTCATATTCTTAAAGCTAAGAGAAGCTTACTAAAAGTATTTGGTGTTTCTGCACTCTTGAATAATTTCTCATGACAAGTATCTTTCTCCTTGTATCCTTATAGACACATAAAAATTGTTGTTTAGAATGATCTAAATGTCTTATAACTAAACCAAATTCATTAAAATTGCCTCAAATGGCATTGCATGCCAATGTTACACTCAAAACAAACACACTTTTCATTAATTTGCATATTTTCATTGGTATGGCATTCCTAAGCAGTAGGGGAAATACACTTGTAGGTGAAATTAGATGTCATGGTCATTTAATCATGTGTAATTATCCTATATAGGTGTAACCAAAGCAATGGATTTTCACCAATGGGTCTTGGAGGAAAATATGCTAGTTGGAGGTCAACAAGTTGTCTCTTCACTACCAAAATCTTACATTTTAGGACACCTTACTACAACTTCTACCATGGAATTATATTAGAGGTGATATAGACTATATATGAGGTGAAGTTAGAAGGAATTCACATGCATAGGAAGTTATTATGGTTCATCCATATGACATATAGTTTTGGTTTTATACATCCTTGAATTTAGGCTAAAAATAAACATATTTCTTGTCTTGGGAAGGGCATTCTTGAGCCCAAAATGGGTGGTGGGTTTGTTGCTAGGGCTAGATGGGAGGCCAAAAACTTGGTTTTGGATATTATCGACCCCTTTAGATGTGTTTTTAGTACTAGTTTTAAGGCAACAAGCATCATAAATGGAGTTATCATATTGTAGCTTCAACTTTGACAACATTTATTGTCAATGTTTCCATGCTCTTGAATAGTAGTGAAAATGCACTTGTAGATGGAATTGGATGTCATGGTTATTGTAACACATGTAATTTATATATGTGTGTGTGTGTGTGTGTGTGTGGGGGGGGGGGGGGGGGGGGCGTGGGGATAGTGGGAGGGGCTGGTGTGTGTGTGTGTGTGTGTGTGTGTGTGTGTGTGTATGTGTGTGTGTGTGTGTGTGTGTGTGTGTGTGTGTGTGTGTGTGTGTGTTTGTGTGTGTGCGTGCGTGTGTATGTGCACGCATTAAGTGATGTATTTGCACCTATATATCTGAGAGACAAAAATGCTAGTTGGAAGTCATTAAGAATCCTAAAGGGCCTAATAGTCCAAGTGAACCATATACACGTGGATAGAAGCTAGTGGCATTGGAATTGGGTTTCAAGAACTTTGAAAGGTTTATTTGAATCTTGTCAAAGATTTCCAAGGGTCAAAAATCCTTTAGGAGGTTACCAATTAATCAAGGAGCCTATTAGGTCTTCTAGGCCTAATTAGGCTAAATTACATGCATATAGGCAATGGAAGAATCTTGACACTAGCAAGGGAGAAGTTTGTGGTTCATAAGAGATGAGAAATTTTGGAGGTTTGTAAAATAGGTAAATAGACCTAGATGGCCATTTAGGCCTAATTAGGCCTAAATGGCTACTTGTAGGTGCTCAAAATGGCTTCAAAGCTTGGCCAAGGGGTATCATGGACCAAATGGAGCCAAGTGTTTAAAACTATTGATGTAGGATTATCTTTTGTGTAAACTAGTATGGTTTCCATGTGAGAGATTTAAAGTGTTAAGTAGATTCTGTAGTGTTTTTTATTCCTTTATAGTCTTCCTACATGTTAGAAAGGTCCTACCTATTTATATGCTTAAAATAAGTGTTTGTTGTATGATTTGCTAAATTGATACAGGTCTTGAGAGAGAGTTTTGGAGCCAAAAATAGACACTGTTTTCTTAGAGTAATGAAAAAAAAGGATAAGCATGAGTATCAATATGAGATGATATTCTGTAGGAACAAATATTAAGAAAGAATCTTCGAATCATATCTACAGGGGGTATAAAGTGTGTGTTTTCTGTTGTGTGATAGTCTGTGTGTGTGAAAGACAGTAATTGAACAAGATTAGTAAGAACTATTAATAATTTTGTGCTTATAAGTAGTGTATGTTGATTTAAAAACCATTATTTAAATTTCCTTGAAGCCCAATAATCAAAAGATAGTGAATTCAAGAATTTGAAAGTCCTTTTCTATTAGCGCAAACCAATTTTGATTGAAAATCACTATTTGTAGAGCTTGTTTGTATGATGAAACTTGTGTATGGTTTGAAACTGAGGATTGGATGAGTTACAAAGGTGAGTTGGGAGTATTATATAGCTATTATATTTCAAATAGCCTCTTTTAGATTTATGAAATAATGTTAATTAGATTTCATGTCCTTAAAGTGTTGGAAACCCCTATTTACAGGGTTTTAATTGAAAAATGGTCATAAATCCATTTTGAACCCATACAATTTGATGAATATATATGAATAATAGTTTTGTATTCAAAATAAGGTGTATGGGTGATGTATTGAGTAGTTATCCACAATAATACTCAGAATTCTATGTTTCTGTAGACATCGAATAGAAAAATTGACCTATCTTTCTTAGTTTTGAGCCAAAAGATGCCAATTAAAAGTTGATTCTCATCTAAAAACATCATTCATACCTGATTGAGGTGTTTTTTTCAAAAAATAAGCCATCGTATAATTTTTGACCTACTAGTGGAAGAATTTGGTCTCTTGACAAAAACAAGGTTGAATAACTTTTTGATAAAAAAAGGAACTCTAAACCAATAATAAATTGGTTTAACTATAGTAGAAAACCTCTAAGACATATGTGATTTAATAATTTTGGGAATATTTGTGTATTATTCATATTTTATTTAAAGGGTATGAGTATTAAAATTCATAAATAAATATGCAATAATTAAGCTACTAATTTGTGTAAACTAGATTGCAATTTTGACTTTTTAAAAAATAGTAATAGGAGATGGAAAAGAAGACTTAGTTAGAAATTGGCTGAGACAGGGCTTGATATTCTCTATGTAGGACTAGAACACAATCATAAACTAAGATCTAAAATTCAATTTTTGATTGGACAAGAGCACCAGAAGTGGACATGGATGGCACCAGTGTTGTATTCTACCTCTGTCATTGTTGTCCTGAGGATCTAAAATCTTTGGGTTTTATTCATTACATCTGTTTGATGCTATCCATGAAGTTTTGATAGCTAAAAAATTATAGATCTCCTTATAGAATATATCTTCTCTTCAAACATTATATTTCATTGTGATTTGACCAATTTTAAGTAATAAGGTGGGGTTAGTATGTGTAACATTCATTGGACGTTGATCCACACCGCTTATGTGGGCATGTTGCCTACATACCAATACTTCGAAGAGGGATCAATATATATGTAGTTCTCCCACTTAATGTACTTTGTAAAATTGTGTGAATGAAGATGAAAAATACTAAATTAGATGTGTTTGAAGTAGCTAGGGACTAATGTAAGGATTTGAATTAGCTTGTAAGTGCATTAGCTAGATGTATGTAGACAATAGGGAAGATTGTTAGAGTAGTTTTGTTTACTAAGTGATAATTACCAACCCGTTACAAATGATCTTTGAATGGGATTTTATAAGGATCTATTGGTCATGGGTTGAATGTGTTCATGACAGGTCAACAAGGATATGGATGGGGAACTAGAATAAAGTGACTATTAGGGCCAAAAATGGACTTAGACAAGAGTATTCAAAGTGGATAGGAGTGGCACTGATGTTATTGTCCTAGTGTGGTGTTATTTTCTTGAGCAGATGGGACCTAGGGAGATGGATATGTCATAGAAAGAGGGGTTTGGCTCAATTAGGATCAAGTTTCGAAGGCTTTAGGTGACTAAAAATTAGTGAAAATATGCCTAAAGAGTCATGAGAGTAAGTAAGAGGGACCTAAGGGCTGGTTGTAATTAACCACACTCAAGTTACCAATTTTCACATTTTATATGACTATATTCCCCTCCCCCCCTTCATTCTAGGGATGTAGAAAATTTAAATACTAGAATAAATGAAAAATAAAAAGTGTACCTAAACTTACTTGCCAAGGGTGAAGCTCATGAAGCTATGTGATGATATGTGTGCATAGAGAGAGCATGTTGTGAAGTGAAAATCTATAAGAAAAATAAAAAGTATATCAGTTCTTACTAGATACACTATATCTAAAATAAGAATGTACAAGTATGCATAAGAGAGTAAGAGAAAAGAATGAATACACCTCACTACGTATGTGGACCAATACAAAACCTATTGTGATGTTGACTAATGCTAAGTAATTTTGGATGATGTTGTATCAAGAGTAATATCATGAAAGGAGTTGAGTACTCAATTCCCTAAGAGTAACTCAAGAATGCAAAGGCTAGCCCTTTGGCTTCATTGTCACCCACTAAGTGAAGCTAGGTGATCATGCATGCATTGATCAATGTTTAGAATATGTGTACAATCCTATTGAATAGGTGGCTCAAGAATACAAAGGATAGAAATTACTTTGGCTCCATCATTGCCTCATGAAGTGAAGCTATGAACTGATACTGGTATGAAATGTATATCGTATGATATAGCTCTTGAATCCCATGAATGTACTATGATCTGACAATGCTGGCATAGATAACTAAATATATGGTAGAAACTAGGCCACTTTTGGCCACTCTGAAAGATGGAGATTAGGATTGTATGAAATTCACCCTGAAACTGTTGCACTAGACTTATATAAAAACTATTCGAGAACTTGATAACTCAGGAATGTGGAATGTAGGCTTGTATGAAAGCCATTCCAAAATGATGCCAAACACCTACAGATGGAATAAGGCACACAACTATTGAAAATGATTGGGTAATACTAAACTCAAAAAGGAAAAGAAAATAAAGGTGCCACACACATTACCCCCAATCACTGGTGTCTAGAACATGGATTTTGATCTAGAAGTTATATCAACTACCATGTCTAAAACTGGAAGTGAAAGCCATCATGTCACGCATGATGCCCCTATATCTAGTTTTTCTAAATAAAATTATACTAAAAACTACTAATTATGAATTGATCTGACTATGCAAAACTATAGCTGAACCTACTTTTCTACCTACTTTTGGAAAGTCTAGTTTTTTGTTGTTTGGATAGGATCACCAAAAGTGGACACTAGTAGCATCAATGCTTAGTCCAAGTTGGGAATTATTGTCTTAGGCCAAATCTAATAACTATTCTTATATTCTCATCATCTACCTAGTCTGTTATTACTATTTTGATGTCTAGTTATTGTTTTAGGTGTGTTAAATGTTTTTTTTAATTTTAGGAGCTCTGATCTTTGTGACAAAACCCTTGTTTGTTGCCTCTTCTTTTGAGGGTAGGAAT
The DNA here is from genome assembly GCA_037957365.1 of Torreya grandis. Lineage (NCBI taxonomy): Eukaryota > Viridiplantae > Streptophyta > Pinopsida > Cupressales > Taxaceae > Torreya > Torreya grandis. Next base: position 923,362 of record JARHVA010001226.1, on the reverse strand, counting down.
GGAAACACTTTAATGATTATTTGTATATTAAAGAGCACTGCAAGTGTGTTATGTTGTGTGGTGTCCCTTACTTAGGGGCTCTCTTATCTGCACAAAAGCTCTGATACCACTGTGATGTCCCCTTTCAAACAGGGAACTTACCCAACTACCCAATAGGATGGCAAGACATTAGCTCTGATGTGCCCAATAGGATGGCAGGAATTTGGCTCTGATACCACTATGGTGTCCCTTCTAATAGGGGCTCTTTTATCTGCACAAAAAGCTCTGATACCACTGTGGTGTCCCTTACTTAGGGGCTCTCTTATCTGCACAAAAGCTCTGATACCACTGTGATGTCCCCTTTCAAACAGGGAATATATAAACTCATAAAGCTCTGAACACAGATACAAACTGCAGAGTAGATTCAAGTATGCATAAACAAATTACAGATCTTATCATTCATTCAGATGATTACAAAAGATATCCTTCCAAACTATTACAATTACAGTCCTTCCTTATGCATATAAAAATGAAATACAGTCTTAAAACTCTGGCTTAGCAAAACTAGAAGTGAAAACTGGATTCTGGAAGGTCTCGGCCTTTCTGTGTCGACACACAGACGCCGTCATCGGTCGATATATCATCGACGTCGGTCCCTGTCGATCGGCTTTTTGCCGACGTCGGTCTTCAGTCGACCGATGTCAGTCTCTGTAGCCCTCTGTCCATCGAGGTCGGTGCCTGAGCTGATCTGAACGAATTGTACGGATTTAGTACAGCCGCCAACCTGTCTGTTCTTAACCCCTGATTGCTGCACACCCTAATCTGAAGATATACTATCCTTGAATCAAAACTAAATAAAGAAAATACCTGGAAAGCTCTATGATAAAATTTTGTGTGAAGTTATCTCTCAACCCTGGAATTCTGTGATAACTTCTGGACGAAGCTATCTCTCATATCTGTATCTCTGTGATAACTTCTGGATGAAGCTATCTCTCAATTTGGCAATAAATTAGCTGATATCTCATAGCCTCTAAATCGCACACAATGAAGAGGGAACGTTCTCCACTGCAATAGAATCCTGGAACCCTTGGCTCAGTCTTCACAGAAGAATTTCTTCAAAATCAATAATCCATTCATACATACTCAATAATGGCCTCCATGTGAAACCCTTATACCCTCAAAAGATATGCTTGCCCTAATTAGGGTTTTCTTAAATTAGCATTAGGGTTTCTAATTTAAAATTAGAGCAAATAATTAATAATTAATAATTAATTATTAATGAGACCAAATAATTAATATTTGATTAAATCAATCAAATATTAATATCTCCCTCAATATACGTCGGATCCTCAAACCGATCGAAGCAGGTAAATCAGGGAGTGATTCCACACATGGCCATACCAAAATAAAGGTGCTCCACTGCATATCAAATATCCCTAAAAAGTAGGAGCTCAGGCCCAATGCATCTGAAATAACCTGAATGAAAACCAAATGTATAAATTTTGTGAATCAAAGTCAATCCAAGCTCCATTATGACCCTCTATCCATCCTATTAGCCTACGAAGGTCGTATAATAGGCTAATCATCAAGACTCTCAATGTCCATGAAAAAGGGGACATGACAATCCGCCCCTCCGGAAATTGCTTGTCCCCTAGCAATCTCGGAACAATGAACTACTCGATCCACCTGGATCCCAAGGAAAAAGTTGTGTAACATCCATCATGTCACTAATCAACCCATGTGAATAAATCATCAACATCAACAGCATCAACAGTATTAAAATCAGCAACTGAAAAACTGCACTCGACACCCAAACAACTATCTGAAGACCAACTGTAGATGCCGGTAGAAGAAACCACACTGAGGGACTCAAGCCAACTAAAATATCAACTCTATCAAAATTCAAGTCCCTATCTAACTGAGACTCACATCCTACTGGATCGTGTATATGACAATCATTGGTCCCTGAGTCACTGACACCAAAACTAATCTCTAAATGCAAAGAAAAATAAGGAGCATACCTCACTGTATGATGCTGGTAAGAACCCCCAAACTCTGCTACTGGCCCACTATTGCCAAAATGGGACTCAATGGATGGCTCCAATCTCGGCTCAACAAACATCACCTCAACATCCCTGTAAGGTAACATAGTAGAAAGGGTTCGTAAAATCTCCTCACCCAATCTACTAATAGCACTAGAACCTCGGACAAGAACACCTTCTGTCATCTTATGTGAGTCTAGACGAACACCTACACTATCCAGCAAATACTCCATGAATGGTTCAGTGCAGTAGAAATTATATGTGGAAGCATCAACATACTCCCCCACACACTCCAACTGATCTCTCTGTAAAGGTGGCACAACCAACTGTACCACACTGTCATCTGTGTGAGAATAATCAATCTGGGGACTCGACTCCACTGGTATCTCAAGCTCATCAGAATCAGGTACTCCCAAATCCCAAATATGTGTATCAACAACTGTAGCATCACTGTCTAACTCTTCCATACAGAGAGAAACAACCGGTGAAACTAAGTCCTCAAAACTGTCCACTGCATTCTCCTGAGTGTCATCGGTAATAATAGGATCCTGGGACTCTGCTACAATCTCTGCCATAGTTGAGAGATCCTCAACCCTTAGTGCACTAACATCTGAGCACACATGTACACTCTGAGTGTAAGCATCTAACTCATCCTCATCTTCACTATATCCTATCTCATAATCATAATAATTATGGGACATGCTGCTCTCTCATCTAAGTGATCTGTAGTGCTCTCTCCTCAGCTTGACAAAATGATCAAAGGTCATCCTCTCTTGAACATGAGGAGGTAATAAGTCCCACTCATCATTCGCTGTCATATACCGCGTGGGTTTGCTTTTGGATGAAGGATATGAAAGAGATTCATTCAACCTCTTCAAACTGAGTTCCAACTTCCTCATATCATAGTCGCACCAACTCTGAGTATATGAAGTCATTATGATACTTCACTAATTCAACTTACCCAACTACCCAATAGGATGGAAAGACATTAGCTCTGATGTGCCCAATAGGATGGCAGGAATTTGGCTCTGATACCACTATGGTGTCCCTTCTAATAGGGGCTCTTTTATCTGCACAAAAAGCTCTGATACCACTGTGGTGTCCCTTACTTAGGGGCTCTCTTATCTGCACAAAAGCTCTGATACCACTGTGATGTCCCCTTTCAAACAGGGAATATATAAACTCATAAAGCTCTGAACACAGATACAAACTGCAGAGTAGATTCAAGTATGCATAAACATATTACAGATCTTATCATTCATTCAGATGATTACAAAAGATATCCTTCCAAACTATTACAATTACAGTCCTTCCTTATGCATATAAAAATGAAATACAGTCTTAAAACTCTGGCTTAGCAAAACTGGAAGTGAAAACTGGATTCTGGAAGGTCTCGGCCTTTCTGTGTCAACACACAGACGCCGTCGTCGGTCGATATATCTCCGACATCGGTCCCTGTCGGTCGGATTTTTACCGACTTCGGTCTTCAGTCGACCGATGTCAGTCTCTGTAGCCCTCTGTTCGCCGAGGTCGGTGCCTGAGCTGATCTGAACAGACTGTACGGATTTAGTACGGCCGCCAACCTGTCTGTTCTTAACCCCTGATTGCTGCACACCCTGATCTGAAGATATACTATTCTTGAATCAAAACTAAATAAAGATAATACCTGGAAAGCTCTGTGATAAACTTTTGTGTGAAGTTATCTCTCAACCCTAGAATTCTGTGATAACTTCTAGATGAAGCTATCTCTCAGATCTGTATCTCTGTGATAACTTCTGGATGAAGGTATCTCTCAATTTGGCAATAAATCAGTTGATATCTCACAGCCTCTAAATCGCACACAATGAAGAGGGAACGTTCTCCACTGCAATAGAATCCTGGAACCCTTGGCTCAGTCTTCACAGAAGAATTTCTTCAAAATCAATAATCCATTCATACATACTCAATAATGGCCTCCATGTGAAACCCTTATACCCTCAAAAGATATGCTTGCCCTAATTAGGGTTTTCTTAAATTAGCATTAGGGTTTCTAATTTAAAATTAGAGCAAATAATTAATAATTAATAATTAATTATTAATGAGACCAAATAATTAATATTTGATTAAATCAATCGAATATTAATATCTCCCTCAATATACGTCGGATCCTCAAACTGATCGAAGCAGGTGAATCAGGGAGTGATTCCGCACATGACCATACCAAAATAAAGGTGCTCCACTGCATATCAAATATCCCTAAAAAGTAGGAGCTCAGGCCCAATGCATCTGAAATAGCCTGAATTAAAACCAAATGTAGCAATTCTATGAATCAAAGTCAATCCAAGCTCCATTATGACCCTCTATCCATCCTATTAGCCTACGAAGGTCGTATAATAGGCTAATCATCAAGACTGTCAATGTCCACGAAAAAGGGGACATGACATGTTGTAAAGATACATGCTATAGAAATAATAATCAACAAGATATCTCAAGATATAACATGATTTAAATTGAGAGATTGTTAGATCAACAAGGGTGTGCCTAGATAGATATAACAATCTAATAACATGTGTAATGTATTGAACTAAAACTATAAATCTGGCTAGTTGTTAGTTTTCATGGAGGGATGGACCATGATGTCCATCATGGCTTCCAAGAAATAAAAATAATTCCTTATGTTGATCATGGCATTGAAAATAATGAGAAACAAACAAGAAAATAAGAATATAAGTTAAGAAGCAAGAAGCGTACAAGGGTGGCCAAGGGGCCAAACAAACAAGGGACATGGGCACATGTGACTCAAACTAGAAAGCAAGCATACAAGGCATGTTCAAATGTTGTATACATATAAAATTGAAATAATCAAGGTTGGCATGGAATCCACAATCACATAAAAGAGTACATGCAAAGGACATTGGCAAATATCCTAAGGCACACACAAGACATAGAAGTAAAGGATATTATAAAATGTCCTAAGGAACATATAAGTGGTAATCATGAATTGAGAAATGCAATCATATCTAGCTATGTAAATAAAAAAAGGAAATCACATAATAACTATAAATACAATGGCATCTAACTAATAAAAGCAAGAGAGAAAGTGTGCGAGACATGTTAGTACAAGACTAGGTATATGCTAAGAAATACACGTGTTATATACTAGTGAAATGTTGATATAGTAATATATGTAAGCTAGTAAATAATGCACATCAACATGATAACTAGAGTGTGTGGTGTAGGAATGACATAACCTATATGGTGTAGTCATGGAGAAGATGGCCTTACTGGGTATGTATATCGATGTATGTCTCGATGTAGAAGTAGGATTCCCCCTCGAAGGGTAGGGTGAAGCAATCAAAGAGTTGGATGTCATTGTACACACTCAAAGAAGCTCAAGTGAATCATGGTAATGTAGATAAATCAATAAATAATAGCATAAAACATAAAATGTAAGTGTAAGATAGTAGTATAAATGTAAAGTATGGATGATGCATACAATTAAAATATTTTTTTGTGTTTTTAAATTATTTGCATGTTTTTGTATTTTAAAAGATTTGAATGTTTTTGAATTTTTGATATAAGCTATATAAAATCAAGTATAAAAACCTATGTACATGTAAGTTTGGAAAGGATGTTACTAGCCAATGAGTCTCATGAGAGACTTCCTATCATGGTGTCCTATATCAAAGAGAAAAATTGTACGTGATCTTGAAACATGATGGAAATGCTAAGACTATGGCTCTGAAAGTTGTATATGTTGTAATTGCTTTGAAATATCTAAATTAAAAACTAACTTTGGGTCCCCCTTGTAAGTTTTAGAGTGGATGAAACTATAAGTCTCTTAGGGGTCCATTTAGTAGTAGGAGAAGTTCTCTAAACATGTGTTATGTGTGGAAATGCATGAGATCTCAATGATACTAACCTAGGTGTGAACATTGTAGCTAGAATCTTGAATATATAGAGGTATATGAATTCTTTGTACTGGTGATGGATACCTCAATTATGTTTGAATTAGAACTGGAGGAGGAACTATAACTGGTGGAAAAATTAAAACTAGTGACTGCAAAGTAAAAGATGGGTCCGAAGTGTTAAGTGATAATTCATATAGAACTCCACCAATTGTAACAACCTAATTAGCATGAATTAATTTCACACATCTTTGACCAATAGAAGGTGTTTCTTGAATTTTATGGATCCATGGTTGACCAAGTAACATATCAAAGACTCCTACACTAGGAACCATAAGGAATGAGGTTGGCCATGTGTGTTGGACCAACCTATAATATAAGTATGATCTCACCCAACGAACTCTATATGTTCCCACTAAGCCCATTGATAACTTTATCTATCAATGTAATAGCCTACTCAAAATATCCCAAATGCTATAATAATGTCATAGTGCACACGTTCACACTAGATCAATTACATATGAGAACACTATGAATAGGATGATTATTAATGTAAGCTCTAATAAAGAGTGCATGATAATTTGAATCATCCTAGATGATATCCTACTCAGAGAAGGAGATGGAAGGTCTAGATGTAACTTTGAAATTATATACACCAATCATGTTTCTCAAATGATGTGTCTCAATTGAAGGTGCCCAGTATGTATCTGGTGGTGGATGTGCATGATATGCATGGTAAATCCCTGATGTGTCCCCTATCTATTATTTAGAATGTTTTGGAAAAATATATGAAAATATTTTAAAAGCTTTTTCATGTGTTTGGTTTCTCTGAGGAGGCTCAACTGAAGGGTTAATATCAATATGATTTCCATCTATCAAATCTTGTATCTTGTGTCTCAAATTTATGCATCTATGTTTTGTATGGCCTGTTGCCCTATGAAACTCAAAAAATTCATGATAATCATATCCCTATGGAAGAGGCTTTGTTGGGTCAACTTCCTATATAGGAGGGAGAGATATGATGTTACATTCCAATAGCTATTGCAAAACTTTGGCTGGAGAAACTAGTAGATTGGTGAAGGTTCACTGAGGAGATGTTGATAAAACCACTCGTTGAAGGGGCTCAGAACCTACACACATTTTTAGTTGATTATGAATCTTGTTATCATTGACCTTGACTTTGTATGGATATTTATTATTAATCTTGTTTGTTGTGTTTGAGATACTTGTGTACTTGAGTTTCCCATTAAAATTAGTTTGACTTCTCATTCCTTTAGTGTGTGACACAATTTAGTGAAGGAAGATAATCTTTTTAACATGATTGCATTATGCAAATTTTGTAGAAGACTCTTTTTGAAGAGATCTTGTAACTCTTGATCTGCCATAGGTCTAGTCATCTTAGACAAAATAGTCTTATATCATAGAACATAATCTATGAGATACCCATTTGACGGTTGTTTCTATTGTGCAACTTGGGCATATGAAACCTTTTCACCAATGTTAATGCTAAAATGAGATAGGAACATGTCAAATAAAGGATTGAATGCATTGACTAACTAATTCAGTAGACTATAGAACCATTATAAAGCATAATCCTTTAGAATTCATGGGAATAGTTTGGCGAGTAACCAATCATTGGGTACATATTCCAAGCATGATGTGTGAAAAGATCTCAAATGTTTCTCTGGATCACCCTTGCCATCATATAGAGTAAGAATGGGTTGAATAAAACCTTATGGCAAGGGTGTATAAGCAATGTGACATACCAATGGTATATGTAATAGATCAAAAGAGTCCAATGCTTGTGTAGGTATAGAGGCACCTTACTCAAGATGTATCACCTTAAATTAAAGAGATTTTATCTCTTGCACAAGGGCTACCACATCAAGAGACAAAGATGTACTATTTGTAGCTAATGGCATAGAGGTAGGTTGGGTTGCTATAGGGTGTAGTTGATATATAGTTTCCCATGTAGTGTCATTTGTAACTAGTTGCTCTGAAGGAATGGAAGAGTTAGCTTGCTTAACCTTTTTAATTTCTATTATAGATTACAAGATAAGAGTATGATCTTGGGGCTGGTCTTGGAGTCTTTCTTGAAAACTTTATAGGATCAAATATTTGTTGAGGACAACTTCATTATCAACAATTGGTAGAATTGGATCAATAGTCCAATGTGGTAGACCAAGAGCATTGGTGTGTGCATCATCATTGTTATTTTAATAATGCTCATTATCAGAGTTATCTTTTTTTAGACTAGTGTAATCTATATGTGTAGAATCTATAATAAGAACTTGAGTTTGTTGTCTATCCATGCTATATGCTCGAGTTGCTAGAATTTGGGTGAAATCACGATGATTACCACTAAGTCTTGCACTTCATCTTATAGGAAGAGATGCAATAAACTTAGGTGGCATAAGGAAAATAACTTGGATAATAGTAGAAAAGATTAAATAGATATAATATAAACAAGGAACTGGAATATGCATAAGAAGGATATGAAGCTTACAAACATGTAAGGTGATACCTCAAAAAGCAAACATGAACTAGTATATGCAACTAGGGTTTGAAAGATAATTATTTGAATAATTTACTATGAAAATTTGAAATTAAATGTGAATTTATGAGTCATATATTCAAGTAAAAAAAAATTAATTTTATTGAAAAAATTATGATTTAACAGGACCTAGAAGAGGCAACTAGGGTTTTTAAAAATAAATATTTCTAAAATTACTATTGAATTTTGAAAATTTAAAGTGAATTTATGATTTAAATATGGTAGTAAAAATTCAAAAAATGATTGGAAAATTATTAGAAAAATACTAAGACCTAGTATGGGCAACTAGGGTTTGAAAAAAAATTATTTTAAAATTACTATAAAATTTTAAAATTTAATGCTAATCTATAATTTTATTATGAGATTAAAACATTATAAAAATATAAGAAAAATCATAATAAATTTACCCTAGGGTTTATAGGGTTTTAATGTGTAAATGAAGTAAGTCAATTTCACCAAATGATTTAGTAATTTTGGTGTATTATTCCTAATTTAGTTAAAGGGTTTGAGTAGTAAAATCATTCAAAAAATTATGGAATAATTAAGCTACTAATCTGTGTAAACTAGATTGCAATTTTGACTTTTCTAAAAATAGTAATAAGAGATGGAAAAGAAGACTAATCTAGAAACAAGACAATATGGCTGAGACAGAGCCTGATACTCACTATGTAGGACTAGGACACTATCAAAAACTGAGATCTAAACTTTGTTTTTTGAATGGATAGGAGCACTAAAAGTGGACAAGAGTGGCACCAGTACTATAGTCCACCTTGACCATTGTCTTGAGGATCTAAGCTTTCTGGGTTTTGTTCACCATATCTATGTGACCCTATCCACAAAGTTTCGATAGTTGGAAGTCTATAGAGATCATTTTAGATCATATTTTATCTTAAAACCATATCTTCCATTATGCTTTGACCAGTTTTAAGTAAGAGGGGGATTAATGTGTGTAATATTCACTGGATGTGGATCCACACCCCTTGTGTGAGCATGTTGCCTACATACCAATACTTTGAAGAGGGATCAAGCCATATGTAATTCTCCCACTTGATGTGATTTATGTAATTATGTGTATGTGATATGGAATGATAAAATAGATGTACCTGAAGTGGATAGGGACTGGTGTAAGGATTTGAATTATCTTGTAAGTGTATTGGTTGGATCTATACGGAGCATAGGGAAGATTGTTTGAGTAGTCTTACTTGTATTATGTCTTGCTTAGTGATAATTTTCAAGCCCTTCCAAATGATCTTTGAATAGGATTTTATAGCGATATATTGGTCATTGATTGAATGTGCTCATGTTAGGTTGATAAAGATAAGGATGGGGAACTAGAATAAATTGACCATTTGGGCCAGAAATAGACTTGGACAAGAGTGATGAAAGTGGACAAGAGTGGCACTGGTGCTATAATCCTAGTGTAGCACTATTGTCCTTACCAGATGGGACCTAGGGGGTGGATCTATCATGGAAAGAGGGGTCTCGCTCAGTTGGGATCATGTCTAGAATCCTATGAATGACTAGGAATTAGTGAAAATATGCCTATGAGGGTCATGAGTGTAAGCAAGAGGGACCTAAGGGTTGGTTATCATTAGCCATGCTCAATTTACCAATTTTTTCATTTTATACAACTACAATGTGAAACACCTACTGACAATTCATAAAATTGATCTTTATCCCAAATACAACTTTGAAAAGGTCTTTTATATCCATTCAATCAAGAAGGTCTTGAAAGGGGAAAATGAGTGAATAGGTCCTAAAGGGCTTACACTAATATTTGTAAGTTTGAAGAGATTGAAGTGATACATTCATGTGTATCAACTATTAAGAGCCCTTAAGACCAATCAAAGACTTCATGCTCTCTCCCAAGGTCTATTTTCCTACTCTCTTAGTTTAAGAGATGGAGTTTGGGGATGTTTCAAAGGGAATGGAGATAGGATATGGTCTTCCCCATGACATGAATAAGTCCTAGGAACATTCCAATAAATTTTAAGGCCTAAAGACTAGATTCAAGAGCTTCGTGATTGTATTACAAATGATGCTAGCTTGCCTTGATTGATATGAGATTCTTCACTAGTGTAAAACCCTTCCCATTGGAAGGAGAGACTTCATCACCTATTAATAAGTCTCCTTTTTGAAATGTATTAAATCTTCATAATCTATTAACTCTCTCACCAAGGCTCTTGAACCATCTTGCCAAGCTGAATTGATGCAGAGAATCATAACAATTAAACCCTTTTCAAATTATTATACTTGTTTCTCATGGCCTAGAAATGGTCTCCTTGGTTATAGAATGAAAATATGGTTATAATAGCTTATTTACCCTCTAATTCCTTCATCACCCTTCAAAACACTCTATGGGAATCCCTCTCTTGCAACTTAATCACCCATTTCCTTATTCCTCACAAGATCAGTCCTTTACTTGTTATAGGCTAGAATGGCCTAATTGGTCTTTTAGGGTATGGAATTCCAATAATATACTTAAAATTAATACCAATTACATATATACCTTTCTTATACTATTTACAATTTCATCTAGCAGTTATTTTCTATTCTTCTACAAGTCTCTTTCTTGGTTCACTCTCCTAGTAGCCCTGTTGCACTATAAAGGTCCTTATCTTGGGTTACCTAAATACATTAAATATAATATAGAATCATATTTGATAACCCATTAGGGTCTTCCTACTTCACTGACTCAGTCTTAGACCAACTCTCCCTCTAAACCCCTATTCTCAAACTCTTAGAATCTCATTAGGTCTTCATTAGTCCTATGACAAAGCTCAATATTTAAATCCATACTTTTCCTATTTGTACCATTATAAATCTTATTGATTATTTTAGAACTTGTGAAAACATATTAGATTACAAATTTCCAAGAAATTTCAATGGTTAGGTTTCAAGATATGCATACTTCTATGTCAAAACCCTAGGTCTGATTTTACCAATCTTTATATAGGTCAAGAGCATTTTAAATTATGTAATTTAGTTTTTAGAAATGTTATTTAGTTAATTAATCCTTTATCTACTCTATCCATAATAAATTCTCATGTCAAAAATAAGATTCTACCTTGTTTCTACCTTATAAGGCTTATCCCATTAAGAACTCAGAGTTTTGGACCTATAAGAAATTGTAGATGATCATGAGCATACAAACATAATTCAAATGAAATAAATGATATTCTTTATTTATTATAAGGAGATTTTGACCTTAATCCCACTCCATTCACAAGACTCAGAACTAAGATAAGTGATTAGGTGTCTCACAACTACCAATCTAAGATTGATTCAATCACTATTATAGGATTTAATTAATGAAAGGATAGGTTCAACACCCCTTATTATTTCATTTGCATTATTATAGAAATAAAGATTCTTAAGAACAAGAAATGTCAATGTTTCTAACTGTAGGCTCTGTCATACCAATGTGATTTTCAAAATTATCCTAACAAGTTATTCTCAATCTCATAACATTTTTAATCCTTAAGAATACTTCAAAACTAATCATTCATAATACACTGAACACAAGTATAACTTTTGAAACTTTCATGAACTTGTTTCTAGGTTATAATCACTAGTATAGGATTAAATTAATGAAAATATAGGTTCAACACCCCTTATTATTTCATTTGCATTCTCATAGAAACATATCTTCTTGAGAACAAGAAATCTCAATCTTTCTAATTGTAGACTCTGTCATACCAATTTGATTTACAACATTATGCTAACAATTTATTCTCAATATCATAACATATATAATCCTTAAGAATACTTAAAAACCAATCATTCATAATACTTTGAACACAAGTGATTCAAACAAGACTTAATTCATTGGTGTTCTTAAATATTCATGTAAAAAATAAGAATGCCATATACGAATGCATATATAGGCATAAAATGTCAATAATACATGCATTTACATATAAGCATAGAAAAAATTAAATCATGTGTAACAAAATAGTATATCATGTCAGGTGAATACATCATATATGCATGTACAATGATAAAAATGCATACATTTCCATATAGGCATACCAAAAAATACATCATCTACAACATCCTAACCATCAAATAGTCTCCCTCTCTTTGCCTTCCTTAAAGAAGACTCTCCCTAGGATACCTTGTTTATAGATGTAGATATCCCAAATGCCTTGGATTTCTTCAAGGATTAACTATAGGTACTATGGTCATAGCTTGATTTCACTCAAACCTATTCAAATACAAAAAATATTATAAAATTAACAAGTATACATGAAACCAAGTTAAGAAACTCATTTTAAACTATAATAAAAAATCATTTAAACATGCACTTACTGCAAACTCATGGTCATTCTTAGTTTTATATTGATGCTCGACTGGGTCAGTGCCATGTTTAGTTACATGAACGAGAATGTCAAATGATGAAGAAACATGAGGAGCTACCATAGTAGTCATATAAATTGGATTATCAAATTTCATGTGACAGCCCTACATACACAATACATTCATGCATACAAGTTATATTTTCACAACTATGTAACAAATTTATTAAAAAAAATTATTAAATTAAAAGTGAATATGTACCTCTATGAATACCTGTACAAATGACATTATAGTAGTAATGCCAGAGTCTATTTTGACTCATAATGATGGAGAAGTCTCTACCCTAGTCATCAACTGAACAAACAACCTAATAATTAATAACTTGGGTAATTTATTGATTAAACAAGTTACTAACAAACTTTGTCTTGAATAAGATATGAAATGATATAATGAGGTCATGGGACGCATGAATGTGACAAGTGGATATGTGAAATGTGACTTGTAACACCACACTAAAGGCAAAAAATGTTAGTTTCATGAGTGAGAATGACAAGACATCCAAGGCAATGATGCATCTCCTACACCATGCAGGAGCGTCCTAAAAAATTGTATATATGGTCTTATAGTTAGTTTTAGAATGGATGATAGGTGTCAATGAGCCTTCAATGAGGCACTTAGTGTGTGTCTTAGGTCATTTAGAGGTCCTGGAGTATTTTCCATCCAATACTTTTTATTTCAATTTTCAAATGTATTTGAGTGAATATTTTCTTAAATTATAATAATTAATGTGTCTAATACATTCTAGAAGGTCTGATACATGGATCGGAGTCTCCAAATTTTAGTTAAGTTCATATATATCTTTCTTACTCATTTAAAGGTCTTAAATGACTTTATAAGTCTTTTAAGATTAGTTTTTCTAATTTGAGACAGGTCTGTTAGAGGAATAAGGACCTTTATTAACACATCCTAAACTTGGATAAGTATTCAACAACATTATTAGTTTGAATCTATCATTTTAGGAGAGCACAAGATGAACGAAAAAGTATAAAAGACCAACTTTGCATCATTGGAGGTTTATAACTTTTGTTTGAATCCTTGAAATTTCAAAAATTAATTGGGAGTAATTAGATAAACAAGCCTAGAATATGATTCTAAATGTTTTGGATCTATTAAATCCTTGCAATCACATTTATTGAAATCTAAGTTTCATGTAAACCTACAACCTTGTATCTCTACGATGACAAGGGAGGATTTATGAGTGAATTTTTTGAAATTAAGTCATTAAATATAGGTTAGATGTTGAAACATCCTTGATACACTTATATACATTGGTTTGGATGCTTTTATATATTTTTTAAGGTGTATTTTATATTTTGACCTGATTAAGGTCATTGAGCGTAATTGTCTTAAGTCAGTGACTTGGTATAGTTGAGGATAATGCTATGAGTTATGGTGTTGAAGCTGATTTGTTTTGATATTTTGATCATGTTAACACCTTTAATAATTTGATTATAAACAATAATTATTTTTTATCCCAATTGAGTATTGGTGTGATCTAAAGCCCTTATAAACAGTGATTGTGATAAGACAAGTAACCTATATAGGTGTTTGTTGATAAGTTTGTAAAGTGAGTTTTAATATTTAAGACACCTAGAGTGATAGGTTGATTTTATGAGGGACATATATACAATCATTTTAAGAGTGTCTATCACCTTATAATATAGGTCTCATTAAAATCCAAAGAAACATACAAAAAATAGACCTGAATATTTTAGAGATAAGAATGAGTGGACAGTCTTCTTTACAAGTGTGTGACTTTGGTTATTGAAAACATAGTTTGAAAGTCAAAATAAAAACAAAAAATATGAGATGAAGGATGAGTTTCTAACACAACACTAATCCATGTTAATACATTAAACAATAAAAAGTCCAATAAAATTATATTAGGTATTTTATATTTTCTAACACAAAATCTACCATTGATGAAATTAAGGTGTATGAATTGTACATCTAGAGTATATAAGATTCACTCAAAATTTTACCTATGTAAATGTATATGGGGTCATACTAACATAGATAGATTTAATAGTGGTTGGCCCACTACCTAGCTCAGTAAATTGAAATTTTGATGTCGAAGGGAACATCTCCTCCTAAAACACACAAAATACACACACACACACACACACACATTATTCAGTTTAAATGTGTAAATTAAGTATAACCTTTTCAATTTGTAAATATAACATAAAAAATTAACATGAAATTTATATAAAATATACATGCATGTGTGTACAGACCAACATATCCAAACCAAACGTGTGACGTAATAACTCATTTGTCAAGATCATATCCTACAAGCCCCCTAAAGTACCAACATCAACATATGAAGATATAATTCATATGGCACCATAAGATCTACATGGGTGGGGTTGGGTATGCCCATTAGGTGGAGTATCTTGAGCATTTATCTCTAAAAGCCTACTCATATGTGAACGAGTGTATCAGTAAGTGCACTAAGTGCATGAAAAGTGTCAATCTCCACAACCTCCTTCACTACAGAGGTAATATTTAGATTAAGTGGATTTTAGGTAGGGATCCTTGTAGGCTATTTAGGCACATGATGTGTACATAGTTGATCATTCATAGATCCTTTCCCTTAGCTCTGAAAATAACCATAGTCAAAATAGTTTGGAATCTCATTGAGAAAAAAATGACAGTAGAGTTTCCTCAAAAACTACAATGGGACCTCATGGTTATTACACAGTGGATAATCAAACACCATCCCCAATCACTCCCAAAAATTGGTTTTAATCAAATTATGTTATAATCAATGGATTGGGAAATTTTTATGTGTTACTAAAAATGGTGCATTAGAAGATAGGTCAACGAATAAGGCAAAAAAAATTTCTTTTATTATTTATTTCTTTTTCACCTCATATGTTGATAATTTATCAAATTAGTAAGCCCCACAATTATCCATAGATGAGATTCATCTATCAATTTGACTCATTATCGAGTCAATTTGACCTAATACTAACTTGAGGTTATTGTCCAGATAGGTGTGATGGGTGTTGGTGGAAGTGGGATCCATCATTCTCTGAATTATATACTCAAATTAAATTTTTCTCTCCACTATGTTTGTAATAATCCTCCTAACTACCTGGGGGATCTAGTGGAACTATAAGAGGGTTAGGCAGAAGGTTAAGAGGATTTGTCAAAGGGTTAGGAGGGTTGGGCAGAGGGTTAGGTGGAGGGTTAGCATGCTGACCTGTTGGAGAAAAATTACAAATCAAATTATGCACAAAATAAAAATCTTCAAAAACTGATTTAATTTACTATGACTTACCTCTTCTTCATGATGACATCATTGATTTTTAAAATGTGTGAGCAAAACCAAAAATTTATACTATCTATGGGATAAAAACCAATAATTTCCATGCCAATGGGATAAAAACATGAATGGGAATTAAGATTCAAATGATAGAGGAGAAAATGTGAATGGGAGAAGAAGAAATGAATTAGGGTTTGAATTTTTTTATGTTTTAAGGAATCTGTATGCATTCCTTATAATTATAGTAATGTGTAAACATTCCTATAATGTGTACATGTTTTTATTTGTAAATAAATGAGTACATGTTCTTTATACCAAAAATACATACATGTTATGGCCTAGGCATCCCAAGCCATAACATTTATGCATTATGGTAATAACCTATACGCATTATGGAAATAATATGTATGCATTATGTAATAACACATACGTGTTGTGGGAAACGTCCATATAAGTATCCCCCAACTCCATGCACATACCCAAGTGTCCATATTATTATCAAGTGTCTAGTCTTCAAAAGTCATCTAATTTTTAAATCTTTTTAATCCTATGGATTGGCCCATTTATCTTATTGAACCATATCATGAGATATTTTCAAAATGTGTGGTATAAATAAAAATATAATCCTACTAATTATTCATTTAGAAAATACCAAGTTAGCACCTATTCAAGCTCATTCAATTGATCATACAACTGAGTTCTATTACCCTATTCTTCCCTATTTTCATATTAGTCATAAAAGCACTCATATTACAAGTATAAATCACTCAAACAATAACCAATGAGTAGTATTTATAAATTTACAAGTTAGATCATTTCATACCCTTATATATACTATATTACACCCTTTTACACACACAAGTGAACACTTAAGGGGGAACTGCATATGTTTGAGGTCCCCCTTAGTGTATCGGCTATGTAGGTAGTTCTCATTGACAAAGGGGTCCTTGAGATAAGATCGAGATCGTGAGTCCACTAGCCCATTTTTATTAGGCTATAAAGACCCAAGGTGAAGAGCTAGGATTTGATCCAAATAAAATCATTGACATCTTATACATGTGAATAAAATACATCAACATAAAGGTGACAGAAAACCTATAGGTTCTAGATGGTTGCTTTGCAATACAATGAGTATTTTATAAATGATAGATTGGTCTATATCAAGAGAAAATCATCGATGTAAGCATCCAAGAGAAAAAAAGTGTCTAGGCCACCAAAAATAATATTTTTAGAACCTAATGACTAGATCATGATCTTGCCTATCCTTATTTCCACCTTTGTACTTATTGAATCCTCTTTTTCATTGAAAATGAGCTGATTTTATCTCTTCATATTTATGCAATCAAACTATAATATTGAGTTTACTTTTCATATTTAACATAACTTAGCACTTTAATTTAGAATATTCATGTATCTAAGTTTTTAAATAATTATCCTACTCTATAATAATTTTATGCATCTTTTTGCATAAGTTATTCTACCCCCATAACCCTTAACACCACAAATAATAAAATGATTAAAAAATTGGTGAACCTGAAATCTAAGTCTTCTTGTGCACCCATAGCTTGCTTTAGGTTTTCAACCTTCTAGGATTTCATAATGCAGTAATTATTCAATTCTAATTATTCCATATCATTTATATATATTTATTATCATGTTCTCATCTTAGTCTTTATAGCATTTAAAATGGATAAAAAGGAGCCTCTTCCTCCTCCTAACCCTAAGTAGGGTGATATCTACTTTACCTCTAACTAGGTCCATGATATCACTACTCCAAGGGGTAAATTAACATTTCCCATTGTACTTATCATTTATTAGACCTCTCCACATAACACATATCATCTAAATGGTGTGTGTATTGATATTTATTCCAAATGACATAGAGTTTGTGCTTATGAAGCCTTAAAATATCAAATCATTTCTATGAACAACTTAATACAAGAGTTACAAAATCAAAATCAATATTTTAGTTTTAGAGGTCACACCATTAAAAAATCAAATTACACACAAAATCCAAAATAAGCTAATTTTAATCATGCGTTTGCATCTTCATCTTGAAATTTCATACCAAACAAGGTTTCATATCAAAATAAGAAGCTAAAATAGAATTCATCTACAACTACTGATTCAAAAAGTGAATAAAAGGCTAATAAGAGTCCAAGTGAAATACTAAGAAAAATACTTCAAAACAAAGCAATTCAATTACCTCATCTACATCCTATAAGGAGATAAAAATTTTATTGTGCATATCATAAAATTCATGGGCATCATACAGATTATTATTTTTCATTAAAAAATAAAATACAAAGTCTCAAAGATATTGGTGATCTTATAATGAATACATCAATCAAGTAACCAACTTACATTATGAGTACCTCTAGTAAAGTACAAGTGCCAAAACAAAAACTATAGGTATTAAAGGATAATTTAGAGGAAAAATAGTTAAAAAGGAAATAATTAGAAACAATTAAAAGATCTAAATATACCTATTAATAATGATTCTCAACTTTCAGAAAAATATAGTTTTGTACATCAATATTTACAACACTTTGGTTATCACGGTCAAGGATTGGGAAAATATACACAAGGAATCACGTGCCTTATATCTGCATCTGATCATAACGATCATCAAGACTTACGATATATTAGAAATAATACTTAATTATGCATATTCATTTTGTCAATGTAAAAGAACAATAACCTACACATGAAGATAGGGCACAAAAGGAGTAAGTACAAAAACAACAAGACATGCATCAAAAGGATAAAGTTACAAATGTGCCTTCATATGAAGCAATTACAAATCAATTAACCTTGCATATATTGAAATCAAGGTCAAAAGATTCTAGTTAACCCAACACGTGAGTTAAATATATGTAACTAGTATTTCTTTACATCTATGGGATATGGCACGGAACACAAGAATAAAGTTACCCCATCTAATTTAATGTTTTATTTATTCAGTAGAATTTCAAACTTACACCAGAATCATGCTCTATTATACTACATATTAATCCATTTTTGACTCAATATAATGCCAAAATAAAAAAAACATGGTTACTAGAAATGAAGTCATTATATCTAAAGCAATGATACCAAGTACAAATTTACCATATTAACATGATACACTTTCTAATTCTACTACCTCTTCATGACCAAAAAGTCTTATGAGACATACATAAAGTACCACATATTATACAGTTCCATATATATGACACCTATACATGCTCCTTGACAACATCACTAATTTTATGTACCATATTCATAGTTTGGAGCTTCCTATGACCATCCCTTAAACAAAATCATAGGCTAAACATTTCTCCTTCCCAAACAATATAAAAATTCCAAAAAAAAAAATATTCAAATAAATACAAAAACATTCAAATAAATTTAAAAATAGAAAATTATTCATCATTCACATGTTTACTAGCTCATTGGCATCTATGTTATTTAATTTATGTTAGTAGATAACATATCAATTATTTTATAGATACACATATGTTTCATGCATAATTAAGTGTGATACAAACATACACCAAATACATGATACATACACATGCACATATGTTAAACCTTTCCCCTTCTTGTTTGACATACTATGTTGGGGGAATTTTATTCCTTGATCATGATTGATATATGTGGAATTAATTTATGACCATTTATACATTATCATGTTGAGTTTATATATTAACTCTTACACATGCCTATAATCATGCTTACTTATTTCATAGTGTACTTGATATATTATGCTACATGACATTTTTTTATAAAAGATACATATAGGGACTAGTATGATATGCTTATATTGGTTTCTTATACTTAATTTATTCATATGATCACTTATTTGAGTGTCTTTTTATTTCTCATTATTATTTTTCTTAGGAAATATTTGAATGTGTTCCTTGATTGTTGGCCCTTGTGCCACTATATGTTTATTTATTTTATTATTTATACATTTAAATACATCATTACTTAGACATTTTACAATATTTGATATAATTTACTTGATTGAAATATACACTTTGGTAAAAATCATATACATTGCACTGATTTTTATAGATTTGGTATAAAGTTTCTCAAATTTGTGATTTATATCATACAAAGTTATAGATCATAGGTTACATTATGACATAGTATTCATATTGAGACACATTATAGGTGTATATTCCATGTTTTTTTAACAAAAATTAAAAATACATATTCAGACTTATTTACCAAGAATCATTGATACTTTACCAAGAAACATTATTTCCACCAGGAATCACCATTTTAGCCAAGTTCCTATTTATAGTAATTGGAGCCTTTTAGTAGTGTGGTTTATATTCAACACCCTAAATTGCCTAACATTATTTCCATTTTACAAGTTGAGTTTTTTATACCATTAAACTTGGTTTTTATTGTATTGTCACTTGAGTTGTGCAGTTGAGATTCAATGATCACAAAGGTCATGTCACAACTCACCCTTGTACTAGAATAGGGGCATAATCACTTTCCAATATCCATATTTTAATCTCCATGGTTTAATTTTGAACCTATCTTAGTTCTAATGTTTTATAATGAATCATCTTACCAAGTCAAAATACCAAGAGGCAACATGGCTATATCGACACCTAGGTGTACTAGTTCCTTGCTAGGTGTACTCCTTCCATGATCTCTTTCCTTTCAAGAAATTCATTTATGTCAAATTTCATATTATATTTACTAATTTATATTGTAAAATGTTATTGGTTACAGGTCATAAACCAATAAAAAAACTAAAATTGTGCTCAAGCAAAGGTAAGGTGTGATGCACACATTAAAGTATGCATTTCTTTCCTTTAAACTAGTAATTTCATCCTTATGCATTACTATATTAAAACGGGTGGGGGTGAGAGGAGGGGGAGAGAAAATGTAGATACTAAAATTATATATATATATATATATATATATATATATATATATATATATATATATATATATATATATATATATATATATCATCTCAGTCTTATATACTTTATAAATACCAATAATGGCTCTATCTTTTAGTTATATATCTTCTTGAGTAATCAAAAGTCTTGCATTCACCATCTCATTGTGCCTAATTATTTATCTTTTAGTCTGACCCTATCCTTTTGATTACCCAAATATTTTTCATTATACCAAAAAACTAAAATTGATATATATTTTTCATTATCAATTTGAGATCCTCAACAATTTCCTAGCCTATCATACACTTACATCTCACATAGTGACATTTGCATCAATGTAAGTGTCCAATCCTCAAAGTCAAATGGAGAGGATATTTAGAGATCTAGATCAAGGTCAAAGGTATATCAAATACACCATAGGGAAATTTCATAAAGCCCTAGGGAAAATTGTGAAACTCTAGGAGAGGGAAGCTCAAGAAATGAGAGAACTAAAAATAAAAAAGTTGCAAATGAAAGGGTTTACAATGAGAGGGTTTCTCCAAAACCTAAGCATCTATTTCATGCAAAATTTATTCAAAATGATCCCATTGATGAGGTGGAACAATGACCTAATAAGAACCCAATACTCACCAATATTTAAGAATATAATCTTGTGAGTGATGAGGTGAAAGACAAGCTATCTTTCAATGAGTTTTGTGAACTCAAGGCTCAATTTGATGCTAGGAGGAAGAAACATCAAGGGACACCAAGGAAGGACATCCAACAAAGGTTGGTAAAGGTAAATTTACCTTCATTTTATGGATCTAAAAATTTTTATGTTAAGTCTTGGTTTCACAAACTAGATACTTGTTTGTCATTAAATCCAATATATGAAGAAGAAGCTCTCAATTAGACACTTTGCATTTGGAGGGTATTGCCCATGAGTTGTAGTACCATGGTTTTCAAACTTAAGGACATGGATATATTTTCACAATGGAAGAATTCAGAAAGAAAATAGTGGAATGATTTAATAGGAGAGATCCAAAGATCCATTTTTGAGAGTTATCACACTTGAAGCAAGAGAAAATTGTGGAAAGGTATGTGGCTGATTTTCAAAGCATAATAGTGATGGTTTCAAATGTAAGTGATAGAAGACTTGCTGTAATTTTTGTTGAGGGTTTTTTAGAGAATTTATGATGCTTGGTAATAGAATTTAACCCTTCTTACCTTAAATATGCCATCACAAAGGTAATTGATTTGGAAGGATCAGCTTCTACAGGTAATTTTAGGCCTAAGGTACAACCAAAGACAACCACAAGTGGGCTACAAAATTATGAAATTCAGGGATAACCAAGAAGAACAATGAGTGTACAACCATTTGGGGATAAAACACCACCATGGAAAACAAGTAATAGGAAGCAAAAGAGGTCATCTTAGACAATGGAAACACCTAGAAAAGGGGAAACCAATGACAACAAAGAATACATATCAAGAAGTGAAATGAGAAGAAGGAATTCATGGTATCATTGCAAGGATCAATTGACACCAAATTATAATTTCTTGGGAAAAGGTAAAGTACATTACATTGAAGTATTTTTTATTTCAATGGTGATGAAGATAATAATGATGATAATGTTGAAGGAGATAAAAAACAATAAAACGTGGACAACACTCTTGCTTTTATTTCTAGAGGACAACACATTTATAGTAAAAGGTATGTTGAGTGGAAATAAAATTGTTATTCTTATTGATAGTGGTGATACTCAAATTTTTGTGAATGAAGGATTGGAAATAATGATGGATTTGAAATCCAAAGATTTTGAAGGTATAAATGCCATTGTCGAGGATGGCTTTACCATTCCTTGCACAAACAATATTATACAACTTAATTTCACATTGGGCAATCACAAGGTCCAAGATGATTTTTATGTTTTGAGTATTGGTGACATGGATATGGTTCTAGGAGTGTAATGGTTGCATTATTTGGGAGATTACATTAATTTTTTTAGAAAAATGGAGCTGAAATTCAATTTTGAAGCAAAAAAATGGTTCTACATGGTTTGGCAAATGGAGCACCTCAAGAGATATCCATACAAAGGATGTCTAAGGATTTTAGGGGAGGAAAATTTGCATGGATAGTCTATTGTTAGGTAAATTATAGGTGTGAAATTTTAGAATAGAAAGAATATTCAGTGAAAATTTAGTCATTACTTGATAATCATGACAAAGTTTTTCAAGATTTGCCACATGGTTTACCATCAGATAGTGGTTTTTAGCATAATATTGAGCTTGAAAAAAGTAAAAAAACCAGTTATGATTACTCCATACCATCATCCAAGAGCTTTCAAGGAAGACATTGATAATACCATCAAGGAACTTTTGTTGAGGGGATACATTATTCCTAGCTTTAGCCTTGTTACTTCTTAGGTAGTGTTGGTAAAGAAAAAAGATGGGACACTAAGGATGTGTGTGGACTACTGAATGCTAAATAAGAAGACTATCAAAAATAGGTATCCCTTACCTAGGATTGATGAATTGAATAATGAGTTACATAGATCCATTTACTTCATCAAGATTGAATTGAGATTAGGTTACCACTAAATTCGAGTAAGAGAAGAAGATGTTCCAAAAACATCTTTTAAGTGTCATTTTGGGCATTTTAAATTTTTGGTGACGTCTTTTAGATTATCTAATGCTCCATCCACTTTCCAATATTGTATGAATCATGTTTTCAATAAAGTTTAGAGGAATTTTGTTCTAGTCTTCTTTGATGACATTCTTGTATATAGAAAAACTTGGGAAGAGCATTTGAAGCACATTGATATGGTTTTGAGTACTTTGAAGCAACATTCTCTCTTTACAAAGAAATTCAAATGTGAATTTTGGGTTGACTAAAATTTTGTATCTAGGGCATGTCATCAATTCCCAAGGGTTTAGTTTGGATCAACAAAAGGTGAAATAAATTATGGATTAGCCTACTTCCAAGATCTCACATAATTAGGAGTTTTGTGTGACTTTGAATCTATTATAGGAGGTTTGTCAAGGGATTTTCCAACCTTGACACTCCCTTGACTAATTTGACATGAAAAAGAGCTTTCATGTGGTAAAAAATATACCAAGAAATTGTAGTCATATAAAATGTGAAATTGGATGACTTAAGCATGACTAATGACACCCAATCCATAGGTCTTTCTACTTTCTTGCGCAACCCTTCTAGGCTCTTATTTCACTAATTCCTAGTCATACATAGCCTTCTAAACTTAACCCTTACAAACCTAGATAGTTATTGTATGCCCAGATCCATGCCCCCAAGTCTCATTCCCTTAGGACAATAGTGCCTAACTTGGACAGGAGTGCTGGAATATAGGGTGTCCTATTTCTAGCATTTTTGTCCAAGTTCTTTTTTTGTCCTAATGATCAGATTCTTTTAGATCCTTATCTTTTTCCTTGTCAGCCTAACATAAATTAATTTAACCCATGATCATTTAATCCCCTATAAAATGGCATTAAAAGTCCATTTAGAAAGGTTGACACTCATTTATAGGAAATAAGCAAGAACATAAGAAAATACACTCAAGCACTCTTCCCTATTCTCTGCATATAGCCTTCCAGCATCATGTCAAGCTTATTCAAACCTTTGCACTAGTCTTTATTCATCTAAAGTACATCCAATTTCTTATCTAGTTTCATTTATCATACATAATTTCACCAAACACTTCAATGAGATAACTACAATAGCTTGATCCCTCTTTGAAGTATTGGTATGTAGGCAACATGCCCATACACGAGGCTTGAAGTGCGTCTAGTGTATCCTTTACACACTAACCCATTCTCTCTCTTCCCCAAGTTTTCATTAAAGTTCAAGAATAAATATCTCATAGGGATTTGAAGATTATAAATAGACACACAATGATCTCTTCAAGTTTCTAGGCTTCAATATTTCGCTGACATGGTAACACAAGCCTGTCAAATAGAACCTAGAAAACTTAGACCACCTAGACAACAGTGTCAAAAAAGGACTACAATGCTAGACAATAGGGTGTCTCATTTTTAGTGCTCCTATCTAATCCAAAAATGAACTTCAAGATCCTATTTTTGATATTTTCCCAGTCCTGCTCCTCTAGTATCAAACCCTATCTCTTTCTGGATCATTCAAAATAAGCTAAGTTAGATTTATCTTATTTATTACTATATTTAGAAAAGGAAAAAATATAAATATATTTATACAAATTAGTATCTTAATTCTTCCATACTATTCACTAATTTACTTTTCTTAGACCTATTTATTTAATTAGGAATAACACTTCATTATTATGAAAACAATAAAACATTTGGTGATCCCAACTTACTTCTAATTTCACAAAAAAAACCTAGAAACTTTAAGTTAATTATTTATGATTTTTTGCCATAATTTCCTAATTTTTCATGCATTTAAAAATTATAAATCTATAAATTAATTGCAAAATTATGACATATTTTGTTAAAACCTTAGTTTGCACATACTAAGTCCTTTTTGCATACAAACATATTCCAAACACTAGGAAAAATATATTGCTAATTTTACAAATATTTTTTTATTTTTCCTAAATTTTTCAAGCAAAATTATAAAAAAAATCTATGAATTTTTAAAAAATTATTACACTAATTTTAAAAACATCTTTCAAAATTCCTACATTGCATCAACTAGTTCCCAGTTACTTTTCAATATTTCCCAACTCATTTTATAAATTTTTAGTTACATACCAAACTTAGAAAATCAATTTCAAAATAAAAAATTCATAGTATATTGCACAAATATTTTTGAAAAATACTTAGTTGCATATATTAGCACATCTTTGCTTCTTGGGATATCACCTTACATGTTTCAAAGCTATGTATCCTTTCTATGCATATTCTAGTTTCGTGTTTAGATTATATTAATTTACTCTTTTCTGTTATTATCCAAGTTATTTTCCTTATGCCACCTAATTTCATTATATCTCTTACCTCAAGATGAAGTGCAAGACATAGTAGCAATCCTCCTGAGTTCACTTAAATTCCTTTAACTCGACCATATTCCCTGAATAAACAACCAAATCAAATTCTGGCTATAGATTCTACACATCTAGATTATACAAATTTTCATGAGGATAACACCAATAATGAGTAGTATGAAAAAACCAATGATGATGTACACATCAATGCTCTTGATCCACCATAGTGGACTACCGATTCACTTCCACTTATAGTTGATAATAAAGTTTCCCTCGACAAATATTTGGTTTTACAAAATTTTAGAGAAAGACTTAAGGAAAAACCCAAATATTATACACTAATTTTTTAATCTATCATGGAAACCAAAAAGGCTAAACAAGTTTAGTCTTCTAGTCATTCAGAGTAGCTAGTTGTACATGATAGTACGAGGGTAACTATGTCTCAACAACCCCCTACAACAACCCAACCTTCTTCTGTAACACCAGCTATAATTAGTACATCCCTATCTCCTAATGTGGCAACCCTTGTGCAAAAGAAAAGATCTCTTCATTCCAAGGTGCAACATATTGATCAAGGTGTTTCTAGACCTACACATGCATTGGATTCTATTGCTTTGCTACATACACCATTGGCATGTCACATTACTTCTACACCCTTACCACTAGGTTTTGTTCAACCCAAGATCATTGTATATGATGGTAAGTGTGATCTAGAGACACATTTTATATCTTTTCACGTAGCATGTTTGGATTACGTACCCAATGACTGGATACTTACCAAGTTATTTCCATGGAGTCTAAAGGATTATGCTTTACAATAGTTTTATAGTCTATCAAATCAGTCAGTCATGACATTCAATCCTTTAGCAGACATGTTCCTAGCACATTTTAGTATCAACATTGGTGATAAGGGTTCTTATGCACAAATTTCATAGTAGAAACAAAGATCAAATGAGCCCCTCATGGATTATGTTCTTAGATACAAGACTATTCTAGAAAAATTAACTATCTCCATGGCCAATCAAGATCTATAGGACATCTTCAAACAAAGACTTCTACCAACATTTAATGAGTCTATTATGTTCAAAATATTTTCTTCCTTCCTGAGATTGTGTCATACACTCAAGGGAAGAAAAGTCAAGCTAATTTCAATTGAAAAACTTAAATACTTAAGTATCTCAGACACAACAAACAAGAGTAACAACAAAGTCCCATACAAGGTCAAAATCAAAGACAATAAGAATCAGAATCAACCAATAGTCCATGCAGCTTTAAAAGCTAGGGTTTTATAATAGTTATTGGAATGTAACATCATATCACTCCCTCCTATTCAAGAAGTTAACTCAACAAATCCTCTTCCATGGGGATATGATCAACATGCATTTTTTTATTTTCACAGGTCACTAGGCCACACATCAAATAAATGCATCAGTTTGAGACATAATATACAATACTTTATATAAGTTAATCTAGTTGATCTAGGAACTTCAGTTGAGCCTCTAAAGGAAAAGCCAACACAAGATAAATATTTGAAAATCTTCTTGAATCTATTTCAACAACATTCTAAATAGGAGAAAGAGGACACATTAGGTGTTCACCATAAATACCATACACATCCTCCACAAGCTCCGTAAAAGGCACCTTCAATTGAGGCACATCCTTTGAGAGGTATGATAGGTGTGTATGAGTCCAAAGTCCCAGCTAAACCTTTGATATCCTTCTCAAAAAAAGAGAATGTAAAGGATAATATAGGTTATAATGCACTTTTTATCAAAGCACATATTCTTAATCAACCTATTCAAAGTGTACTTATTGATAATGGTTCTAGCCTTAACATGTGAACTTTGACACTAGTACAACATTTAAGTTATTCAGAACATGATATCACTCTAACATACATAGTTATCAGTGATTTTAGTGGGCATATATAGAGTTCAATGTGCAAGATAGTAATTCCACTACAAGTTGGTCCTACATATGTGGCAACATCATTCACTATAGTTCCTATCTCAGGAGTTTTTGACATATTACTTGGTTGACCATGGATTTAAAAACTTAGGTCAATACCTTTTACAATTCATAGATGAATGAAATTCATTCATACTAATTAGGTTATTATAGTCATTGGAGTTTTCTATGAGTCACCACTCCCCACTTCAGAGCCATTTACAAGTTTACATTTACCAGCTTCAGTGCTTCTACCTATTTCAATTTCTCACCTAGTTTCAATTCTAATTCCACTTCAAATCCAACCATAGTTGTGTCATCCATCACCAATAAAGATGGTTCACACACCTCCATAGCTCTATGATTCTAAACAACTTCCCACTATAGTGTTCACACCTGCATTAGTTTTATTGAAGTTTCATAGAGCTACACAAAGAACACCTATTCAAAGAGATTCTTCTACTTCCAGATGGGTCCCTAAGATCCCTACAGTTGCATCCACTTCTCAGCATTACAGGGCCCACATTCAGTTTCCACTTTAGATATTTCAAATAAGTTACAACATACACATATTTTAGCTTCACCATCTCAAACATGCAATCATATCTCACTATCGAACACAATTTAGTTGTTCAATACATGACAACATGATAGGGAGTCTCATCAGTTAATATCATTTCTTCCCAATTTTTCTTGTACATAACTTATCTTCAAATATATCAAAAATACCAAAAACGTTTTGATGATATGCATCATCCATGCTTTACATTACTACTATCATGTTAGAACTTACTTTTGTTATTTCATTCTATTGTATGCCAATTTTTCTAATTACCATGTTTCACTCTACCCATTGAGGGGGCATTCTTACTTCTACATTTGAGACATACATTGATATACATACCCACTAGGGGCATATTATACATGACTACACCATCTAGTTTATGTCATTACTACACTATACACTTTGAGTTATCATGTTGATGTGCATTCCTTACTAGATTACATAGATAACTATATCGATATTTCACTAGTATTTAGGACTTGTGTATTTGTTATCATATACCTAGTCTTATACTGCACATGTTTTTTATACTCTCACATTTTCTTTGATTAGTTAGATGCGCTTGTACCTTTCTAGTTATTACATGCTTTCTCATTTTTCTTAGCATAGATTTTGTGATTGCATTTCCAATTCCTACTTGTCTCCTACTTGTGACTTAAGATATTTTCCAATATATTTTGCTTCTATTCATGTGTGTGCTTTAGGATATTTTCTAATTTACTTTACTTTTACTCTTCTATGTACCTATAGCCCTTGTGCCAGCTTTACATGTTTCACTTGTATGTGTATGTCGCATTTAAACATGTCTTATGTTCTTTCTTTTTAATTTGAGTGACATGTGCCCATGTCCCTTATTTTCATGGCCCCTTTCCCATCCTTATATTCCTATATGATTCTTTCCTTGTATGTGTGTTTTCTTGTTTAATTTCAATATTTACAATGCCATGATCATATATCATGCATTTACCTTGCTTTCTTGGATGCCATGATGGACATCATGCTTCATCCCTCCAACTAACAACTAACACCTAGCATTTCTATTTACATTTTAGTATATTGCACATGATTTTACATTGTTACATCTATCTAGGCATATCCCTATTGATCTAACAATCTCTTAATACAAAGATTACTATATCTAAAGATATCTTGTCAAATATCATTTATATATCGTGTATTTGTATAGCTTAACACACTTGAAGGACTCTTTCTTCTGAGGGCAATCATTGTAGGTCCATCATGTATACCCTAAGAAGAAAGGGGGGGAAATAGGGTTTTTTTCATAGATATCAAAGCTCCTATAAATCAAAACAATAGCATTCAGATCACCTAGCTCAAAATCTTGTGGTCAAACCAGTTAGAGTAGAACATAAAAATAGTGATAGATCCAGATCAGTAACTAGTTTCAACATAGGATAGTAGTTCCAAAAATGGATAGTAGTGCCAAACACAGGGTTGTCCTCATTTTGTCACTCCTATCTAGGCATAAAAATACTCAATTTTTCTATAAATAGGCATAACATTTAGTTTAGATACATTTTTTGGACATCTAGATCAGTGAAAATCAATAGTTTCAATATAGTTTTCTAAGAGAATATAGATATAGGGGGTTATCATGCATGACATGATGGTTCTCACTTTTAGTTTTAGAATAGGTAGTTGACATAACTTCCAGATCATAATCCATGTTCTATACATTAGTTATTGGGGTTAATGTGCAAGGCAGATTGGTCTTCTTTTGTTTCTAAGTTCAGTTATCATCTAGGCATTCTTAGCAGTTGCATGCCTTACTCCATCTACAGGTGGTTAGCATTATTTAATTTCATAATCAATTCAAAACTAGTATGATCTCTCCTACAAACCATTACCATATAAAAATAAATATGGAGATAATTATGCACACACAATAATTATGCACACACAATAATTATGCACAAGTCCAATCTCATTATTATTCATGAATAATATAAACATTCATATATTTATCTCTCTTCACAAACATAGGCTAACCAATATGAGTGCTTATTAAATAGGCATAAATTTTTTTTTCACACAACAAATAATTTTTTATGTGAAACCAATTTTAATTGTTATGGAATGTTTGTATGCATAAAATAGTTGTGCAAATATTTGACACATAACAATTAATAAACTGACTCCCAATAAAGCTTAACACATGAAAAAGCGTGAACACTCATTTCATCACCCTCCCTTAAGCACAAAATAAGGAGTAAGAAAGCAAAGAGACTGAATGGGTCCCAACAACAAGGCCTAATCAAGTACCCATGTATAAATACATAGTGAAATATAAAGTGTCCCTATGGTAACTAATCCATCTTGTTGGACTACATGGATGATGAATCACTGTAACCACCAAGTCAAATAGGAGCTTGCACTTTGTACAAGGATAACTCTATAAAAAAACATTGATCTCAAAACATTGGAAAAAAAGAGTCACCAAGGATGAAATGTATCAGCACAAAGTGCCCAAAAAAAAGTAACATCAGCTAAAGTTGAGAGAGCAAAAAATATATACCTCAAGGTGATCCAAGAAATAAAATGGATCAATACTCAAACATAATGTTGAAGAGGTGCATTGGATGGAATTAAGGCCATCAAATATAAATACACTCAATCAACTACCTCCAAAATAAAAAAAATGGTGTATTAATAATGAGCACAACACCTAAATCAATAGTCAACACCCCCCAACATAATGCTGGAATAGGTTTAGTGACTCAAAAAACATTTGAATGAGTAGGCTAATCCCATGATGCAAACACTAAAATGGTGACACTATGCTACACTAGACTAGCTACACTCTAGAAAGAGAACAAGATCCACCAAAACATATGAAGGAGATTATCAAAAATCAGATACAGATATAAAATATTTCAATAATGATGTCCCTAGTGATGATGGGATACTCAACAACTGGATAATCAAGTGCTCAAACATGGAGCACACACATGAAGGAAAAATCTCCATGAAACTCATTATGATTATAAACAAAGGTCCCATCCTACAATAATATCACCAAGGAATGCATGAATGTCCATAATGCATTCAAACTATGTAAAATGAGAGATGAAGTCTCAAAAAACACATCTGCTTAATAAGGAGCTCAAGAAACAACAAGGAGCATCATAAGGTAGGAGGAGCAATGAGTGGTTTAAGAAACTAAATAGTGGAGGAATGATGCATGTATCATCCTTACCAAGAATGATCTGAAATCCACCCCAAATCAACATGAATGGTATATGAAGATGCATGCATATATATGGGTGTGAAATCCATAGTAGAAAAATGTGAGGTAATGTCCATATAAGTCTCAGGTAGATCATGTTTGAACACTATAATCTCAGGTTTTTTAGGCCTAAGTGAAAGTGCAAAAGAGCCCATATGTAGCTCATAATCCTCATGAAGAGTGGAGTGAACAAAAGATGGAACTCTATTAATAGATCCCAATGAAGATGAAGCACATGAATCATAACCAAGGCCATGCTAAAAAATCCACATAATAGGCTGAATAGGGTGAGCAATGCCCTATAAACATTTCTCAATGCCTACAAGTTAGGTAGTGTGACCCATGGAATGAAGCATGTGGGAGCCAAAGCTAGTGATATGCTACTCGAAGAAGTAGGCATAAGTGCAGGTGGAACTAGAGTGGGATGTGCAGAGTGTGTAGAAATAGAAAGCGCATAAGTATCATCTAAAATAAGAGAAGCACTAGGAACAATGGGCCACTCATAATTTGGTAAATTTCACTATAAAATCGCATCAAGTGGATGCGTACTAAATTCAATAATACTACACGATGGAATGCTAGAATAATGTTGTGTGCCAACCAGTTTTTTATATATAGAATAAATAAGGGCATCCTTTCCATGAATTAGGGAGCATAGAAGAGAATTTTGCATCAAAACTTTCCTCTTTACTTATTGAAGTGCTACAAAAGAGGCCATAAGATCAATGGGTTACATAGGACTTGGTAAGGTACTAGAAAGAGTCATACCAAAGTGAAAAATAGGCGCAACAACCATTGTATCAGAATTTGCATCAATATGTGGAGGTGTAGATACCTCATCCAAGTGATCACTTGAGCAAGTGTCTCATCCTCAAAAAATATGTCCTCACTAATAATGGAAGGAGGACAAGAACTAATAGGAGAAGATGAAGATGCCAAAGAGTCCTCATGCAAATAATCATTAAGTGAAACACTCTCACAACTAGGAGAAGATGGTGGAAAAATATTGTCACCAATATAAAAATCCTCTGTAAGAGGAATGAGAAGAATGAGGGACATGTGAAGGTGAAGTGACCTCATCAAACAATGAAAGAACAATGTCCCAAGTTGCTTTAGGTGACGTGGCATGCTCAATATGAGTTTGCAAACTATTAGAAACATGGAGGTGAATGAATACAAGTGCATTATTTTACATGGATGCAATCCATTCAATGTCATCCTCATCTATAAAAATGGGAAAATCACCAATAACGACTCTCCACAATCCTTTCATCTAAAAGTGTAGCATCAACTTGTGCTTCCATGTGGTGTGGTTGGATGAACTGAGGGGTTCAAACATGCAAGAATATATATTTAAAGACATGAAATGGAAAAAATTATCCAAATGCAAACAAAATGGAACCCTCAAAATAGGTGTCAGTCATATTAAAAAATCCGTCTATAAATACAACATGTATGGCTCAAGGAGTATAATACACACTAAAAATGGGACGTCAGTCATAGCTAAAAAAGCATCCACAAATGAAAGAAGTAAAAATCACACCACAAAAAATAAGTGTTTTATGAGGGGGTCTCACCACCTATGAGACTGGAACTCTCCCTCCGATCTTTGACATAAGGAAAATAATATGACCTCCAATAATACTGAACCCTCCAAAAATTTAATATAGGTGTAGAAAGGCCAAATGAAGGTATATTTTAAAATTTGGTATTTTTAAATTAAATTTACTTCAATGTAATGGTAATAAAAACATTAAATTTTTCAAAAAATGGCACTTAATTCTGAGTTACTGTGCAAAAGTTATGAAGATTTCAAGTTCTCATAAAATAGGCTAATTTTAATTTAAAATTTGATCACCAATTAAAATTTGGTCAAATCTGAGGAGAAGGTGGTCATGTGACCAATCATTGGAACTGAGAGGAAAAAAGGATCTGAAATCTGACCTCCATTTACAAATAACACTCTAAAATATATTAATTAGGTCAAAATGCATTAATTGCACTAAAATGCAAGGTAAATTAGACTCTTGGCACTTTAACCATGCCAAGAGGAGTGATTGTTGTTGATGACAAGGGAGTTGTAGTAGACTGTAGATCACACCAAGTAACATTAAGACTAGTGAAATGGTTTGTAGCATGCAGTAGATGTGATGAATCAAGGAGACCGATTGTGAGGCAAACTGAGTCTTCAAGAATATATAAAGTGTTGACTGATAAGTGTAGACTTACTAGAAGCCCAATTTTTTTGCTAGAAGAGAAAACTAGAGACAACAGAAAGTATAGAACTTGTAGAACGATGCCTGAATATAATGTAGGATTTTTTTTATCGATGAAGGTCTTATGTAGGACCAGCCTACTCAATGCCAAATGTCAATCAGTGGTTCAAATCTACAATGTAAATATGATATTGTAGGCCTTTTTGCATTCTAATTCCCAATGCTATCATATCAAGATGATCCATAATTCAATCAATGTAGACAAAAAAAAAATTAGTTTCAAGCACCGATCATATGCTAGATGAATCATCCATGGCTCAATAAGTAACTAATTCAATCCCTGGGCTCCACCAATTCAGAATTACTAACATTAGGTGGCCCCAGCCTGAAGGTTTTAGATACAATTCAAGACATAGGAATTACCAAGCATGAACTACATAGGTGACTGTAATCAAAACCAAATGTGTCCTCCTTATAGACTACATGGATCCGATGCCAAAAAAAACCAAGTTCAATACAAGTGCAACAAAGACAAAGCTAATGATCATAACTTAGGTCATGGAAAGGCCATTCCAAAAAAACTTACAGGGCCTTCAATGTCTCCAAATATTGATTCTGTATCTTTAATGCAGGATCTATGAAGATAGAAAGCATGCAATGTATGTAGTGCCAAATTGCACACCTATAAGTTATAGGAATATGACCATTGACTACAAAGATGAATAAAAAAAGGTGAGCACAAATAAGGGTATGGCCCAACAAAAAAAGACCTCCAACAAGATGTATGGCTTGTATCACACATAAAGGATTTTTAATGAGAATGGCTATCGAGGCTTGCTCTGATACCATATTGGAACTCATAATGAATTCAAAACCAACAGGATCTCTCCTGAAAACCATTACCATAAAAAAATAATCATGGAGACAATTATACACACACAAGAATTATGGACAAATCTAATCTCATTATTCCTCATGAATAATATAAGCATCTATATATTTCTCTCTCTCCACCAACATAGGCTAAGCAATAAGAGTTCCTATTAAATAGGCATAAAAGTTTATTTCACACCAAAAAAAATTGTTGTGTGAAACTCATTTTAATTGTTATGGAATATTTGCACACATAAAATAGTTGTGTAAATATTTGACACATACTAATTAATAAAGTGAATCCCAATAAATCTTAACACATGAGCAAATGTGAATGCTCATTCCAATAGGCATCACTTTCAAGTTGAACTTTCATACAAGTTCAAACTTTTTGATTACCTAAGTTCTCAAGTTGGCTTTCACAAGCCTAGTGCATTTATTTTGGAGTGCATTTCATACAAGCCTAACCTCCATCTTTTGAAATCACCAAAAATAGCCTAGTTTCTAGCATACATTTAAGCTATTGATGCCACATTGTTAGATTTATAGAACATCCATGGGTTCCATGAGCCATCTCATATGACATCTATTCTATAAAGGTATCACTTCATAGCTTCACTTCAAGGGACAATGATGGAGCCAAAGGAATAGCCTTTGTATTCTTGAGCCACCTATTCAGAGTGATTGGACATAGTCTAGACATCGATTAACACACACATGATTCGTTAGATTCACTTAGTTGGTGATGGTGGAGCCAAAGGGCTGACCTTTGCATTCTTGAGCCACCTTCTAGGGAATTGAGTACTCATCTTAGTTTATGATATTACTCTTTATTAAAAACATAAATAGCACTACCCAGCACAATCCAACATCACAACATATTCACACTTCATAACATGCTCTCTCTATGCACGTCAAGCATCACATAAGTTCATGAGCTTCTCCCTTATAGGTATGTTCAGGTATGCTTTATACTTTCCTTTATCCTAGTATTTCACTTTACTGCATCACTAGAATAAAGGAATGGGAAAATGTAGTAATATAAAATGAAAAATTGAATGACTTAAACATGGATAAAGACACCCAATCCATAGGTCTTCCTACTTACATACATAACCCTTCTAAGATCTTATATCACTAATCCCCAATCATCTGTAGCCTTCTAAACTTAACCCTTATAGACCCAAGCAGCTCTTTTAGGTCCAGATCCATCCCCCTAGGTCTCATTTCCTTAGTACAATATCACCCAACTTGGGTAGGAGCATTAGAACCTAGGGTGTCCTATTTATGGCGTTGTTGTCCAAGTTCATTTTGGGTCCTAATGGTCAGATTCTTTCTGACCTTTATCCTTTTGCTTCTTGATCTAACATGAATTAATTTAACCCATGATCATTTAATCCCATATAAAATTCCATTCAAAGTACATTTTGAAATTTTGACACTCATTTATAATAACGAAGTAAGAATATAAGCAAATACACTCAAGCGCGCTTCCCAATTCTCTACATATAGCCTTTTAACACCATTTTAATCTTACTCAAACCTTTGCACTAGTCCCTATTCATCCAAATTATATCTAGATTTGCATCTAGTTGCATTTATCATGCACAATTACAACAAGAACTTCAATGGGATAATTACATTAGCTTGATCCCTCTTTGTAGTATTGGTATGTAGGTAGCATGCCCACACACAAGGTGTGAGGTGTGTCCAACGTATCCTTTACACAGTAACCTCATATCTCTCTTCCCCAAGTTTCCATTAAGGTTCAACCACAAAGAGATCTTAGGTCTTTGAATATTAGAAATAGATGCACAACGAGCTTTGCAAGTTTGTAGGATTCAATATTTCACTAAAAAGGTAACACAAATCTGCCAAACAAAACCCAAAAAATGTAGACCACCTATATAATAGTGCCAAAAGATTACTACAACATCAGACAACATGGTGTCCCACTTTTGGTTCTCTTGTCGAATCCCATAATGAACTTCAGGATCCTATTTTTGATAGTTTCCCAGTTCTACTCCTCTAGTATCAGGCCCTATCTTAGTCTACATCATTCAGAATAAGCTATGTTAGATTTCTTTCATTTATTACTATATTTAGAAAAAGGCAAAAATACAAATTTGTTTACACAAATCAGTAATTTAATTCCTGCTTATTATTCACTAATTTACTTTTCTTATACCTATTTATTTAATTAGGAATAAAAATCCATTATTTTGATAACATTAAAATAGAAACATTCAAAAAACTTAAGGTAATGATAAGTTCTTGCCTAGTACTTATTGTTATAAATTTATATTCTCCATTTATGGTTGAATTTGAATCTTCTGATGGAGGTATAAGTCCATCATGAAAAACATACACCCCATCGCTTATAAGATTAGAAAACTCAATGATGTTGAGCATGTATTTTTAGTTTATGATAAAGTTATGCTTGCCATTATGCATGCCTTGGCAAAATTCAAACAATATTTGATTTGTGGTAAGTTTTTATTAAAAACCAATTATAATAGTTTAAAATACTTTGTTAATCAAATGGATTTGAGTCATATATAACAAAAATGGGTTAGAAAAATTCGAGCATATGATTTTGACATTGAATATGTGAAGGGAAAGAACAATGCGGTAGTGGGTGCTTTATCAAGGAGGACATTTATACATTCAGGGAATTTAGAACAACCATCTTTGGAATTGCTTTAGGGAAAGCAATCTTGGGAAGAGAGGACTATAAGGTCCCCTTTTCTAGGGGTTGATTTTTTATAAATATTTTGAAGACCTTTATCCTATTTTATTCCCCATAGGCTATGGGATGAATCAAGGGGAATATTTATGGTAATTAAAATGTTTCTAGAGAGTGATTTTCATCATTTGAAATTGAAAAACACTATTCTTAATTATTATTTATAATTTATGATTTAATTTATCCTCAAGTAATTTTAATTACTATATTATAAGGTAAAAATATGATAATATAAGAGGGGGAACGTTTTCATGAGGACTTAACCCTCAAGTAAAAATCATTAATGACTTTTGGGCATGGAAAAAGACCCATACTTGGATGCCACACTTGGGGAAACCCTTGCGGAGTAAAAAGTAGTTTCTCTTCTGAGAAAAATAATAATATGAAGATAATATGTATCAGTTAGCTAATAAACACTACATTACAAAGACATAAATAATCCTAATAATGCTCATAATAGTCCTATAAAATAGTATGAGAAAATCAATGACTAACAATTCGTAATCTTTTAATATCTTCATTGACTAACTTATTCTAACAACTAACCTATTCTCTACGTGGTTATTTTATAAAATAACAAACCACTTTATTTATTACAAACATATGAATTAATAATCTAACATTCTCCACCTTAATTCATCATAGTTTGGAAAGTACAAGAGAGAGAACTTCTGAATGCCTCAAACTTATCATGTGCAAGTGACTTTGTGAAGACATCTGCACATTGATCTTGAGTAGGACAATACTGGAGTTGGATATTATGTTGTGGAACATGTTCACATATTAAATGGACTTGAACTTCAATGTGTTTTGTGTGTGTTGACCAAATTTTGGCCCTTCAAGCCAAAATTAGGCACCCCTATGTCTAAGTCTATATCTTTGGCTAGGTTCAGTACTTAGCTTTTCTTTAGAAGAAGTGTTTTTGGCAAAGCCGTAACAAATATACAAGTCTATTCCTTTTGGAAATTTCACGTTTGGTCTTTGCTAAGCCTTTGCCTATTTCTTTTGGGTTTTTTTTCTAAGCCATTGCCAAAAAAATTTAGACTTTTGTCCGAAGCTTTTCCTTAAGTGTATTTCTTTCAGAGTTTTCATTCGGCAAAATTATTTCAAAAATATTGTTCGAGGAACTTTTTTGAAGGGTATGTTATAACTTTTCCTAAGGGTATGTTCCATTTTTCCAAATGGTATCTTTTGTCAAGAAAATGTCCACTTCACTTTTCTGAGAGGTACTTTGCAAATTCTCTGAAAGAACACTTCAAATTTCTTGAAGGGTACTTTGCTTTCGAGAAAAGGTCCACTTCAATTTTTTTGAATGATCATTTACAGCTTTCTCTAAGGGTATTTTCTTCAGAAAGTAGACACTTACAAATATTCCAAAGGGTACATTACAACTTTTCCTAAGGGACATTTTTAACAAGCCAAAGGACACTTTCATTTTTGAGGAGGGCACTTAGCAGAAAATCTAAAATAATTCTTTCGGACAAATTATCCACGTAATTTTTTAGAAGGGTATGTTTCATCTTTTCCAAAGGAAATTTTCAAGCTAAAGGACACTTTCAAATTTACTGAAGGTTCATTTGCAACAAGGCAAAAAGGTACTTTTTAGAAAGTTTGAAGGGCATTTCAACTTTCCTGAAGGGACATTTTCAAAAGTCTAAAAGATTATTTCTACGGGAAGGTGGACCATTTCAAAAACATTTAAAGGTATTTTTTCCTTTCATAAGATCATTTCCAAAAGCTGAAGGACACTTTCAACTCTTTCAAAGGGTCACTTGCAAGAAGTTGAAGGGTATGTTCATTTC
The DNA here is from genome assembly GCA_037957365.1 of Torreya grandis. Lineage (NCBI taxonomy): Eukaryota > Viridiplantae > Streptophyta > Pinopsida > Cupressales > Taxaceae > Torreya > Torreya grandis. The sequence goes on along the minus strand of JARHVA010001226.1, from coordinate 884,012 downwards.
AAAAAAAGGCCTTTTCCACTTTGCTGAAGGGTCATTTTAAAGAACCAAAAGGGCCAAACAAAAAATTTGAAACATTTCTTTCAAAAAGATTCCCTGAGGAATTCTTTCAAAAAACTTGTTCGATACAAAGGAAGCAAAAGGGCAAAAAAATGAGCTTGGGAAAAATGTTTGAAGGAATACTCGAGGAGTGATGACCCACAAAACATCAATTTTGGATTACAAAAAATAGTCATTGGAGTTTAAAAGAAAGGCTCAGTGGGAACCTGAAGGTGAGGATAAAGGTAACAAGTGGTAGTTTTAACTGAGGCATTTTGTTTCAGTTGTAACTTAGTCAAATTTAGCTGCTTCAATTGTAACTGAGGCTTTGGTTAATTTTTAAAACATGTAACTAATTCTTTTGGTTCAGTTGTAACTCATTGTAATTGATCCATTCAATGACATGGTATAGCTCACCCACTTCTTTCCCATGAAAATATAACTAATCCTTTCAAGATGATACATGTCTCAGTTACCCTTGGAATTCCTTTGATTTCTCCACCTCTCAATGCTATATATATGCATCCTCTTGGCTCATTTCACAGCCTCTACTAGTTATTGGAAAAACACTGGCCATAGTTGTACTTGTATAACTCTTGAATAAATATAGAAGTTATTTCTCCATTCACACATTGTACTATTGAGTATGGGTTTGAGTCTTGTTGATGATGACAAGTGAAAGTGTTACTTTTCTAGCATGTCAATCTATGGTCACTTACCAATGTGAAAAAGGGGTGTTGATGTAAGTCTCTATTATTATTATTTACTAAATATATAACATTCTAAGAAGTGGTATATGTTTATTCTCTTTATGGAATCATTTATCACCCTCATAAGTGTCAAGTACCTTTCTGAATCTAACCTATAAAATAATGATGCAGTAATGTCTTTGTGTTATGATTTTGTGTGAAACATCCTTGTTTACCTTTCAGTAGTGTATTTTTAGTCAAATAGGAAGATAATACATATTGGTGCATAACCATTTTTTTTCTTAGTTTTTTTCCTTACCCCTTTTCTTACACAATTAATAGATTATAAAAATATTTAAAGGTACACAAGGGAAGCTAGCTCTTAATCCAGAGATTCATCTCAATGAAATTGTTACCCACAACAAGAGAGATGATTCCATTTTACTACTTGGATAAGGAGATTTGAGCATCTCTTCAAGGGTGCAAATCCAATCGTCAACAATTTTTGGCATGCTCGATGGGACCTCTCAGTCTAAGAAGATTGTTCAAGATTGGTGCTAGTCTTAGATTAAGAGAAGTTAAAAGAGACATCCACATTCAATACCTAGTGACTCCATTGAATAATTCAAGTCTTTGGCTAATGATCGGTCCTATTTTTCATGCCAAAGGTGACCAATAGGTCTACTACTAAAGGTGTACCCTTCAAATTTGTGGAACTACCTCTATATGCCACCAAAAGGTTCAGGTTTGTCAACACTCATCCTTACAAAATAGATTTTGTGTTTAAAGCTTCCAATTTTGTGTTACATCCCATCCCTAACACCCATAGTGATCATTCCAAAATGTCTAGAATAGAACCTTTTATGCCTTTCACCGAGGCGTCTCCCTTGCATCTTGCCCAATATAATCAAAATCCAAGAGTTACCGTCAAAAGTGTCATGTATTTAAGTGGAGTTGGTCCAATTAATGCCATTGAGCACATTCAAAATATAGCAAACTTTTGTAATATCCATAATATTACCCAATAAATGTAGCTATTAGGTTGTTGGCCTTCTCTTATAAAGGAAACTTTTTGGATTCGTATGGGACCCTACCTATAAATTTTATTAGATCATGGGATGAATTGGGGACTCTATTGACTGATAGGTTTGTGGAAAAGAGTGATCACCTATCTCTAGCTAAGTAGTTAACCACAATAAAGAGGGAACCACATGAATTCATGTAGGATTTTAATACTAGGTTCCAAAAAACTTGGGATAGAATCCCAATTCTTATGAGGCCAATCACAAACTATGCATTTTTGTACTACTTGAAAGCATTGAATAGTGAAATTGCCATGATGATTTAATCTATGGGTGGAAACATATTACCTAATGCCTATGAAATAGCCATAAATTCTAAGAATTTCCTTGTCCAAGTGGGAAAGATAGCTCCTAGACCTCCAATGTCACTATTCCTTTATTTACATTCTCCTAGTCAAAGTGCATTACCCACTTTAGCTCCTTTACTTGGTCAACAAAAATATGTCATTACCCCTACCAATGAAATCCATGAATTTAAAATCCTACTTCAAAGTGTTAAAAATGATTTAATTTCCCTCAAAATACAACAAGCTCAAGGTTATAGACCCTATCAATCCTACAATCAGTTTCGACAAATAAACAAACCTCTTTTTCAAGGGAATAATCAAGGACAAGGCCAAATTACCCATGTCAAGCCTTATCAAAGCTATAATCCTAGCACTCCTTCATCCTCAAAATCCCTTGTCCCCACTTAGAACAATTTGGTCCAAGAATAACCCAACTATCCATCTTTTGAACATGGTCAAGAACAAGTTGCTTATATAAATGAAATGCACAATCAAGGTATGGTAATGCAAGGCAGTCAATGTTTCCAAGCTTCAAGTTTGTAAGGATCCATGCAAGGTGGGGTAGTAAATATACAACCTCATACTAATTTTACCCTCATAAATCATTTGTAGGGTGAGTTTTGTGCCATTAATTTCTTGGGAAATACAAGCAATCAAAATCCTAGTGTTGCCTCTAATACTAGGTCTAAAAGGAGGGTTATCGATGAAGCTCAAGGAGTTAATCAAGGACACATTTTGAATCCTACATAATATCCTATGGGAATTGGGCCTAAGACATCCACTAAATTGAAATAAAACTAGAGGATTCTAAATTTTAGGCTAGCTGCTATAATTCTACATCCACAAGCTACATCACAAAGTGCAAATGTTCATAAAGAGAATCCAAAGGTGAGTTATCCATCCATCAATATGGTACACCAAATGAAGAAGATCCATATGAACATCTCATTGTGGGATTCTCTAACATTACCAAGGGAGAAAGATATAATCCAAAAGGAATTGCATGGATTGGGTAAAGAGGCTGGCCCATCTAGAAATGACAATGTGGTTTTGGTCAATGGAACTTAATCCATAGATGGTCAAGTGAATAAAGATGAGAACACTCCTCCTTTTTACCTATCTCTAATTATTGGTGATTTCTTGGTTCATAATTTCATCATAGATAGTGGAGCGAGCACATCAGTTATGCCCAAATGTATAGCAGATAAGCTACGGCTCAAGTATGATCCAATGACTAAAGGAGTTTTGCAATTAGATGGATCACTAGCCAAGACCTTGGGGATAGTGAAAGGTTTGAATTTTACCCTTCATGATTATCCTACTTTTTCAATTCCCCATGATGTAGTAGTAGCATATTTATATCCCTATTTTGATCTTTGCTTGTCAAGGGACTTTACATCCAAGATAGGTGGATATTTGGTAGCCAATTGGTGTATCATTGAGGAGATGCTCAACTCTTCTCATCCAAGTGGAAAAAGTGCATCCATTAAACATTGGAATATGAACAGGTTTAAAAACACCTTGATTATCATATTTCAGAACTATTGGTTGAGTTTATGGAACTCTCATTCCTTCTAATATGCGATGTAACCATATCACCTCATAGGTAGCTCCTCCTGTAGCATGATATTCTACCTCAGTAGAAGAATGAGAAAAAAAATTATGGTTCTTACTACCCCATGAGATTGTACTAGATCTAAGAAGTAAAAAAATCCAAAAGTGGATTTCCTCTTATCAATTGAACCTACATGATCTATGTCCATATATCTAGTTAATAAGAACTTATCATTCTTCTTGTATGGTAGGCCATAATGCATTTTTCCTCAAAGATATCTCACTACTCAGTTGCTTTCCAATGGCTCACTATTGGCTCCTACATGAGTTATGAAAGATAGATAATAGAATATCTGATATCTAGCCTAGTGTATGTAATGTAGATGAGACTCCCAATCAATCGGTGATAAAGTGTAGCATCTACTAGTGGTGATGGATCTATGTGAGACATCTAAAGTATTGTCTCCATGGGTGTAGCCATTTGTTTGCAATCCATCATCTGAAACCTCTCGAGCAATGTCTTGGTCTACTTCATCTGAGACATGAATATGTGGTGCCCTTTTTTCCATACTTCCAATCTAAGATAGTAGTGCAATCACCAAAGATCTATCATGTCAAATGATCAATTAAGATCACTCTTTGTTGCATCAATTATCTTCATTAATCTTCCAGTGATTACTAGATTGTCAGCATAAACAAAAATAATAACAATCTCCCCTCCTTGATTTTTGAGGTAAAGATTGGGATCATATGGATTACTCTGAAATCCATGCTTCACAAGATGCTCATTAATTTTTATATACCAAGCTCTAGGAGCCTGTTTGAACCCATAGAGAGATTTTATGAGTTCTCACACTTTTTGATCGTGCCCTAGTGTGACATAACCCTTTAGTTGAGTCATATAGACCTCTTCCTATAGATCTTCATTTAAGAAGGGACTTTTGACATCCATCTAATGAACATTCCAAACAAAGTGTGCAAGCACTGCAAAGATCATTCTAATTGTCTTTATCTTAGCGATAGGAGTAAAAGTCTCCTTGTAGTCTATATCTTCTTTCTGAGCATAACTCTTTACGACAAGTCTTGCCTTGTGCTTATTTATATTGTCATTTTCTTTGTATTTGGTATTAAAGACCCATTTTCAACTGATAGGTTTCTTCTCTAGTGTAAGATCAACAAGCTTTCATGTGTCATTCTTTATGAGAAACTTAAATTTTGCATCCATGGCATCTTTCCAAGGTTTGGACTCTAGGGTTTCATGAACTATAGAGGGCTCAAAGTTTTATGAAACTATGCTCATTAAGGCCAAATTTACCTCTTGATGAACCTTATTTCAAGTCCTCAATCTTGAGGATGAAGTGTCTGGAGGTCCATCTAGTTTTGCATCTTGAATTATTCTCATATACCATTTAGCATTGAAAAGTTATAGGTGGTGTTGGATCTATTGATTGATCTTCACCACTATTTTCATCTAGAAATATTTCAAGTTTGATTCTTGTATTAGATGTATGTGTGGAAGATGAACTAATTTCACCTTTGTCATCAAATACTACATCCCTATTGAGAAGAATCTTCATGGTTTCTAGATCAAGGAGCTGATATGCTTTTGAATCTTTATTGTATCCCACAAAAATACATTCCTTGGTTTTGTTATCCAATTTATTTCTCTTCTTCTTTGGGATATGCATGTATGCTTTTCAACCAAAAACTCAAAGATGAGAGACTTTCAAATTTGTCTGAGTCTATGCTTCTTGCGGTCTTATTCCATCAACATCTTTGGTGGGTAACCTATTAAATAGGTACACAGTTATTAGACATGCTTCTTCCCAATATGAATGAGATAGTTGTGCATCCTCAACCATGCTTTGAAACATCTCTACAATGACATAGTTACATCTTTTTATAACACTATTTTTTTTGGTGTATAAGGAGAAATCAATTGATGACGTATTCCATATTCTACAAGGTATGCAGTAAAATTTTTATCGGTGTATCATCCCCCAAAATTTGAGTGGAGGGCATTGATTTTGTGACTAGTTTCATTTTCAATAGAGGCCTTGAATTCTATGAAGGCTTGAAAATCTTGATCCTTAGACTTTAATAATGAAACCCACATTTTGTCAGAATGATCATCAACAAAGCGTTGAAAATAATTGTATCCTTTGTGGCTAGCAGTCATAGGTCCACACAAATTAGTGTGCACTAGATCAAATGGATGTAAATACTGATATTCACTATTTTGAAAAGGAGCTCTAGGTTGTTTACCAACTAAGCAACGTAGATAAATATCATAAGACTATTTGAGTGTGGGAAGACCTTTGACCATATTGTGTTTGCTTAATGCAATCAAATACTCATAACTTAAATGACCATATCTTTTATGCCATAGTTGAGATCTGTTTATACTTTTTAAAATAAGTTATTGATGTTCTTTATTTACAAAATCAAGCAGAAACATTTTGCCTATATTTGAATCTCATGCAATAGTTTTAGAGCCATGTGACTTGTTCTTGATAAGGCAAAACTTGTTACCATCCTTTTGATCAAATTCAAATTTTAGATTATGATCAAGACATTGATTGATAGACAACAAGTTCTTAGTGAGTCCTCGTACATACAGGACATCTATGACTATGGTAGTTCTATGACCAAGTTGTAAATAAACATCACCTCTGCCCTAAATAGTGTATGATGAATCATCACTAAGAGAAACACTTACATGAGATCCCATTTGGGGTAAAGTGGAGAACCATTCTTTTTGTCCTATCACGTGCCTTGTGGCACCATAATTTACATACCAGATAAAATTTAAAGAACAAGGTTTCTCATGTGTCTATGTAGTAAAGACGTCATCATCTGCTGAGGAATAATCATTCTCTATAACATTCCCATGTTGTTTTTTCTTCTTCCATATTCTACTTGAAATGGGGTTTTGTCTTTCATGACTGAGGTAAATTTTGTTAAGTGGATTTCTTGTTGGATGAGCCCTATGTGAAACTATTATATGAGTAATGTTTTAGGTCATGTCCTGTCTTTCCACAAATAAGGTAGACCTTCTATGAATGAGGTGTATTTCCCTATTGAATTTTTCGTTTGTTCTACTTAGGATACTATTTAGATCCCTTTATTAGTTTCTTTCTTATTTGAGAGGAGGCAAGTTCATGTTCTTTATTAGGTTCCTTAATAGTCTGTATGGATTCCTCCTACTGCAACATGTTAACCAACAAAACAAAGGTTGGTTTTTGACCCATAACATTTAATGTAGTCATAAAAAATTATATACGAGGGGCAGTGCTCTTAGGATAATGGGGACTAAAGAGTTATCTGAAACCATTTTTTTCAATGATTCAAGTGAAGCCCGCAATGTTGCAAATCTATGAAGAAAATCTTCAACTTTTTCTTCTAGTTTCAACTTGAGAGAATGGAGCTAGCTCTAGAGATGAAGAATCTAATTTTGATTCTTGTCTTCATAAAATGTTTGAATCTTAACCCAAGCATCCTTAGTAGTAGTGGCATTACATATATGAGGTTGTATCTCAGCTAAGACTTTGAACATGATGATGAGCTTAGCATTTTAATTAGCTTTATCAAACTTTCATTGTTGATCAGTGTCAGTAGCATGTCAGGTTCATGTGCCATCAACTATGGTCCATATTTCCTCAAATTCCAAATATATTTTAATTTTGGTTTTTTAGGCTGCATAATTATCACCTCAAAGAAGTTGTGTGTTTGACAAAACAAAATGTAATATATTTCTAGCCATGTGCACAAATATGGTCAAACTAAATAAGGATGATGGATTGGTTCCTTATCACTTGAGGTTTCAAGGTTTCCCTTTCGGTATACCATCAGTTTGGGATACCAATCCTTTCTTTATGCATGCCCTTCCAGTATACCCATCGATACATGGAAGAAGCTCACCCTTTTTGTATACCTAGTGGTACGTGAAAGATGCATAAATGTATGTGAAAGAGATTGATACGTCATACTTAGATAATACTAGAAAGGGTTCTTCCAATCACTAGCACTTGCTTAGATGGATTTCTATATACACACATGTAACTTTTCTATATACTGAGAAATAACACCAGTCAAGATTTATGCCCTTCAATTGAAATGAATGGGTAAATGGAAAGAAGGCTATAAATATATTTGAACCTTATTATTCTCCAATGATTAAAAAGGTTGAAGCCTAAACATCATTATGGTATATATGTTGGGTTATAGATGCATTAGTTCAAATCATGATGGCATTACCTGTGAATGTGAACTAGAGGCATCGTTTAGATCAAACATTGTGAATGAGATTTTTACAATCTCATTGATTTTCCAAGGCATAACTTTTATTTTTATTTTAATTTTTTGCCAATTATTTTGAATTTTTACAAAAAAATAGATTATAAAGTTCAATAAATGGATAATTATTCTATTAGGCAAAAAATAAATACCCTCCCTTCTAATTTTGTCTTTTACTAGTAGTGGGATTTGAAACTAGCACCTATTTTGTTTAAAAGAATTACTTTGCCACTTGAGTTATGGAGAGTTTATAATTTATAAATCACATAATGTCAAATTGAATCTGAAAAAGTGATTATAAAAAGAAAAAATTAGTCCTTATAGTTCAGCTCTCCATGCATGAGTCTTAGTTGACAGGGAAAAATTGAAAAAGGTAACTCCACCTCTACCCCACATGTAGATCTCATGCAAAGTCCAAATTAGAGAGTCCCAAAACATGGTATGGCAACATGCACACCTATATGTCAAGCTTTTAGGTGGAAGAAGACTCAACATAGAACCATGTCCTGCATGAAAATCATGTATGTACGACCTGATATGGCTATAAAACCAAATTGCTTGTTCACCTCCTGTTGGAAAAACTTCTTGCATCAAATTTAAGTGCATCAAAAATATGTATTCTAGCCTTCTCATGTGTGGGTGAAAATATGATTTTGTGAAACTCTGAGTCAAGATTCACATGCAAAAAATGGAATCTGATTTGGATGAGTGTACAGCCCAAAAATTGGAAAATAGTGACAACAGGTCAAAATAGATAAGTGCAAAGTTCCAAGCTCCCAAAAGGTTTTACGACCTAATGAAATTTTGTACAACCTTGGGCAAGATCATGAAAAATGGAGTTCTAAATGCCTCCAAGAAATTTTCAATTCAAACTTGACTTGTACACCCAGATATGGATAGAATGCTGTATGACACTATTGTAAAAATCGATAAAACAAAATCTTCTTTCTTCCAAAGGCTAAAAACATTGTACATCTTGGGCAAAAATTAGTTTTTCAAATTACAAGGGGTGTAAATAATAGTAAAGAATACCTGGTCAACCTCTCACATGCTTGTGGAGAGTTGTATGAGATGCAAATCATAAAGGACCACATGGCTAGGTTGGAAAACTGATGTCTCTAAGCTGCTAATTCTCCACTAGTTTTTACAAGTGCAATCTAACTTGCATGTTAATGTTTTTATTAGATATTGTCTCTAATAATTATCTACTTTGTTACCATATATGAGCAAAATAATAATATGAAAATAATATATTTTATTTATCTAACAAACACTACATTACAAGGATGTTTAAATTAGCCTAATAATGTTCATAATAGTCCTATAAAATAGGACTAGCAAATCAACTACTAACAATTCATAATCTTTTAATATCTTGATTGACTAACTTATTCTAACAACTAACCTATTTTCTACGTGGTTGTTTTATAACATAACAAACCACTTTATTTATTACAAACATATGAATTAATACTCTAACATCTCTTTGTCTAAAAGGGTCCCATAGTGGTTTCCCCACCTTGGGAGAGTTATAAGAACATGGCATGAGCTCATTGTAGAGTATCTGTTGGCAATTATTTCTATTTTCAAGTTTTGGAGCGTGGCTACCAAGCTTGATCAAAGCACTTGGAGTTTCAGGGGAGTCTTGAAGAGAAGACTTTGTTTCAGTAGTTGTATTGGAGCTGATTTTATTGGTTCATGTCATTGAAGACCAAGAAGAAGTCAAATTTCTACATTTCCTAGGGTTTACAATTGGGCAACCCAATTATGGATTTGGTTCAGTAGTTTGGAGGTCTTCCTTTGATGGCAAAATTTAGATTTGTGATTCATTTGTTTGCTAGTATTTTTAGCTCTTTATAGAGCTATTGATTGATGTAAAACTTGCCATATTTTGGGAGTTATCCTTTTTGTAATATTTCAATTTATGCAACATTTCAAATTCAGAAATAAAATTGTGGAAGCATTATTTTCTATATCTGATTGCATCATTGTTTTAGAATATTTTTCACTATCTACATATTTAATTACAGAATTTTTGTAATTGTTTTGCACCATAATATCTCATAAAACCCTAATCGCCTAAAGCAACTAGCAATTTGCATTTGAGGATAGGAAATCACAATAAAATTCAATTTTCTTCAATTTTGATTTTTGTTTGAGGACAGGTAATCACAATAAAATTCAATTTTCATTTTTTCTAAGTGTTGAGACTATATTTGGGAATTTTCTTATTTACCTTTTTTCTTTGATTACAAAAAAAAGAGCTTACAACAATTTAATTTATAATATATATTTTTTAAAATTTTCAATTAAATAATATACTCTAAAATAATTTTATTCATTTTTGTGCATAGACTATTCTACCCTTTTAACCCTTCAAACCACACATTTAAAAAAGTTAAACAACAAATATTAAAATTAAGTGTGATGTAAATTAATGCCAATAATTAAATGGATATTCAAATCACAACCAAAGATACATGTGAAAAAGTGTCATTTCAGTGACATTATAATAAGATGAAAGCCTGTTAAGTGTATTCCAGCGATAATGATTTTTTGGACATGATAGAATCCCCCATATAATAAAACACAAGATCGACTATCCCCATCGCTCCACATAATTTCTGATTACACGGAGTTAAATGTGACTGCAGAAAGTGACCCTCTAGCAATGTTTTTAAGCGGTGGATATAAATTCATATTCGTAACATTTCGAGGGGCAGGGTAGATACGATACAATTAATGATTATTCTTCAAATTACACACTTATCTTATAATCTATTTTCAGGAGTGTCATATAACTACTTCTCTGGCTTGATATAAACTAGTAATCTCCTTTGTTAATTAAATTTGTGTTGCTTTATATTTATGTGGTATGAAATTAATGTTGATTAATATTTATAAAATAATGGGAAAACAAAATTATGTTAATGGTGTTATATATATTTTTCTTTTTTTAAAAATGTATATGCAATGTGTATTTTTTATACACATGATAGATAGAATTATTTAAAAATATTAAATATTTATTTAAAAAATTAATACTTCTTAAGTTGGATGGTAGAAAAAGAATAATAAAAATATTCTTTAACTACTTTTATATGCACGTAATATAGGACACTTTAATTAAGTGAATCCTCTACGGAAAAAAACCTTTTTGATGGTACAACCAATAATGTTGAAGCTCAAGCCTAGTTTTGAGCTTTTAAGTGGTTCTCTAATGTGGAATCAATACGCTGATAAATTTAAGGTGAATCCATGTTCATTGTCCATGCCTTAAATAATCTCAATTTTTTTTTTTAGGGAAAGTTCAAAACATATTTGTAAAAGCTTAGAAATTTCTCTCAAAATTTGAGTTATTTTCTACTCTCTTTTTTTCACGAGGTAAATGAAATGATAGATTGTTTGGCAAATGTCTGAATGGACTTGGTAGATGATATCAATTTTGACAAGGGTATGGTTACTGATAATCTTGTGGATTGATAGATTAGTTCAAAAAAAATTTGGATGGTGGATTTTTTGTATTCAGCATCTTATCTCAAATTAGTTTGTAAATCGATTTGCTGATTAAACAAGGATTGTGTAGCAGTTAGTCTTTATTTTTGTATTGAAAATTATTTATGATTGAATATAAATTTTCAATGTAAACTTATCACAATAATAAATAACACACAAGGATTGAATAGGATTAGTTAGAGTGAAAATATTATTCATTAAAGTGCAAGCTAAACTATCCCTATTTTAGCAAGGACTAACTAAATTCAAAGATAACCCACATATAATTTAAAACAAAATAAATAAAACTACACTAATTTAAAATAGATGAAATTATACATATTTTAAATTTAACGTTACAATAATAACTATATTAAAAAATAATTGTAACAATTATTAAAACATTAAAAAACTACATTCAAAGGTATTGTACACTGATTAGGCGATGGGTATGTGGGTAGGTGAGTCACCACAGAGGCATTTGAATCATGAATTTGATTTTATTTACACCCTCTAATGGTGCTATCTTTTAGCCTTTCTCCATTCGTTAACTAGAGGAGGTGAAGCTTGCTTAGTAACGGCATTCTCTCCCAGTTTTATTCGACCCAATGTTATATTATCTGCTACTGTTTATGATTTCCTTTCCTTTGGTTTCTTCATCTCTACATGTCAATGACGATGGAGCTCTCGGCTATGGAGCCCCAGTTCTTTTTATATGTGAAGAAGACGGAGGTGACGTTTTATACACCTATATATGAAGGCAAATTGAAGGTGGCCTTTCTGATTCAATATGGAAAGATCGTGCAGGAAATTATGTTTTTTTGGCGGGCTGGACTACATGTAATGGCACTTAGAAGCAAAGTGATTTTTTAAATTGCCTTTATAATTGTAAGCGATCTCCTTGGCTTTCTTCACAAGGAAGTTGCGAAATCGATGATTAAGCATTAAGTGAAAGGGAAGTTTCAAGGAGAGCTGGAAAATGGGCTGGAAGTCACTATTATCATGATTGCCAGGCCTCTACGAATTTCAGGCATGGAATGCAAGGGACTTGTGTCTATAGCAACATTTGGAGAATTGGAACACCGTTTATTTCAGCTGCTGAGGATGCATGGGTTCCTCAATGCAGTGAATTTCATGAATGGGGAAAGCTCTTCCGTCTTGAATTTCAATCTTCTGCAAACTCAGTTTGTTACCATTTCCTTCCTTTTAGAAGGGGGTGCTGAGGTAGGGGTAGAGCTTTGTCGAATGGTGCACTTACAAGCACGGTTGAGCTACGTCCAGGGTTTGATGTGGAGCGATGAGGAAAGAAACGTCTGGCAGATGGGCCTTCTCCTCCAATGGCGTAAGTCCCCCTGCCTAGTCTATATAATCGGAACAATCTCTTTATCCCCATATCAGTGTTCCAAGTGTGCTAACATGGATTTTCCCCCAGACACTCCTTAAATCCATACAATTGTGTATGCTCTGGAATTGGATTTAGATATCTGATCATACCTTCAGGATTTAGATACATGGTTATAATCTCATGAGTAGAATGGTGGATATATTCTGAAGTGGAGATTCCATAGAGCTTCTTCTTGGGCAAATGCAATGTAGGAAGAATTACACCAGAAACTTGTACAGCGTTAACTATCCAAACAATGGGAGAAAAGACGCAAAATGCAAGCATTATGTACTCGCCTAGTAATAACTAGATATAGTGCTTACGTTGAGTGAACAAGTGCAATTTTTATCCCAATGACATTATCCTTATGCATAGAGGAAGAATGACCACCATAACTCAAACAAGTACGATCGAGATTAACTAACACGTACAAACTCGGATGCATGCTGGTGTGGTTTTGGGGCTTACCCCAGCATTGAAAAAGTCTTTCACTTACCAAACCCAACCTTGGTTAAGGTAACACCAAACGTCAAATTGTCAACTTGATAAACGTAACCGCAAATGCCAAAAACTAAACGAATCCGCAGAAATATATAACTACAACCGTTGAAACCATAACATGAAATTCTATCCTCAAACCCAAACTGCACGTCCTATACCAACAACTGCATTGAATATCAAAAAAACCCCATGCATATTGATCCGATTTCCCCCCATATGCCCTGTTTGAACCTTGTTTTGGATAGAGATTTTTGGCAGCTACAAAGCTAATCAAGGGGAATTATCTGGCTCGAGCCCTGCCAACAATCCATAACGGTAAGTTATATGGAATCCATGCTTGCTGACATGTTTAAGCCACTATTTTTTATGATTTGCGGGGCAAAATTGTCAATTGAGGGCCATTGTAGATTGTGGCGCTTTTGAAAATGTTTTTATCATGGTAGATTTTGGTGCTTTTATAAAACAATTGATGCCAATATTTTTTTAATTGAAGGATTGTAAGCATTTGGAAGATTTGCCTAGCGTAACTTCATTATAACCTTCTCCTAAATGCTATTTTCTCTGCAGATTGGGAGTTTTTATTTGAAATTGGTAACGTAGTTCTCTTCTTTGTACTATTTGGTGCTTTAATATTGGTGGCTATTTTGGCTGATGCAAACACAAAAATATTTGTGTCCATACTGAAGCTTTATTGTTGTTGTTTTTTTTTAAATGAGATTTATGTATCTTGTTGTTTATGTTACTGAAGCTTTATTATTGTTGTTTTTTTTAAAATGGGATTTATGTATCTTGTTGTTTATGTTTTTGGAGTTTTATGACTTTTGCTCATTGGCCCTGAATGTCAACTGCCCATATTTTTTTATTACAAACCTTATTAATTTAATGAAGTTGTTTTCAATAGAAACTTTGTTCCCTTAGGAAAGATTTTGTCTATAACTAAGCAGAAAACACATATATTGTTTACAATTTTAGGTCATTGGAGATGGAAATGTGAGTAGTATGGGTTATAATGATGTGGAGGATAAGAATAAATAACCTTCAAGGAGACAAATAAAACATACGTCGATTCAAACAAGACATAGTCTCCCAAAATTATTGGATCTAATTTTTATAGATATTTTAAAGCAAATTCTATTTGTGCAACACATAGAAGGTATAATATATTAACTCTCAACTTGTGTAAATCTAAACCTAGAAAAAAAGAATTAATAAAATATCATTCAAGAGTTAATAAAAACTACAGTGTTGAAAACCTAGCAAAACTAGATTTTAAAAGTATTTACGATTATTTCTCCTTTGAAGTGCAATGGTCACTGAATTCTTTCATCCTTTTGTAAATGTCCAAAGGTGAGCCCTGAGAAATGAAAATCTAGCAAATTTCCTAATTGAAAGATACACACAGATCATGAGTTATAATAATATGGATGCAAAAATACAATGAAAATAAATTATATAGAAAGCATAAGGAAGAGGATGCTTAATTATGGTTGCATGAAAAACTCCAAGACAAGAAATTTGCATTGTTCTTGGATGATGTATGGGAAGGAAGTACTCAACCCCTGGAGTCATTGGGTGTGCCTCAGACCAATGGACCCTGACCCTAACGATATATTTATTTGTTTAAATCATGATAAAATTGATATCATGGTAAGATTGATATACAAATCCAAAAATATGGTGAAATTGAAGAAAAAAATAACTTTTTTTTATGGGGAGGCAGGGGGTTCTCTAACTGTTCAAATCATTCATGTAAAACCACCATTTCGAATAGCTAAAAACTATTGTTTTATTTTGGATCTATTGGTTACACATCCAAAACTATTGTATTAATTTCACAGTTGCCATTTTAACATGCACTATAGCCTCTTTATTGCATAATAGGTCCACTAATAATGTACACGCAATCTCTTCTCTACATGAAATGGTATTTTCACTACGAGATAGGAAATACTTCATTCTACTCTATTTTGTGTGATAATACTTCAATTCAATTGACTTCAATGTATTAAAATCACCTCCTACAATCTCTATAACCTCTTATATACACTTTATTGCTTCATTCTTTTGACTATTGTATAAAAATCTCAATTAGCTTAGTGAATAACTTTTTATTGATCAAATTAGTACAACACAAAAAAGAAAAGTTAAAAAAAAAGAGTTATATGTATATATATATATATATATATATATATATATATATATATATATATATATATATATATATATATATATATATATATATATGTATGTATGTATGTATGTATGTATGTATGTATGTATGTATGTATGTATGTATGTATGTATGTATGTATGTATGTATGTGTACATGTATGTACGTGTATGTATGTATATGTACATGTATGTACGTGTATGTGTGTGTGTATATATATATATACACACACACACATATATATATATATATATATATACACATATATATATGTATATACATATAAACATGTATAGATGTATATGTGTGTGTGTGTGTGTGTGTGTGTGTGTGTGTGTATGTTGTGGGATTAGTAGAATCGATTGTAACGAAGATCATTTATTTTAATTAAAACTTGTAAGTGATTAGGAAGACCATAGAGTTTAGCTATACTAGGAAGAGTAATAAATGACTATGTGTTGCCTCTAAAAGAAGAGCACAAATTCTTTTATCGATTGAACTCTTGGCATGAGCCACCATCAATTATTTATTTATTTTTATTTATTTTTCCTAAAAATAGATATTACTTTTGCTTAAAAGAAATTATAATAATTTATAATTTTTTTAGTATTAAAATGTTTAGTATTATATTAAACTTGTATTTTTTTTTGAAGAGATTATAATAATTTATTTGTGTATGTTTATTTATACTTTAACATGATATTTTTTCCATTGTGCAGGTGTAATTAAGATACTTTTAGAACTAAGACCTATGCTTGCTAGAAAAGTAGATAATTTCTATAGAACTCCGTTACACATGGTTGCATTGATTCCAGTCTCTAAAATATACTCATGGAAAATTCCTCAAATTAAGAAAATTTCCCAAATTGGGGAAATGATTATTGAGGAAGATATCCATTCTTGTTACAAAGTGGACCAGAATAAGCAGTCTGCACTTCACATAGCAGTGAAAGAGGGGAATGCAAGTTTGGTGAAAGAGATATTAAAGTACAACAATGATTGGTTAGAAATGGTAGACAAAGATGGTAAAAAATGCTTTGCACTTGGCCATCAAAAAAGTAGCTCAAATATTTTACAAAGTTGGGGGATATGATCTAAAAACTATAATAACATCCATAATGTCAAAGAGACTGATTGATTGCATTAACAACAATGGGAAAATGACATTAGAAACAGCAGTAGAGAGCATAAATAAAGACCCTCAAATTTATATGAGTGTAAGTGACTTGGCCACAAATGAAAGGTGAAGATTTTTTTTTAAAGCTTAAAAGTGAAGCCAAGTACTAGTTTAGGATAGGAGTCTTCTTTTACAATCTCATGTAAAAGGATTTCTTTATGTTTGTCTTATAAATGTGTTTTGCCTTTGCATCGAAATGAAGTTAAGTCTATATAAATATAAATCTATTAAACACACAAGATTTTAGATTAAAAACTATCTACTTACACTCATATTTTTATTATTTTGATTTGATTTTGTTACAGATTATAAACTATCTATTAAGAAGTGGTGCAACAGAGAGCTCAACAATTGCTTATATCAATAACTACAGTGTTAATTGCAGCAGTTACTTTTGCAACTGCTTTCACTCTATTAGGAGGTATTGATTCCCATGAAAAGGACACATTGGCCCCTATGTTGATTAACAACATCCTCTTCAAGGTCTTTCTGATATTTGACACCTTGGCCTTATGTTATCTATTGCATCAGTATTTCTCCTTATGCATTTTTTAGTAACCAAGTAGAAGACCCAAAGTGATGCAAAAAAATAGGCCAATCTTCCAGAGGCCATAAGTTTTGACCCGTAGTTCAGTTTGAGCTCTTCCACATGCCAAACTGATCATATCAAAAAGCACATTGCTGATTTTAGGAAGTTATACCTATCTACAAATGTTTTTGATATTTTTTGGAGGTCATACATGATCATCTGAGGGTCTAAAATTATGATTTAATTATATTTATTTCTATTTTTACAACTGGACATCACCCTTAGTTGAATTCCATCCCATAGTCTAATTATAGTGTTTAGGATATTTTGAGAGATTTTTAGGATATTTTGAGAGTGTTTAATAATAGGCATTTTTTTTAGATTTTAGTTTTTTTTCAAATTTTGCATGTAAAATCTAATTTTTGAGTTGAGGCTTATTTAAGCATGGTGTGGATTTGTAATTATTTCAAGTAATCAATATGAATCAATTCTGAGTATTGTTTCAAGATCTTAGCCAATTGATAATTTTTTTATTCTTAAAAGTTTTCGAGTTCACTATTTGGTATCAGAGCAAGTTCGAATCTTTGAGGAGTAAAAAATGGTGAGAGGATGAGGAGTTGTTGTGAAGATGAACTAGACTAGACAAGAGCTACAAAAGTAAATTTAAAAACTAATAGAGGTTATCACCAATCAATATAGAAGACAAGGTGGTGATGAGGAAGACACAGATCATGATGAAGAAATTCAACAAGAAGAAGAACAACAAGAGGAACCACCATCAATGAAAGAGAGGATGGTTTGGGCTTTAAAAGGAAGGAATGAAGGAATCAAGGTTGATGTTATAGATTATGGAGGTAGTTTAAAACCAGAGAAGTTGATAGATTGGATGAATAGCATGGAGAAGTTATTCAAGTAGAAAACTGAGAGAAGATAAGAAGGTAAAGTTTGCATGCATGAAATTGAAAGGTCATGCAATGATTTGGTGGGATCACCTATAGGAACAAAGATAATGAAAAGGTAAAGAGAAAATTAATTCATGGAAAAAGATGGAGAAGAAGCTAAGGGAGAAATTTCTTCCTATGGATTATGCACAAACCCTATACAAAATATTTCAAAATTTAAGGCAAAAAGATCATAGTATACATATGATTTTTACAAGCTTTACATATGAGTGGAACATGATGAAACAGAAGAGAAAATGGCTGCAAAGTATGTAAATGGTTTGAAATTTTCTATACAAGATGAATTAAGCATGCACAGAATACTTAACATGGAGGAAGCTTATCAATTAGCTTTGAAGGTAGAAGAAAAAAAAAATAGATAAAATTTTAGAAGGACATCTATTGGTCCAACAAGAGGTGGATCCCCTCCAATAAGGGGACAAGGTGGGTTTAATACCACCATAGGTGGCTTCAATGCTAATAAAGGTGAATTTTCACCTGGTGCAGAAAGGCAAGATAATACTAGGCAAGTATTTCAATACCAACAAAGAGGAAGAGGATTTTAAAAAGGACAAGGTTATGGTGGTGCTAGAGGATGGTTTCCAAATCAACACAAATTTTATGTCTATTATAGGTGTGAAAAAGAAGGGAACAAAACATTTGAGTGTCCAAACTATCAATATCAAGAAAGGAGGAAAGAAGATCACCCAAGAGTAAGTCTAATTGAGGTTGAAATAGAAGAGCAAAATACTGAAGTTGCACCAGTAGATGTTGGAGAGAATCTCATGATGAGAAAAACCATGATTTCTACAAGGAAGGAATAGGTGCAGAATAAAGATGGTGGTAATACATCATTGAGATCAAATATTTTTCAAACAAGACATACTTCGGATGGAAAGGTATGCAAAGTAATTATAGATGGTGGTAGTTGTGAAAATATGGTTTCTAAAGAAATGATAGAGAAATTAAATTTTGAATGTGAAAATAATTATAATCCTTATCGTATTTCATAGTTTAAGAAAGGGAATGAAGTTACAGTAGATAAAATGTGTTTAATCAATTTTTCCATAGGAAAAATTTATAATGATGAAATATGGTGTGATGTTATTCCAATGGATGCATATCATGTGTTATTGGGGAGGCCATGGCAATTTGATAGGAAAGTAGTTCATGATGGAGCAAAGAACACATACACTTTTTTTAAAGGCGCTACAAAGGTAGTTTTGTTACCTCTTAAAGAGGAAGAGAAGATAGAAAGCATGCTCTCTACTAAATAATTTATCCAAGATATGAAGGTAGCATGTTATTGTTATGCATCAGCAGCAATTAATGAAGAAACATAAATGGTGCCAATACCAACAAAAGCAGTAAGAGTGTTGAAAGAATATACATATGTTATACATGATGAGTTACCATATGGTTTACCATTGAAGAGAGATATACAGCATCACATTGTTTTGATTTCAAGATCACCTCTACCCAATCAAGCAGCTTACAATAGAACATGCAGAAGTAAATAAACAAGTTATTGAATTGTTAAGAAAGAAGGTGATAAGGGAGAGTATGAGTCCATGTGCAACACCATCTTTGTTAACTCCAAATAAATATGGAGGATGGAGAATGTGTGTGAATAGTAGAGAAATTAACAAAATTATAATAAATTATAGGTTGTCTATACCTTGTTTAGATGATATGATGGATGTATTTGAAGGAGCAAAATATTTTACCAAGATTGATCTAAGAAGCGGTTATTATCATATTCAAATTCATGAAGAAGATGAGTGGAAAATTGCATTCAAGACCATAGATGGCTTATATGAGTGTATGGTGATGCCATTTAGATTATCTAATGCACTTAGCACATTTATGAGGGTGATGAATACAGTGTTATGAGAATATATTGGTAAGTTTGTGGTTGTTTATTTTCATGATATTTTGATATTCAATAAGACTAAATAAGAACACTTGCAACATTTGAGAATGATAATGGATTTGTTAAGAAAAGAGAATTTGTATATAAATTTGAAGAAGTGCAGGTTTATGCAGAGTAGTTTGGTATTTTTTGGATTTGTAGTTTCAGGAAATGGTGTGAAAATGGATGAAGAAAAGATAAAGGCAATTTTTGAATGGTCTATTCAAAAAATTATTATAGAAGAAATTTTTTTCCATGGTTTAGAAACTTTTTACAGAAAGTTTATTAAAAAAATTAGTAGTATTGTGGCACCAATAACATATTGTATGAGAGGGAAGGAATTTACATGGACTAGAGTAGTCATAGAAAATTTTGAAATTTTAAAGTAGAAGATTACATAAAAACTAATTTTAGTATTACTGGATTTTAACAAAGTGATTGAGGTTGATTGTGATGCTTCATTTATGGGAATTAGAGTTGTGTTGAGTCAAGAAGGAAAGCCAATTGCATATTTCAGTGAGAAATTGAATGAGGTAAGATTAAAGTATTCTACTTATGATGTTAAACTTTATATAATTTCACAAGCATTAAGACATTAGAGGCATTATTTAGTGCCTAAGGAGTTTATACTATTTATAGATCATGAGGCTTTGAAGTATGTGAATACACACAAAAAAATTGAATAGTAGGATGCAAAGTAGATTTATTTATTGTATGGGTATAGTTTTATGTTGAAACATAAATCAAGAAAATATAATCAGGTATCTAATGCATTGAGTAGGAGGGTAGCGCTATTAACTACTATGATGAGTGAAGTAGTTGTATTTAAAGCTATCAAAGAACTATATGATAATGATCCATATTTTAGAAAGATAGTTGAGCAGTGTAGGAGTCCATTAACAGGTGGGACAGATTCTATTCATGATGAGTATCTTATATAGGAAGGTTATCTCATCAAATAGAAATAATTATGTATTCCATTTGGGTCTCTATGAGACAATATATTAAGAGAATTACATAATGAAGGTTTGGTTGGACATTTTGGTAAGATGAAGACAATAGCATTGGAGGAAAATTATTTTTGGCCAAAGATGAAGAGAGATGTGACAAGGTATGTTTCAAAGTGCAAAATATGTTAGGTGGCTAAAGAACATGCACAAAATACTAGACTATACATGCCATTACTAGTTTCAAAAGGGCCATGGACATATTTGAGTATGGATTTTATGTTGGGATTACCAAACACACAAAGAGGTAACAATTCAATTTTTGTTATTATAGGAAAAAATTCTAAAATGGTTCATTTCATTGCATGTAAGAAAACTAATGATGCCACTTGAGTTGTAGAATTATCTTTTATGGATATTGTGAGATTTCATGGTATTCCAAAAATTATTACTTCATATAGGGACACAAAATTTCTAAGTCATTTTTGGAGGACTTTGTGGAAGAAGATGGGTATTAAACTACAATCTAGTAATCCATATCACCTAAAAACATATGGATAGACAAAATTTGTGAATCAAATCTTGGAAAATTTATTGAGGTGCATAGTGGGAGAGAAGCCAAAGCAATGGAACTTGGCTTTACCACAAGCTAAATTTTCATATAATGGTTCAGTGAATAAATCAAGAGGAACGTCACCTTTTCGAATTGTTTATGGGAGAAATACTATGGGTATTTTGGATTTGGTAGTATTACCAATTGCAAATCGAACTAGTGCTAATGTAAAAGTGTTTGCAAAGCATATGCAGTAGATTCAAGGAGTAAGAAGAAAGTTACAAGAAAACAATAAGAAATATAAAGAAGCAGTAGATGTCAAAAGATCAAAATTATTTGAAGAAGGAGAGTTATTAATGGTTTACTTGAGGAAATAAATATTTTTAAAAGACACATACAGCAAGTTGAAGTATAAGAAAATTGGACCATGCAAAATTGTGAAGAAAATTAATAATAACACATATGAAGTGAGTTTACCACATAATTTTGATATATTTCCAATATTTAATGTTTCATATTTATATGAATTACATGGAGAATATTGTGAAGATGATGAAGATGAAGAAGTAAATTGGGAGCATCAGGTTCTAAAGAAGAAGAAAGAAAAAATAGTGCAGGTTTTGGATATGAAGACAATGAGCACAAGGCAAGGGAATTATAACAGGTATTTGGTGAAGTGGGAAGGATTGCAACAAGAAGAAAATAATTAGATTATAGAATGGGAGCTGAAGAAGATTGACAAAAAAAAGTGGAAGCAGTATAATCATGCCAACTCGCAGCAACTGAGTTGTTTCAACTAGAGGAGAATAATGCAGAAAAATAAGCCAACCTTCTAGATGCCATAACTTTTGACCCGCAGCTTTGTTTGATCTCTTCCAGATGCCAAAATGACCAAATTGAAAAGTAAGTTGTTGTTCCTAGGAAGTTATACCTACCTAGGAATATTTTTGATATTTTTAAGAGGCCATACATGATCATCTGATGGTCCAAAATTATGATTTAATTATTTTTTAGGTTTTTTCTATTTTTAGAACCAGACAACAAATTTAGTTAAATTTCATCCCATAGTCTAATTATAGTGTTTAATATATTTCAGAATATTTTTAAGATATTTCGTGAGTTTTTAAAAATAGGTTTTTTTTTAGATTTTAGTTTTTTTTCAAATTTTGCATGTAAACTCTAATTTCTGAGTTGAGGCTTATTTAAGCATGGTGTGGGTTTGTAATTATTTAAAGCAATCAATATGAATCAATTCTGAGTATTGTTTCAAGATCTTGGCCTATTGGTAATTTATTTATTCTTGATAGTTTTCAGGTTCATTACAAGGATAACTACAATCAGTTTGACTACATTATGGATAGCATTGGTATCACTATCATTATCATTTGGTGCAGAAATACACTTGGTTTTGGCACCTAAGTGTTTATGGTTGGTAATGCTTATTTGGGTTATGGTGTGCATTCTTCATGTATGCATAAGGATAATGTCAATGGGAGTAAAATTACACTTGTTCACTTAGTGTGAGAACTATATCCTACTCTTACTAGTCTAAAGCATGATGCTTGCAGTAGAGGTGTTTATTCCCATTGTTTGGATGGTTAACACAGTATTCGTCTTTGGTATAATTCTCCCTATATTTCATTGGGTGAGGAAGAAGCTACATGGAATATCCCGTCAAAAATACATTCACTTTCTTTCTCTTAAGACTATAACTAGATATCGAACATTAATTGCACAAGCAAACATAGTCTATGAATTTAAGTAGTCTAAGAGAGAGAAAAATGACCTTACTTAAAGGCTTGTATTAGGTAGTTTAAGTTTTTTACTATTAATTAAGGGAGATGAGTTAATAGATGAATGTGTTTCATAATTAAAATGGATTTGATATATATAATGTTTTTTTTTTGTTATAATATTATGTATTAATGATTTAATTTTTATCTCATAATAGTTAATATATTGATATATAATATAAATATTTAAAATTAAGTGAAAACCTAAAACTTGAAATGATTATTATTAATACTTTTTTTTATATTACTACTTTTTATAATATATATATATATATATATATATATAACAATAGAATTTTTTATAATTAATTAAAATTACACATAATTTACTAATAAATATAAATGAATGTAATAAGATATTATAATATACTTTTCATAATAATCTTTTTTGGTCAATGAATTCTTAATTTACACATTATTTTTTGTTTGTAGATGACACAAAAGGCAAGGTTTGGCTTTTTTGCTATTTATATTTTTCATTTAAAAATATTTTCTATGTTCATATATGGATTTCAAAAAAATTAATGGTATTTTATAATAGTTTAAAATTTGTGACTTAAAAGAAAAAAGTGTTATTTTTTTTCTTGTCAATTTTGATTTGTTTGTTGAACATTTTTTTCTACTCATATTTATTTTTCTATGTCAAAACAAACACATAGAATGTGAGGACATGTGGAAGTGGAAAAAGTATTTATTATTACAAATATAGGGATTAATTCTACACTTGGTTGTGTGCTTCTATTGTTAATCCACTCTAATTGGATTGTATGGGTAGAAGTTTGGAATTTTTGTGTGCTTCTATTGTTAATCCACTGCATTTGGATTGTATGGGTAGAAGTTGGAATTTTTTTCAACATGTTATTTATTAATTTCAATTCATTTATTTTTTTTGAAGTAGTGTTAGATTCATATCATTATTATTTTATTTGCCTTTTCATTTATTTTTATTTTTATTTTTAAAGTGTATAAAATAAGTTATCATAAAATTTTACTACTACTTTATTTTATAGTTTGAATGGGTACTATTTGTTTTAAACATATATATTAATATATTTGTTTTCTAATGCATTTGTATTGTTAGTGTAGGGTACTGGATTTGTATTGGTTTTTTATATTACAATACTAATTATTTTTATATTTGTTTATTTATATTGAGAGAAGTTAAGACATATTTAAATAAAATGTACTTCATTTTCATGTACCTTTAGATATCAATTGTAAGGGAATATGTAATATCTTATTGAAATATCCTAAAAAAATGAGAGGAGAAATTGAAAAACTTGGATAATATTATACAAACACAATAAATAAAAAATATGACCTCCATGCAATGAAGTAAATGAACAAGATATTAGAAAGAACACCTTCACAACAAGTTGTAAGTCAAATATGGTATCAATAAGCAAGACATTAAAATGGTTCTCATACATTTTCTTTGCAACAAAATTATGGGACATACTTAACTTAAAATCTTCAACTAATTATGAAAGGTATATAATAAAACCCAAATAAATAGTTGAGTTATATCAAATAATTATGAAAGATTCAAACTAGTTTTTATACTTTATTTAAATGTGAACACATGATGTTAAAAAGGTCACCTAATTCTATAATGTTTGAAGCCCAAAATAAATCATATTGTTATTATCTCGTATAATATTACCTTTTTTTAATAAATAATATTTAAAATTATTTTCTCATATTGAGAAAATGGACTACTGAAATGGCCTTGAGCATTTATTTGAACTCAATCATCTTGAAAAACCTCTAAACAATTTGAAACTTTTACCTATGTCCAATGCACCAATAATTGTTATACAGACAAAAATAGAAACTATAAGGTGTTAGTGGTCACTAGTTATGATCATTGCTTTATATAATGTGATTCTTTCCCTCATACTTATATGAAAATTTCAATTTAACACATAAAACTTCTAGGAGTGCACATAATACATGGTTACTAAGTGTTCTTTTGCACTCTTTGTGCTAGATAAATGAAGATTCAACCTCATGAACTACCAAAGTAAATTTTAAAAGTGTGTATGAAAGTCACAACTTATTATGGTGAATGGACTATAAAACCAAAGGCCATAATGAGAACAATTGCTTAAGTAACAATGTTAGAAAGCTTCTTAAATCATATGAATAATTTATGGAGGATCATAGTGTGCATTATTTCCTAATGTTGAAAAGGGCGATGTAGGTAAAAGTATCATTGCACTATAAAATATATGAGTGCTCTACACAAAACACTAAAAATAGTTTGGTGATTAATGAGATCAGTGAAGGGCTTGAGTAAGGAACTCAAAAATAAATGATAGTCCCTATAAATATATAACAAGTAATATATGGTGGTGAGCATTCATAGAGAGGAGGACGTGATGAAGTAAGAGGTAGAATAAGAATCCATCTAGTCACATACTATAAATGAGGCTCACCTGAGAATCGTTAGATATATTTTAATAAGAACCACACTTATTATTATTATTGGGGGAGAATAATATTGAGGAATGTCCTAACTCATATAAAATAATTATCCAAACAAATAAATGGTCCAAGTATGCTTAAGATTGCGATACCAAGATATAGATTATGTGATCAATATAACCTTCATGGGAATGATCTGCATACTTCACTCATTAGCCCAAGCTTTGTGTTTAGTATTCAAAGTGGCTTAAGTCATTAATGTAAAAAGTTTATAGAATTGGGATACTTGTTTAGTGTGTCTCATCATTGATAAGGATTTCCAAATCACCCATACGGTACCCCACTCTCTTTCTTCACATCATATTATCCCTGATATTCCCCTTGATGGATATTGCTTCTAGCTAATCATATCCTTGATCACACTTCCCACCTTATCACACCTCTTGGCTTATTTTTTGAGTTGTTATTTAAGACCTAATATAGGACTAGGCTTTCCTCTTAAACATCCTTGCACAAAAAATAATACCATTTTATTTACATCATTCACATGTCATTTAATGGTCATACTTTCTTGCATCACACATTGGAATAAGCCCTAAGTTTGAATTTTTTTCACTCATTTTGAGCTTCTCCTTATTTTCATTTTTGTTTGGTTTATTTTATTGTTAGTCTATTATTTTCTATATTTGATTGGAATTTATCATTTTGAATTCTTTTACTTCCATTTTTTTACACATCCCATCATTTTTGATGTGTTTTACATTAATTTTTTACCATTAATTTTTGTTGTACAACTTTCTATCTCCTTACAAATTTTTTATCAATCTTTTTAACCATGTATTCGCTAACATTTACAAGAAAATAATAAAACATACATTAGACATAGCATAAGAAACCATAACCACATGTGCTAGAAATAAAATACACCAATAGACAACATCAATGAATCATACTGAAACACACACACACACACACACACACACACACACACACACACACATACAGAGCTTTAAAATTTAATATACATCACATAAAGTAAAAAATAGATATAAAGTTGAGATCTATCATGAGGATATGTTACAATACCCATAGAGACCTGAGACTCCTCATTATATAGTCCACTATAGGTACCATGTTCATGATCACATAACATCCATTTGACCTTGTATATTGGCCACTTGGGCCTAAAATATTGATACCTATATAGTTTCAGCCAAATTAGTGGTTTTTTCTTGAGCCAATTCCTATAACTCTACCTAACCAGTTACCAATGGTGATATATCCTAAGTTTCATTTGATAATCTCCATATCTCTTGGGAAGCCTCCCCAACCAACCTAAACCACTCAGCATAACTTTGAATTAAAGGCACCAATTTATCAATCAACTATGTAGTATCATGTTGTGGTAGTACATCATCCAAAATGTCATGGTGGGTTGTATTCACCAAGCTTCTCCATCAGGCCATATTATCTACAAAATTGAAATCAATATAACAACATATCTCATATGTAATCCAAAAATTTCATGCATCTATTTAACATAGATATATATGTATCTAAGCAATAAATCAACATGAACATAATTTACTTACCCATAGTAGCACCATTGACTTGACTTTGTAGGACCTCCTCGGTGTCCTCCATTTGAAAAGGCATAAATATTTTATAATGCCCTAGATGGATGGAAACTTCATGTCATCCTCTATTATGTATATAATGCACTATCATCCAGCTGAGAGTTGGATGAGGTATATGATCTTCATGTTGCAATTCCAACTATGATTATGGTTATTGTTGTGGTTGTGGTTTTGGTTCTGGTTGTCATTGTGGTTGTGGTTGAACTTGACTTTGTTATTCCTCCATGATTGTATCAATACCAGTGGTTATGCCTATACCTACTTCTACTATTGAGAAACTATCACCACTCCTCCTTTTATAGTGTGTTCTCCTCACTATCATCTTGCCTCTTTAGGATGATGATGACCTATAACTGGTACGTCAAGAGCTTCACTTCTCACACCATGTTGTTCCTTCACATAGGGCAGTGCTCATAAATACAACTCTCCAAAATAATACCAAGCCCTATAGTATGTTGGCCTCTCAGTAAAATAATGTACAAATCATGCACTTAATACACCCAAATAACTACACTTAAATCATATAATGTTCCATGATATAACATAGATTGGCATAAGTCTATAATAAACAATGGTACTCGGTCATCCAACATATGACATATCACTTAAGATGTTATAATTCTAATAATTTACTTATGTATATCTAGAATGTTTGATATATATACATTAAATAAACTGACATACAACCCTTGCTCATAATACCTCTCAGAACCTATGGCCCACTCAAATAATACCTTCTTCTCATCAAAGTAATCTAGGATATTTCACACCATAGGTTTGCCCATAATAAGTAGGCCTAAAAGTGCATGAACATCCTCCAACATAATATACACCTCAATGTATCCCCACACACCACCCGCCAGAAGATATTATTCAATCTCTCCCATGATCCTAAGAACATAGAAAATAACTCTACACTAATTTGGATCCACTACATCTCCATAATAAAGTCGAATCAAAGTGCAATCAAATGCACTCAATCAATTGCAAGTAATCAGTCCAATAAAAATATTAGTGTAGTTTTTTTCCCAATATGTGTTTATACCTACACTTTGTTATTAAGCTTGTTTAGGTTTATTCTAGCTCATTAGTGAAAGATAATCCCACATGCATGATGATGTTGGGACATGTCTATCTTTCACCTATATATATATATATATACATTTCCTATTTTTTTTGGCTTATGGTTCTAATAAAACTTTTCTTTTGTGAGATTTTTCTCTTTCATTTGAAGGTTATGAGATTTCACTTTACATGTTCTTCATGCATGATTCATTACTAAGTTGATCGTGGTGAAATATGACATGATATTAAAGCCATTCTAATATTTGTTTACTTATTTGAATCTTTATGAGATCTCTATAGTGCATTCATGTTTTTTGGGTGATTTTAGTTTTTAAGGTTTTGGTGGGGTTTCTCAAAAATCTATGCATATATTTACATCTATAATATCTAGATAAGAAAATGAAGAACACCACTAGATTAAAGGGTACCAAAACCCTAGGATTGGTTGTAAACATGACCTAGTTTCATGACAACCATTTTCAACCATTTTTGAAGGGTTTTCAGGTAGTTTTTTGGTTTTCACATATTTATGTACTGCCAAAGTTTTAAATTTGAATATGGTTTTTGAGTTTTTCTAGGTTTTATATATTACCATTTGGGTCTTTCCTAGTTTTACAAAAGGCTAAACCAATTTTACAATATCTAGTTACCTTTTATAAGTTTTTCACCTCATGGGCCATTGTAAAAAAATTTCTAGTCTTAGAGATTTTTAGCCATACAGTCTAAAAATTCATGACTTAATTATCCATTAGCCACTGTGTCTCTATGAGATCATGAGCTGACATCCTTGGTCAAATGACCTTACCTGGCATGAACACATGAACACGAGCCCGACTACCTAACTTTGGATGGCATGAATGTACAGTAGTAGAACCTCCATCTGTGCATGATACATTCTCCATGGTGCCCTTCATGCATGATATACAAATCATGCCCCTCATACTTTCATGATCCTATTAAAACATGTGGTGATGTTCTCCAGGTTATAAAATTAAATACAAGGGATTGTGACACTATTCATTTTCAAATTGTAGAATTTTTTTTATGATGTCACGCTCCCATAAATCAAGGTCACATCAAAATTGATAATAGGGAGAACTCACAAAAGGTCTTATCCCCTAGTCATATGATAAATTAGCCCTTGGTCATGCCCAACCCATAGGGTCTTAAGTTTTCCTTAGAAAAATTCTCACAAATATTTGCACATCAAAATATTCTCAAATTTGTGCATATTATTTTTGAACACTTTTTCCACCCAATTTTATATGAGCTCAAATCTTGAAAAGATTATAAATTTGGATTGGTAACTCCTTTTTGAGTAACATCTTCTTCAAAAGTGCCTATTTTTCATGCTATATACATTAGTGGTGTTTTTGAGTCCTCTAAATATCTCTTCAAACCAAATACTATACATTTTTAGATGCATTAAATGTTGACCTCGACATACCTCCAAGTTATTTCATACTTATGAATAATTGTTCAAGACACATTCTCAGTTGTGATCGGCATTTGTATGAGAATGGTTTTATTTGAAACATAATCAGGGGTTACTATGATAGTTTTAAGTGGGTATTATGTGGTGTTGTGTACCCTTTATTTTTTCATTTCATATTTCCTTTTTGTAACAACCTCTTTTCTGCATTATGGATTCATGTCAAATAAGGTCACTCACACCATTTAATTATCATGAATGGAAATACATAATGGAACTCATTTTTCAATCCAAGGATTACCATTAAATTATAATGGGCACTAAGATTGAAGCTATAGCAGTAGAAATGAAAATCAAATGGTTCAACCAGTTTGATAAAGTGTGTAGATTATTGTGTACGTCCATCTAACTTAATCTAAACTTTCACATAGAATCTGGTAAAACTCATACTCATGTGTGGTCCATGATAAGAACACTCTTTAGGAAGTAGGGTGTGATGAGAGGATATGATCTAGAGAATGATCTAATTAGTTTGATCTTAGATGACTATGACACCCTTCAGGACTTCTTCACTAAGCTTAGACTTCTTAGGTTACAGTTAAAAGAATGTGGAATTGACAAGAAATATAAACAACTTATTCTGTCGATACTCTCCAAAATGGTTCAAAAATATTGCATATTTATATCCACTTTACATGCCACAGAAAGTTGTCTTGGAGCCACATGAAAGATGCCTTATTTAGATACCTTTATTATTTACCTAATTTGAGAGCAAGATAAGTTGATATAGATGGGCATAATGAAGTCCTCAAAATCTCATGAACTTTTTGATAAGAAAGAGATGGATGCAATCCATAGAGAGAATAAACATACCAAAAGGGATCAAGAGAAGGATGGAAATCCTTCCACCTCTAAATCCAACCATGAGACATCTTCTTCCAACTCTAAGCCTGAGAAAGTTTTGATCAAATGTGGGTTTTGATCAGGAAAGCATGATGAAGTATTTTTTTGAAGAAGTGGATTTACCAATGACTAGGGTGATCGATAAGCAAGGTACTAGTTGTTATTTTATCTTAGACTCCAACATGAATAATTGATTTTTTTACTTCACATCACATGGCCTCTTTACATATATATTTGAATTCCTTAGAACCATGTGATATGTCTTATATGCAATTGGGTGATGAAACTTATAAAAAGGTTATCAAGAGATGGTCTATTAAAGTGAGTGGTAGAATGTTCAAAAATATTGTAAGCATTTCCTCACTTTCAATTAATATCCTATTAGTTGACCAGATCACTTACCTCAGTTGGAGCATGCAAGTTGAGTTCATTCTAGATTCAATATGTGTTAAAGAGTTGCACAGTGATACTATCTTTGTTGTGGGAATTATCAATCATCATACTTGGCTATATAACTTCTTTCACTTTGTGCCTGACTCCCCTTTATATTCTTATTCTTTGGAATCACGCAACTTGATGGCATTTATAAGCCTAAGTGGATTTTTGATATTGATGACTCTTCTTCTAATATAGATGACTATAGTAGTGATGAGGATTCACCTCTACCATCTCTTTATCATCTTTCAGATGTTGAGGAGTTATTTATTGATCCACCTACCTTTGATTCACTTCAGATGTTATAGAGGATAATAGGTATACTAATCTAGGACGCATCAGACCATAAGTATTCTTTTGCATGATTTTAGGTAACATTGATGTCCTTCTTAGCCTATGCTTATAATACACCATCATGGCATAGAGTAGCTGGCCAATCTACTTTGCATGAGGAGAATGACTCTTATTATAGGAATCACACCTTTTTTGAAGATACATTAGGCACTTAATAGACAAATTTACTATTCTAGGGTGATCCACTCTTCATTTCATCTAATTATAATTCACATTCACTCCAGGGCACTCATTTCAAGGACATAGGGTAACTATAGACAATTATAGATATTAGTGGTGATTTTAATCCCTATCTTTTTCTTTGCTCTATTTTAGGGAGGAGTATTATTCCTACAAGTTTCCTCATTTTCTCAACTTTATGGAATTTGCATTATGATTGGGTAACTCATTAGGCCTCATTGTCAAGAACCAATTCTTCTACCCACTTAAGTTATGCTTAAGGGGGTGTTGGTGTAGGCTTTTTCTCATGATGTGGTTTTACCTACAATTTTTTATTTAGCTTGAATAAGTTTATTCTATGTCATTAGTGAAAGAGGATCTAATAGGCATGAGTATTTTGGGAGATTTCTATCTTTCACCTATATATGTACATTTCCTATTGCTTTTTTGGCTATTGATTCTAATACAGTTTTTTTTTGTGAGACCTTTCTCTTTCATTTAAAGCTTATGAGATTTTACTAAACATATTCTACATTCATGCTTTGATGTTCAGTTGATCGTGGTGTAATTTGACAAAAATATTTTAAGCATATAACATCCAATAGTATCCACAATCTCTAATGCTTTTGCAAAATATCAAATAATAGAGCAAAAACTAGGGATCTATCCCAAAAATGAAACAAATTAGACATAAAAACAATTAAATCACATTTTATTTCAAATTTCCTACTTGATCGATAATGTACCTAGCTACATAACCCATATTATATTTCTAAACTATATTGGTGTTGTATCTTACTACATCCACCATCTATAAATAGGAACTATATCAGCCATGACTTATGATATCAACATTTTCCTCTAGTACATTAGCCTACATACACACCATTGACCATCTCCTCAAATTGTCATATGCCATAGGCCATTATTTTAAATATATAGGTCATGATAATTTTAGATGACATCTACCATAACATACACATCGACCAATTTACTATTTTTTAACTCTATCAACCACTTTTCATGGCATCGATTAGAATGTGTTCAACTACTTTGGCATCTTAGATGACATCAACCAATCTTATTTATCCTTAATTTCTAGATACATCAACCTAGATGATACCATTCATACTACCTGGTGATTTTTCATTAGGCCATAATAAATTCGATTGACCTACATGTTGAATTTTCATATCTTAATCATTTCCCATCCTATTTTTAACTCTACACCTATGCTAGTTCAGGAAAATTTTATTACATAAATTTTCATTGGCATCTACTTTTCCTAATCTAGTCTATTTTCATTTAAAATGCTAATTTTCATATTTAATACACCTCATACTTATACCATGTTATTTGTATCTATGATACATCAACTATATCATCCACCTTTTCAGGTGTGAACCATTGTATCTCACCAAAATATTTAGAAGAAGCACTTAATCAAGCTAAATGCTAAGATTTCCTCATAAGATAGCTTGATCCATCCCAACCTACCTCATTAACTTTATGCTTATGAGTCCTAAAACCAAACATGATACCAATGATGGTGTTATGGACACTTATGATTCTATACAAGCCATACATTTGGTGGCTCTAATGAGGTAAATATTTACCAAAATTTCAATGAAAGTCCCTCCTAGCCTCCTCCCTCTTCATCATCATATGTAAACAATTTTGATGTTCATAAATCTCTTTCCCTATTATAAATGGAAAGGTGTATTCTTAAACCTTCAACAAGAGAACTTTGCCCTATTTTCCATACCATCATTGGTATTATCCATAAAAGTTTTTTTGGTATTATGCAAGCTGGTGACAATCACATGAAAAATGCAAGAAACTTAAAAAATTTGCTATTCGGTTTCTCCTTGGCCCCAATTTTGATTATGAAACCATGATTCATTAATGCCAACAATCCTATGATAAAGTATCCAAATTCCATGATTCCAAAGTCAAGCATGATACCCTAAATTAGGATAAAGTATCTTACAAGGACCCTTATCCACATTCTACTTATAACAATTTTACCACTTACAAAAATTTTCAATACAAATATTCATCTCATTTTATGAGTTTTGAGTATACCAAGCCAATATAATCACCCATACTTTCAAATGTTCAAATTATATCGACCACTTTGATCCAATATGACAATCATTTCCCAACTATATCATCCAACCTGATACATTATATTATATTTCATCATTCTATTATTATTACATATGCCAACTAGATCAAAATAATTACATTGATCAACTCAATGTAATATGTTATTCCCTAGATCCAAAAAAATTGCATAGACCATATTGATGTAGTGCATTACTATTCCTTCTTTTGTTATTACTACATTGACCTCTCGATATAGATAATTTGTAACATCCCCACTGGAATCTACTTAGAAATGCATGATTTTTTTTAATTAAACACATATATCAAAATAGATTACCCACAATAATATAATAGATATCAAATAAAATACTCAAACTTAAAAATAGCATCAAAGCATATTACGTCACCAATCTCTAATATCATGAAAGTATATCATAAAGCTAATATAAAAAGTAATTACATGAATTCAACCATGACTGATACAAATATATAATTACCACTGTCAATGTACAATAATAAATAATTACAGCTCTTTATGACATTTTTCACTAATAATTACAATATAATACAATGTACAATTAATATACATGGCTTCCCTAGAGCATAGTTCCCAAACTTCAACTATCTATGGTAATCTCAAGTGTCATCTCGATATGTAGTACTACTATGGGGAGGGAGAGAATCATCTGATCACTTTTGCATACCAAACACGAACCAACAATCCCCTACACTGATCCCATTAGGAAATAACCCTCCATTCATGGATGAGTAGATAGTGATGGTGTAGGAATATAGAGAGAAAAGCAAGTACCCTTGTGTTGTATGATTCATAACTAAACTAAAATGCAATGTATCATAGAAAACTTGATGTATTATAAGATAACACACATACATGTAAACCATACTCATGAAAATATAATGTCTCACTAAACATATTTTGGTCAAAGCTTTAAGAATAGTTATATAAAAGTGATCCATATATCAATAAAATTCATACACACCACTTGATCAGACTGCCTTGATCTAGCAATGCAATACTAGTATGCCAGTGAAGTCCATCTCACTCCTTACTTTGCATTAGCAATACCAATTGGTCAAATATAAATTCAAATAAAAGATTCATATACTTTACATTCTACTAGCAAACACATCATGTAACATGCTAAACATAGGAGTAACTACAACATACATTTATTCCATCAAACATATGCATGAATCTTACATTATTTTATATCCCATAATATAAATAGTGACTACATTTATACCACCTAGGTAAATACATAATTAACTACAAAGTTCAAATAATACAATTTTTTTCTAGTTTAACTTCAACCTATGATAACCCATATTACCACAGTCCAGTGATTTTAAGCATAACTAAAAAGAATCTATATTTAGTCAAATTAAGTAGTTTTAATTTCATGGAAACCTAAGATTTTATTCAACCAACTAGGTATAAATAACAAATTCCTCATTTTATATGAAACATAGAATACACATTGTTATATTTTCATAGTCATATTACATACCCTTATACGGCTCTAATATGTATATTTATTTAATATAGATTATAACCCAAGTACACACTCTTGAGGTACTATTATAAACTATTAGGCATATTTACACTCATTATCCAACAATCACTCTTGTTAATAACCATGAATGCATAACCTTGTATAATGTCAAATTATATACGATGAGTTTCATACAACATGTGATCCCAATACCCCACATGGTTATGTCTTGATACCTAAATTGCTAAATTTACTGAAGGCACTATTTCATATAAATAAGCATGTTTATAATGAAACATATGTTTATTTATAAATACATAGGGTTCTATATTCCCAATTAACTATAACCCAGCCATTTTTGACATCACATGAGGAACAATTCAATTATGGTTTTATGTATATCATTTATTGTTTGTATGATGTATCTAATACATGTCATTATAAAAATCTTTCTCTAATTACTCATGGTCTAGGAGGAGATTTTCATGTTTAATCCATATTAAGTAAATAAATTATAGTTTTTTAATAATAACTTATGTCCATTTACCAGATTTAAATGATATATTCTCAGTATATCAATATGCCTTTTCACATCTATTGGTGGTCTTGGGGCTTAAAATAAAACAATGTTCTTTTTTATAAATATATCGATGCTAATTTCATTTATACTAATTTAAAAACATAACAAATTCTAGCGAGTCAAATATTTCACCTGACATCAATGCAACAAAAATAGAAATGTTCACGTAAATAAATACCACAAGTCTAAATCATTTATACTGGTAGGGGTTATGTAATTCATCATCCTAGATACATACAAGGATCTGATAAATGAGAACAAGCTAGAAAGATGCAGCTAGGTGATGCCAACAGAGGTATGTGAATTAATACAAACACTCATATTTTTTAACAAGCTCACAGGAATTAGCTGACACTAGCTATAATTAAAGAATTAAGTGGTACCATCATGTAAAACATAAAAAAATTATTAGAGTCTCATATAGGCAACAATCTTGATTCACATATACAGGATGAAAAAGGGTAATAAAAGCAACATCCACATATTTATATAGTGACCCAATAGAAGGTAAGCTTAGAAAATTATAGTATAATGACTTCAATATATGTGTGCATAGGCGATAAGTTATACATATTTACAATAAGCTTTAACACAACAAATCACCAAAAGATTGATGTCATTATCTTTAATAGGTTGGTAATACATAGCATCAATTTATCATAATACATACTTGTTGGCATTAAGTATTAAATCAATGCCCCCTTGAAGTTCTTAGTTTTAAAACTATATATTTAAATTGATGCCTATAAGAATAAAAAAAACCCAAACATAATAATTTTTGCCTATTATAGTTTCTAATCATGTTGATTTTAGTGTTCTGAAAAAAATATTAATAGGTTGGAACCAAAAGATAATAAGGTGATTTCATATTAATTATAACTCGACTCAACCAATAAATTTTAAAAGTATGATACCTACCCAAAATAGTAATGTTGACATAGGTATAAGTCTCTTGGATTTATATAAACGATGCTATGATAATCTTTAGCAATATATATCTTTTAGAATCTAATATAATGGTGATGTTATAATATAGGCAATGCAATAGAAGTTGTATTTTCTTAAACAATCACTACCAACATACTAAGGCGACACCTAGACTAAAAGCTTTGTTTCCTAATTGGGTCTGGCTTAAATACTCCCAAACTGATGCTAAATAAACACTTACCAAGTTGCTGATCTTTAACATAAACACTATTCATTCAACATAATAGACTAACAAAAATGATATATATACTAGGTATATAAACAACTTTATATGATCATCTTCCTCTTTAATTTGGCTAGCATACAAAACAAAGACTATATACAGTGTCCCAATAAGGATATTATTATACATATATAATATTAACATAATATCCCATCATAAGCATACCAATATTTATTGATATATGTAATTTAAAACACCACCTACAGGATAAATTTGGTTGTTGATCCTCTATGTCTACTTTCCCTCTACATCGTGGTCCTTCATCTTCGTTTTGACCTTCTTTTCCCCAATGCATACGATATGATAACTTTCTCTAACTTGCCTACGTAAAAATAGGTGCAAATCTTATTTCATACATTTTTTTATTTTTAAAAAAAAAATTAATATATTTAATTATTTCTAAATTTTCTAATTTTAAATTATTTCCTTTATTTTTGTTTTTTCATTATATCCTCTAAAATTCCTTTTATCTTATTTAGTTATCTTTTCTTGTTTTATTTTTTGAGGATATTTTTCATTTTTAATATATTTTAATATGAAATGCTAAAATTTCATAATTTTATTAAATCAAATTAACATCCAAATATATTATAGCAATTTTAAATGTTAATTTCAAATTTTATAAATTAACCCATATTTTAAATTTATTTTTGCCAAAAAATGTTTTTAGAGTCATCAATAACAAAATGTGCCAAACATGCAAAAAAAAACCATTATGATATGTTTACCTACCCTAGCAAACCACATAAAAAATACTCTAAACAAGAAATAAACACACCATAAGCAATTATTTAAATGAATTTCTATCATGTACTAACTACTATGGTGTGTTTAGGGTTTTACCATCTCTTTATAGACCTCCAACATCTCCATCTACGTCACCCTCTCCAGTGATGCTCTCCCTTCAACACACTCTGAGGAATGAGTTCCCCTGCATTCACCTTACAACACAAAGGTAATTAGATCATATCACATGATAAATATATAACAATAATATAACTAAACTAATACATGAATATGATCTAAATGTAAATGCATACATTAACCAATTCATAGTAAGCAATCATGTGTCATCATGTATCTAAGCAATATTCTACTATCTTATAATAGTATAAATCTAAAGCTTAGTCATAAATATAACCAATATCATATGTGTCCACTACAAATATCTATGAATATTCAAATAATTTACTTAGCAAGAGATTTGGATGCAACATCCTTCCCCTTAAAGCTAGTCATCATCCCAGATGACTTTTATTCAAATATATGTTCTGAAATAAAAATATTATTCAACTAAAAATAACATAGTATAATAGTATCTAATCAAGCAAATAAATATGGAAATCTCCTAAGAAATTCGTCATTGTCCTCCCATGTAGCACTATCCTCAGAGTATTGGTCCCACTGGACTTTACATTATAACATCTCTTTTTTACGCAAATGAAATTTGTGTGTTAATTACCCTGATTGGTTCTACTGTGACTACCTTGAGATATAGAACCTATAAAATATTCCAATCCAACACATGCATAGGATCAGCTATATATTTATTAAGATATGAAACATGGAAGATATTATGTAAAAGAGATAGGGTTGGTGGTAAAGCAAGCCTATATGCTACATGATTGACCACTTCTAACAATTAGAAGGGTCCCACATATCTCGGTGATAATTTTGTAGACTTTCCAAATTTAATCAAGCTCTTCTATGGATTTACCTACAAAAATAATTTATTGTCAATTACAAAGTGCCTTTATTCATATGTCTATCATTGGCATTGGCAAATCTCTAACTGATTAGTTTAACTTGCTCTTCCATCTCTGAGATCATCTTGGGTCCAAAGACTACCCTATCCTCAAACATGTCCCAACTAATGGGTGTCCTACACCTTCTC
Organism: Torreya grandis; assembly: GCA_037957365.1. Classification (NCBI taxonomy): domain Eukaryota; kingdom Viridiplantae; phylum Streptophyta; class Pinopsida; order Cupressales; family Taxaceae; genus Torreya; species Torreya grandis. Next base: position 844,947 of record JARHVA010001226.1, on the reverse strand, counting down.
CCGTAAAGTGCCTCAAATGGTTACATCTTTAATACAATTGGTATGAGTTATTATATACAACTTGAACTAATGGAAGATAATCTTCCCACTTATAATGTTGGTTCATGCAATACATTTAGAGAAAATCCTCAATAACTTGATTAACTCTCTTAATTTGTTTGTTAGTCTATGGGTGGTAAGCTATACTAATATTAAGTTTCATACCCAAAGCTGAATTTAGAGTCATCCAAAACCTCAAATTCATCTTCAGATCATGATACAAAATGATCTTCTTTGGAAAACCATGTGACCTATACACTTCCTTTATGAATATCTTCGCAAGGGTAGGTGCATCATCCATCAAATTTCCTAGTATTAAGTGAGCCACCTTGGTTAGTTTGTCAACAACTACCAAGATCATATCATACCTATTCCATGACATCGATAAACCTTTAACAAAGTCCATGTTGATAACCTGCCATTTCCATTTTAGGATATCATGTGGATATAATAATCTAGTTGGATGCACGTGCTCAGCTTTCACGTAATGACACTTCAGACAATGTGACACATAATTAGCTACATATTTCTTGATTTATTTCTTTAAATATAGTGGTATAAGCTCTGACATGAGATTTTTTACACCTAGATGCCCTAAATAAGGGGCACTATGCAATTCCTTTAGCACTATGATCCACATGTTTTCTTAACTTGGCATGTACATCTATCCATTGTAATGTAATAGGCCACCACTCTCAAAACTAAACCCCTTATATCAAGGATTTTAAGCATTCTCTGACAATGTTTTTATAACATGATCATAAAATTTGTCTCCTAGAGAGAACTCAATCACTTGATCCCTGAAGGTACTCCTGATAGTAGCTATAGATGTTATGTACCTTCTACAACTGAGGGCATCAACTACTCTATTCTCCTTGCCTTTGATATAAATGATGTTAAAATCACAATTGAATAAGAATTTAAGCCAATATCTCTAATATACATTCAAATTAGGTTGGGTGAAAATGTACGTGAGTCCCAAGTTATCCATCTTGAGATCAAAATGTTTTCCCAACAAGTAATGTTGCCACACTTTCACAGCATGAAAAATCATTGCAAAATCTAAATCACAAGGGACATAAGTTACCTCAAATGGATTTATATTTCATGAATCATAAGCTACTACTACACCATCCTACATAAAGACTCCACCTAGTCCATCTCTTGATGCATCTGTGACCACTTAAAATTTAACCATTGGGGTCTAGAACTCTCAACACTAGTGTCGATGTAATCCTTCTCTTTAACTCTTGGAAAGCTGATTTTCACTTCTTTGACCAAAAAAACATGAGGTTCTTTTATTATAAGTAATTTGATTAACTATCTTGGAAAATTTTAGAATGAACTTATTATAGTAACCTAATAACCCCAAGAAGATTCTTAATTCATACACATTCTTTGATGTTGGCCATTTCATAATGACTCTAATTTTTCCTAGATTTACAAAGATACCATTTGCATAGATAATGTGTCCCAAATACTAGACTCTTTCTTGTAAAAATACACATTTAGATAACTTCCCATATAGCTTATGCTTCTACAACCATTGTAGAACCAATTCCAAATGTTGAGGGTGCTCTTCTTCATTATTTGAATATATAATAATGTCATCCAGAAAAAATAGAACAAAATGATCAAGGTAATCTCTAAATATGTTATGCATAATATTCATGAATGTTTTTGGAACATTAGTTAGTCTAAACGGTAACACTGTAAACTCATAGTGCTCATACCAAGTTCTAAACATTATTTTTAGATTGTCCTCAACTTGAATCCTTATCATCTATAGAATACCGTGGATTCCTATTTTTGATGGTTTCCTTGTTTAGCATTTTGTAATTGATGCATAGTTGAAGGGTACCATCTTTCTTTACAAAGATAACCGGTACACCCCTTAGTGACATACTTAGCTTAATCAATCCCTTAGCCAACAATTCCTAAAGTTTAGCCTTTAGTTAAACTAACTCAATGGTTGTCATCCTGTATAGTGTCTTAGATTGTGGTTTTGAACTAGGTATGATGTCGATATAAAAATTGAACTTACATATAAGAGGCAAATGCAACAACTCTTATGGAAACACATCATGAAAATATCTGATAAATGGGTAATCTTAAAGAGATGGTTGCTTAGGTTCATTTCATTTATCTTGATGATAAATTCTTGGCACCCTTTTCCTTGAGCCTTCTTAAGCTGCATAGATGAAACCTACCTAAACTTCAAATCTCTCTCTTTTCACATTGAATTTGAGTTTGATTCTTGAAATCATCAAGACACTCAACTTTATTCAGATAATATTCAACCTTGGCTTTATGTTTTGTAATCTAGTTGAATCCTAAGTTCACATCATATGATCATAAAGGTGCTACATATAAATCCAAAACTATTATGAATTCAAGCAATCTAATTTTCACTTCAACTAAACACGTATCAACCATGACTTTTGATTGATTCCCATATTTTACTAACCATACATTTTCCATCAAACCATCTCTTCCTAGGAAACTTACTAAGCATCCTAGGATCTATAAAAAAAATAGTGTCTCCTGTGTCTATCAAAATGGAAACTGGATGGTCAAACAAAGTACCTAATAACTCAATAAGTAATGCTTGATATTCATCCTATAGATTATCAACTATTGCATGAATCTACTATTAAAAAATGTCCTACTAAGGATTAGGGCCTTTACCCTTTGATTTGTCATGTGTTTAATCATGAGCATAATGATCCTTTCTTCAAATGAAACATCCTCTTAATGGTCATTTCCTAACATTATATTGGTTTCCCTTGAAACTATCTTTGGATTAGTTTCTCTATTTCTTGTTTCCTAAACAATTGTTGAACTTAGCATTCTAGTTTTTAAAATATTTCTTGGAGCCTCCACTTCTTTGTTTCTAATTATTAATTTTTAAGGTTGATTTGGAATTTCCAAACCTCTTCTTGAACTTGTCCTTGGCTTGTGAAAGAGACTTCAACTTTCGCTCTTGGTTGACCACCTTCTTAAAGACCTATTCCATGGTACAAGGTCCATAAAAATCTACCTCTCCACCAATATTAGCACTCAAACCCATGATAAACTAGATGATCTTGAATCTCTCATCTCCTTAATATTGAGGTACGTACTTCAATATTTTAGTGAACTACTCCCAGTATTCGTTAACTGACATATCACCATGTTTCAAATTCTTAAAGTCTATGAAATTCTGATCAAAATAAATTTGTGGGAGCCACGATGATCTAAATAAAACAAAAAATTGAGCCCAAGTAGTGGTGGTCAAATTCACATTCATTTCCAACCTTTTGTTGGCCCACCACATAGCTACCTCGCCATCCAACTAGTATGCTCCCCATACTGCCTTGGTGACTTTAGAGTAGTTTTAAAATTTAAAATATTTTTCCATCTTTATTATCCATGCCTTAGCTCTGTCACCTAGAATAATCCCATCAAACGTAGGTGGGTTAACTTTCTTCATGCCTCTAGTTAACTCCATAACAACTTGGGCTCTAGCATCCTAAGGATTTTTTTCTCAATTAGATGCTCTTCAAGTTCATCTTGTTGTTCCTATTCCTCATGGCCATGAACCACCTACTCCAAATATATAATCAGATCTCTAGTTTGATTCATAATTATGATAATCTGGTCAATCTTCACTGACATCTCAGTGGCAAATTGGCTAGGATCAAATGGAGGGTTATTGTCATTATCATTCAAAGGACCCTCTCAAGAAAATCTCACTTTCACCATCATTTTTTTGTCAACATAATGATATGAAAATGTTATTGGACTAATTAGGTCCTAGAGTTTGATCCGTAGCTCTGTTACCACATGTAACATCCCCACTGGGATCCACCTAGAAATGCATGATTTTTTCTAATTAAACACATAATCAAAATACATTACCCAAGAGAATATAACAAAGATCAAATAAATTAATCAAATGTACAAATAGCCTCAAAGCATATTACATCACTGATCTCTAACATCATGAAAGTATATCATAAAGATAATATATAAAGTACTTACATCAATTCAACCATGACTGATAAAAATATATAGTCACCATTATTAATGTAAAATAATAAATATTTAAAATTTTTCATGACATTTTCCAATAATAAGTAAAATATAATACAATATAAAATTAATATGGATGGCTTCCCTAGAGCATAGTTCTCAAACTTAACATATCTATGGAAATCTCAAGTGTCATCTCGATAAGTAGTAATATTATGGGGAGGAAGAGCATCATCTGATCACATTTCACACCAACTATGGACCAATAATACCTCACACTAATCCCATCAGGAAATAGCCCTCCCTTCATGAATGAGTAGATAGTGATGGCATGGGTATCCAGAGAGACAAGCAAGTACCCATGTGTTGTATGATTTCTAACTAAACTAAACAAGTAGTGTATCATAAAAAAATTGATCTATTATAAGATATCGTACATACATGTAAACCATAAGCATGAATTATAATGTTTTACTAAACATACTTTGGCCAAAGCTTTAAGAATATTAATATAAAAGTGATCTATAGATCAATCAAATTCATACACACCACTTGATTGGACTGCCTTCATCTAAAAATGTAATGCCAATAAGTTAGTGAATTCCATCTCACTCCTTACTTTGCATTAGCAATGTAGATTGGTTAAATATATGTTCAACCACAATATTCATATACTTTAAATTCTACTATAAAACACATCATTTAGCATGTTAAACATAGGAGTAACTGCAGCATACATTTATTTGATCAAACATATGCATGAATCTTATATTATTTTCTATCCCATACTATAAATACTAACTATAGTTATATCACCTGAGTAAATACATAATTAACTGTAGATTTTAAATAATATAATTTTTTTACAGTTTAATTTCAATCTATGATAACCCATATTATCACAATCTAGTGATTTTAAGCATAACTACAAAGAATCCATAATCTAGTCAAATTAAGTAGTTGCAATTTCATGGAAGCCTAATATTTTATTCAACCAATCGTGTATAAATAATAAATTCCTCATTTTATACGAAACATAGAATACACATTGTTATATTTTCAGAGTCATATTTACATACCCTCATAAAGCTCTAATATGTATATTTATTTAATATACATTATAACCAAAGTACACACCCTCGAGGTACTATTATATACTATTAGACATATTTACACTCATTTTCCAACAAGAAATCCCTTTAATAACCCTAAATTCATTACTCAGTATAACATCAAATTCTATATGATGGGTTTCATACAACATGTGATCTCAATACCCCACATGGTTATCTCTTTATACCTGAATTGCTAAATTCACTTAAGACAATATTTCATCCAAATAAGCATGTTTATAATGAAACATATTTTTATTTATAAATACATAGGTTTCTATATTCTCAATTAACTATAACCCAACCATTTATGACATCACATGAGCAGCAATTCAACTATGGTTATATTTATATCATTTATGGTTTGTACAACATCTCAAATACATGTCATTATAAATAAAATTATCTAATTACTCATGGTCTATGAGGATTTTTCCAAGATTAATCTATATTAAGTAAATAAATTACAATGCTTTAATAATAACTTATGCCCATTTACCAGATTAAAGAAATATATTCGTGGTATATCAATAAGCCTTTTCACATCCATTGGCAGTTTTAGGGTTTAAAATAACACATTGTTGTTTTTATACATATACTGATGCCAATTGCATTTATACTAATCCAAAAACATAATAAAATCTATAAAATCAAATATTTCACCTAACATCAACTCACTAAAAATAGAAGCATTAGAGAAAATAAATACCACAGGTCTAAATCACTTGGACTAGTAGGGATTATCTAATTTAACATCCCAAATACATACAAGGATTTGGTTAATTGCATCAAGGTAGAAAAACATAGTTAGGTGACACCAATAGAGGTAAGTAAATTAATATAGACGCTCATATTTTTTGACAAAATCATAGGAACTAGCTGATGCCAACTACAGTTAAAGAATTAAGTGTCACAATCATGTACGGTTCCCAAACTTGCTCAGACTCTCACATAGACAGCATTCTTGATTCACTTATATAGGCTAATAAAAGCGACATCCACATATTTATATAGTCACCCAATAGAAGGTAAGATCATATAATTATAGTACAATGACTTCAATATATGTATATAGGCGATATGTTATGTAGATTTACAATAATATTTAACACAACAAATCACCCAAGGATTGATGTCATTGACATGAACAGGCTTGTAATACATAGCATTGATTTCTCATAATACATACTAGATGACATTAAGTATTAAATCAATGCCTCCTGAAATTCTTAGTTTTTAAATTGTATATTTAAATCGATGCCTATATGACTAAAAATGACCCCAACATAATAATGTTTGCCTATTCTAGTTTCCAATCATGTTGATTTTAGCATTGTAAAAAAATATAAAAAAGATAGAACCAAAAGATAATAAGGTTATTTCATATTAATTATAACTTGACTCAGCCAGTAACTTTTAAAAGTATGATAGCTACCTAAAATAGTCAATGCTGACATAGGTATAAGTCTCTTGTGTGTGTGTGTGTGTGTGTGTGTGTGTGTGTGTGTGTGTGTGTCTGTGTCTATATATATATATATATATATATATATATATATATATATATATATATATATATATATATATATATATATATATATATATATATATATATATATGATGCTATGATAATCTTCAACAATATAAATATTTTAGAATCCAATATAATAGTGATGCAAGATAGGTGGTGCAATACAGGGTATATTCTCTTAAACAATCATTTCTGACATACTAAGGAAACACATAATAAAATCTTTGTTTTCTAATTGGGTCTGGCTTAAAAACTCATAGGCTGATGCCAAATAAACACTTATTAAGTTGTAGGTCTTTAACATACACACTATTCATTCAATAGAATAGACTAACAAAAAGGATATACAAACTAGGTATATAAACAACTTGATATGATCATCTTCCTCTTTAATTTGTTTTCCAGACTATATATATATATATATATATATATATATAGTGTCCCAATAAGTTTATTATTATACATATATAATATTAACATAATATCCCATCATAAGCATACCAAAATTCATTGATATATGTAAATGAAAACACCACCTACCAGATAAATTTTGTTGTTGATCCTCTGTCTCTTTTTCCTCTATGTTGCACTCCTTCCTCTTCCTTCTAACCTTGTTTTCCCTAATGCATATGATAAGATAATTTTCAATAACTTCCCCATGTAAAAATAGGTGCAAATCTTCTTTCATAGATTTTTTTTTTTTTTTTTGTTTTTTTGTTTCTTGTTTTTTTTTTTTTTTTGTTATTTTATTACATTTAATTCTTTCTAAATTTTCTAATTTTAAATTATTTCCTTTCTTTTTGTTTTTTTTATTCTACCCTCTAAATTTCCTTATATCTTATTTCTGTCTTTTCCTATTTTTTTTAATTTTCTATGATAATTTCAATTTTTAATATATTTTAATATGGAATGATAAAATTCCATAATTTTATGAAATAAAATTAACATCCAAATATATTATATAAATTTTATACGGCAGTTTTAAATTTTAAAAATAACTTGTATTTTAAATTTATTTTTGCCAAAAAATGTTCTTATCATCATCAATAACAAAACACGCCAAACATGCAAAATAATCTTTTATGATATTTTTACCTACTATGACAAATCATAGAAAACCATAGTCCAAGAAAGAAATAAACACATCATAAGCAATTATTTTTATTTCATTTATATCATGTACTAACTACTGTGATGTGTGCAGGGTTTTGTCATCTCTCTGTAGACCTCTGATGTCTCCATCTATGTCACCTTCTCTAATAATGCTCTCCCTCTTGCATGCTCTAAGGGATGCATAATCCTACATCCACCTCATAATATGTAGGTAATTAGATCATATCACATGATAAATACATAGCAATAATATAACTGAAATAATACATTAATATGCTCAAAATATAAATGCATACATTAACCAAATCATAGTAAGCAATCATGTATCATCATGTATCTAAGCAATATTCTACTATCCCGTAATAGTATAAATCTAAAGATTAGTCATAAATATAACCAATATCATATGTGTCCACTACAAATATTCATGAATAGTCAAATAGTTTGTTTAGCGAGGAATCGGGATGCAGTATAATTTGTAATTATCTTATGCAATAAACTATACCAAACAATTTGAATCTGTTTGATCCACCTATTCAAACTACATCAGAAAAATCAAAATAATATAGTTCATCTCCATTTAAATGTATTGCATCTACTCCATCAATTATATAATCTAATTATTACACACCTTTATATTAGTCTAGTTCAATACCCTCAAGATATGATTAGTGAGATCCCATTATAAAACTTTCTTGCCTTCCGTCACAAATTCCTTTTCCTGAACTCATGATAACTTCACATCATCATCATAATCATTTAATTAAAATTTTATTTTAAATTTATATCCCCAAACCTCCACCTTTAGGTAAATAAGCCACCTTATATAAGTTTGAGTATAGTATTCTCTAACAAAGTGAAGAAATTTCCATACATGTTTATGAAACTTTAGATGCTTCTCTTTCATTTAAATTTCCTATAGCTTTCATGATTCCTAATGAAATATTAATTTATGTTGATGATCCTCCCTTATTAATTAGTGTCCAAATTGGTGATATTCAAGTCAAGTGTGCCTTGATTTATTAGGGTCACACACTTGTATCACATCCCTTTATTTCATGAAGACTCTTGGATACTCTTAATACAATATTAAATCTACCCAAACTACATGCCAAGGCTATGATTGAAGACAAATGAATATAATTACTATTAATATCCTCAAAGCATTTTACATCATTGATCTCTAACATCATGAAAGTATATCATAAAGCTAATATAGAAAGTACTTCCATCAATTCAGCCACGACTTATACAAATACACAGTCACCATTATTAATGTACAATAATAAATAATTAAAATTCTTCATGAAATTTTCCAATAATAAATAATTACAATTATTCATGACATTTTCCAATTAGGATATGGCATAAGAGGCCCAATGGGGAACTATTGGCCAAAATTGGCCTACATACAAAACTTTTGTTTAGATGGACTATGTCATTCTCCCAAAGCATTCATTGACATTTTTTCTTATATATGACCTTTATACACCTTCATCAATCAATGTTTTGAAGTAAAATGTAGAGAGGTTCACTCAAATCATAAAGATATGATGTAAGTAAAAGGCTATGATTGAATATTAAGACTCTTCTTACTCTTAATATCCTCAAAGCATATTACATCACTGATCTCTACATCATGAAAGTATGAGTGTCTTTATTAATTCTTGTGAGCTTGTCAAAAAATATGAGTGTGTCTATTAATTCACTTACCTCTATTGGTGTCTATTAGCTATGGTTTCCTATATTTTTGCTATTAAGAAAATCCTTGTATGTATTTGGGATGTTGAATTAGATAACCCCTACTAGTCCAAGTGATCTAGACCTGTGGTATTTATTTCCCTGAATGTTTCTATTTTTAGTGAGTCGATGTTGGGTGAAATATTTGATTCTCTATATTATATTATGGTTTTAGATTAGTATAAATGCAATTAGGGTTGATATAGGTATAAAAAAAATAATGTTTTGTTTTAAACCCCAAAACCGTCAATGGATGTGAAAAGGCGTATTGATATACCACGAGTATATTTCTTTAATCTGGTAAATGGGCATAAGTTATTATTAAAGCATTGTAATTTATTTACTTAATATAGATTAAACTTGGAAAACTCCTCATAGACCATGAGTAATTAGATTAAAAAAATTATAATGACATGTATTTGAGATGTCGTACAAACCATAAATGATATACATAAAACCATAGTTGAATTGCTCCTCATGTGATGTCATAAATGGTTGGTTTATAGTTACTTGGGAATATAGAACCCTATGTATTTATAAACAAACATATGTTTCGTTATAAACATGCTTATTTGGATGAAATAGTGTCTTAAGTTAATTTAGAAATTTAGGTATAAAGAGATAACCATATGGGGTATTGGGATCACATGTTATATAAAACCCATCATAAAGAATTTGACGTTATACCAAGTTATGTATTTAGGATTATTAAAAGGTGATATTGTTGGAAAATGGGTGTAAATATCCCTAATAGTATATAATAGTACCTCGAGGGTGTGTACTTGGGTTATAATCTATATTAAATAAATACACACATTAGAGCTTTAAGAGGGTATGTAAATATTACTCAAAAACTATAACATGTATTCTATGTTTTGTATAAAATGAGGAATTTATTGTTTATACACGATTGGCTGAATAAAATCTTAGGTTTCCATGAAATTGTGACTACTTAATTTGACTATATTATGGATTCTTTGTAGTCATGATTAAAATCACTAAATTGTGGTAATATGGGTTATCACAGGCTGAACTTAAACTATAAACAAATTGTATTATTTAAAATCTATAGCTAATTATGTATTTACCCAGGTGAGATAACTATAGTCAATATTTGTAGTATGGGATAGAAAATAATATAAGATTCATGCATATGTTTGATGGAATAAATGTATGTTGCAGTTACCTATGTTTAGCATGTTACATGATTTGTTTTATAGTAGAATGTAAATTATATGAATCTTGTAGTTCAATTTATATTTAACCAATTTGCATTGCTAATGCAAATTAAGGAGTGAGATGGAATTCACTGGCTTACTAGCATTGCATTTCTAAATGAAAGTAGTCCAATCAATGGTGTGTATGAATTTGATTGATCTATAGATCACTTTTATATTACTAATCTTAAATTTTTGTCCAAAGTATGTTTAGTGAAACATTATCATTCATGATTGTGGTTTATATGTATGTGCGATATCTTATAGTAGATTATTTTTGTATGATACACTGCATGTTTAATTTAGTTTGAAATCATACAATACATGGGTACTTGCTTGTCTCTCTAGTTTCCCATATCGTCATTATCTACTGATTCGTGAAGGGAGGGGCATTTCCTGATGGGATTAGTGTGAGGTATTATTGGTTCATGGATTGTGTGAAAAATGATCAAATGATGCTCTCCCTCTCCACAACAGTACTACTTATCAATGTGACACTTGATATTTTCATAGATATGTTAAGTTTGAGAACTATGCTCTAGGGAAGCCATGTATATTAATTATACATTGTATTATATTTTAATTATTATTGGAAAATGTCATGAAGAATTGTAATTATTTATTATTATACATTAATAATGGTGACTGTGTATTTATGTCAATTGAGGCTGAATTGATGTAAGTACTTTCTATATTAGCTTTATGATATACTTTCATGATGTTAGAGATTAGTGATGTAATATGCTTTGAGGATATTAAGAGTAAGAAGAGTCTTAATCTTCTTTCATAGCCTTCTACTTCCATCATATCCTTATGTTTTGAGTGAAATTATCCACATTTTACTTTAAAACATTGATTGATGAAGGTGTATAAAAGTCATATACAAGAAAAAATGTCAATTAATGGTTTGGGAGAATGACATAGTCCATCTACACAAAAGTTTTGTATGTAGGCCAATTTTAACCAACAATTCCCCATTGGGCCTCTTATGGACACCTCAAATATGTGAGAAACATACCTCTTAACCTATATTATATTTTGATGATGTAAATCCTGATGAGATCAATTTGAATAATAAAAATTAGAATCTACCTTCTAGAATTACTACTCACCTACCTCGTTATTTGTAACCTCCTTCTCTCCAAAAGTCAATTGACAAATTTTCTTATTTAATAGTCAAGCCTAAATAATAATTTCCTTATTCCTCTGCAATTGATAGATTAATTGATGCCTTCCAATTGTATCTTCACACACCTAATTATGATAATGGATATTCACTAGATGATCCATTCATAATTGTTTATGTTCAAGCCAAGGATGTATAAATTCTTCATTATCATTCTTATTTATATGATTCTTATGAGTATACTTTACATTCACATGTTATTCATTTGGTAGATTTAGTTCCTTCTCCTTCTAATGCACCTAATATTATTTATTATTCCATTGATGTTTATAGGGCTGAGATAGATCAGGGACCACCTTCTTCTCATTCTATTCTAGTCACCACTAGACCTGTTAGGAGTATGCTCATTGATCATGACATGATAGGACCTTACCAATTCACTAAGTTTTTTGATCCTTCAAGAAACATTCCCCTAGAGATGTTAGCAACATTAATTCAACTTATGTCAAGTGTATCTCTTCCATCTATAGATCCTAATTAGGAGCCTACTCATAGATGCATGGATCATGGTTATTTATCTGATCAATCCTTACCCACTCCAAAAATTGACTCTCCTCCTAAATGATAGGAAAATAAGACATATTATGAGTTCCATAAGATAGTTGGTCATTGGGCCAGATAGTGTGAATCATACTAGAGATTCTTAGCACAACATTAGACATAAAGTTTTGTTCCTATCACATATAGTATATCTCCCCATTTAGCTACTCTTATGTGCACTTGTTGTTTTCATGGCATGAATACACACACTTAGACATATTTTCACCATATTTGATAATACATTGATGTGTTTCATATTGAAATAACATATACCTATAGTAATAAGATCTCTCCACCTCTAAAGATATATCTATACTATAAACCCAATCATAGGGAAGTCTATTTCCTTTAGCATCAGTGTCTTACATATCATATAGACATATGTAGATTATTATAAAAACATTTACCATGATTTTTGATAGTCTAAACCTTCACCTTCCCAACATCATCATCAGTATCATTTTCAGACAAAGGCTCAACCTTATCTTAAACCCATGGATTTTCACATATCATAGGATGTCAACCATACCCTAGTGTAGTTTTCTCACATTGAATATCCCTAGTAAGAGTATCCATGTCCTCCTCATTAGTCTTCTCATTATCTTACTTTATCTATAGAGATCTTGCATTAGGAAGACCTTGCACAAATCTCTATGTAGGTAGATGATACCATGCTCATATCTAGAAGTCAGTTATAGTAAGACTTATTAGATGTTATTGATGATGTATGCAAGATATATATCATTATTTCTAAGCACATCATTGTGTGACATATCATATTACTGTTCACATTATCATATGATTGAATTTGATATTTACATTTCATTATGAGTATTAGTGATGCCTTTTTTTTATATCTCCCTTATATCATGGTTTTCTTTAATTTTCAGCACTTTATTTTTATGCATATAACTTACATTTATTACATCTTATTTATATTTTTATTTATTTCATTATACTTTCTTTAAATTTATATTTTAATATTAAAACTTGGGTAACACCTTTGAGTCTTATTTTTTGTGTTTTTCTTTCATTTCTTGATGATAATTTCAATACCTATCTTTATTCCCACTCTTTTTGGGATGATCACTACATTCATAAGTACTTTTTCTATCTCTTTTCTAAGATATAACAACCTCTTAGTGACTTGGATACAACTAGACATTGTCCATGCCACTTCCATTACACTACCTTACATCTTTGTGATCAATTACAAGTATACCCATCATTATACCTCTTATTACATGAAAATATCATCTAGGATGCTCATCTTCCCTTTTTTCCCTTCATTTGAGGCAAACATAGGTAAAATTTGAGATTGCACACTTGTGGAAAAGTCCATAAACTTTTTGATACCATGGTCTTCGATACTCTTCTCTAGTGACTAGGTGTAAGTTATATTGTGCTTGTTACTTATTTGAGTAATGATTAGTTATCCAAATTTGTATGGAGGATGAATATAAAAATCCATAAAATTTTAAAATCCATGTCATAAAAGCACAAAAGGAAATAATAAAAAGGCAATTAAAATATTAAAAGTCAGATCACATCAAAATGCATGATCTTTTGGCACATATCCTATTCTCATTGAAACTCAAACTACACATTTTGACTCATGATAAATCCAAGGACCATTGGAGCATGATAGGCTAGTAGATTGGGATAGGATGTCTCATTTTATCATATAGTACCACCTAATTTCTCATACAAGTACCCAATCATCATAGGGTTGAAGCATAATACCGTGTCCTACTTTTTGGTACTAAGGGGACAACAAAAAATGAAAATCTGAACATTTCCCAATTTGTATATACAATAGTGAGTTGACCGTATAAAATATGAAAATAGTGTAAAATAATGAAATGTTTCATTTAAAGTGTAGATTACATTTATTATTTTTTTGAAAAAATAAAAAATAGATTTTTTAATACCTAAATACATAGTGTATGTTTCATGTACAAAAGGTTTTATTGAGTACTTGATTTCTGCTCCTCACAACTTTCTCAGAACATAATATTTTCTCAATATTTTTTGCAAAGAGGTCTTAGAAACATATATGTAGTACAAGATTTCTTTTTTATAATTTTTTGATTAAAAAATATTTTTTTATTAATTTTTTATTGTTCAAGGTAAGGAATATCCATTCTTATGTCTTCTCCTTGCAATATTTTATATATATATATGTCAAAATAGACTAATTTTTTCACCATTAGAACAAGGACATTAAAGTCGAGTGCATTCATATTTTTCAATTTTTTTGCCATAGTCTCCTATTTTTCCTAGTGCCTCAAACAAATGGTACTTTATTTTATAAATAAGTATATTTTACCAAATAAATCAAAACAAATATTAAATATTATAAAATTTTAAAAAAAATCATATTATTAGAAATCTTGTAAAAATACCTATTTATATATAAAGCCACATATTTTTATTTTATTTTTCATCCTAATATGTGGCATCCAAAGTGGCAATTATAGGCCAATAGTAGCATTCCACTTCAATGGGTCAAGATTTCATGCCACATGGGGATAGAATGAACTGGGTTCAAATGAACCCCCTTCATTCGACCCTCCCTGCGCCCCTGCCCCCCACCCCTCCAAGTATCATTAAAATTAATAAAAAATTAATCAAATGCTAAAGTAAACCTTTGGCCCCCTTCAAAAAGTACATGTGGGGGTTCGAACGAACCCCTTCGAACGAAGGATATTTGTTTGAACCCTAATTTTTTTTGGGTTTTGATTCACTTGGATGCGAAGTGGGACTCACTTATGTGCCATATCACAGTAGTATACCAATGACTCTATGAGGGGTTCTGAGGAACATGGAACATGCTATGGGAAGGTAGGACTATTTTATTTTTACTCAATATAACCTTCAAGGGAATGATCTACGTACTTCTTTTCCTATCCCAAACTTTGTGTTTACTATCCAAAGTGGCTTAAGTAATTGATGTCAAAAATTTATAGCATTGGCATACTTGTTTTGTGTGTATCATCATTGCTAAGGATTTCCACATCACCCATGTGGCAACTCACTATCCTTATTCACATCCTATTATCCCAAATATTCCCCTTAACAGATATAACTTCTAGCTAATCATATCCTTGATCACACTTCCCACCTTATCATGCCTCTTTCTTGAGTTGTAGTGTAAGACCCTTAGATAGGACAAGGCTTTCCTCTTAAACATAGTTACACCACTTTTTCATACCATATTATTTATATCATTCATGTGTCATTCAATGGTCATACTTTCTTACATAACTCATTAGCACAAACACTAAGTTTGAATATTTTTCACTCATTTAGAGGTTCTCAATGTTTTCATTTATTTTTTTTACTTTGTCTTATTAATTATCTATTATTTTTTCATTTACATCTTTGATTGACATTTATTGTTTTGAATTCATTTAATTATATTTAATTAAATATATCATCATCTTTTATCTGTTTTACATTCATATTTTACCATTTATTTTTGTTGTTCAACTTTTTATTTACTTACAACATTTTTATCATTCTATTTAGCCATCCATTCACTCACATTTTTCACAAAATAATAAAATATACATTATACATAGCATAAGAAATCATAATCATATGTGCTAGAAATAAAATACATCAATAGATAACATCCATGAGTCATATTGAAACACACACATGCACATATGGCTCAAAAACATTATATACATCATACTTAGTACAAAAATAGATATAAGGCTGACATCCATCATCAGGACATGCTACACTACCCATAAATCCTTGAGACTGCCCTCTCTATACAATCCACTTTAGGTACTACGTGATGATAACATACTATCCACCTAACCCTATAGATTGGCCATTTGGGCCTATAATCATGAAACCTATCTAGTTCTCACCAAATTAGTGGTTATCTCCTAAGATAATGCCTGAAACTATCCTTTGCCATTTCCTCATGGTGCTACATTATGATCTCCATCTAATAATCTTCATATCTCTTAGGAACCCTCACCAACCAACCTAAACAACCTAGCATAACTCTAGGTTGAGGCACCTGTTAGGAACCCCTCCAAGGAAACACAATTGATTACTTTTCTTATAAGCAATTAAACATGGAGTTATACCAGAATGATTAAGTAACTAGAAACTTGAAACAACAAAGAATTTGAGAGACAATACACAATCTTGTATTAAATACTCTTAGAAGAAAATACAATAAAGAAGATGCCACTTCTTCTTCCACCTCAAAGGCTTGCCACACCTCAAGAACTTCTTCCCTCTCTCTCTTGCCCAACCACAACCAACTCAAAAACCTGAGTTGTTACCCCCTCCTTGAATGATTCAGCTGATCTCCTTGACCTTACACCTTGTAGATCTCCTTGACCTTGCTTCCTTGCTTCAATGCTTTTACTTGCCTTCCTAATTACAATACATGCCTCATGGGTCTTTAAATAGGATCCCATGAATACAAAAATAGATCTATAATTACAATAATTAGACATGCAAATCGAGACTATAATTAGCCCTTAATCATGCAAATACTCGCTTCACTTAATTGACTGTTCATCAACATCAGTTCTGGAACCACCACAGGCGACTGACATCAATCCCTATCTGCCTGGTGCTGACTGACGTCGGCCGACTCCCTACTGATGCCAGTTGCCTTTTGCACTGTATGTGACCGACGTCAGTTACACTACCCATGCCGGTACTTCTAGAACTCAACAACCTCTCCATGTCTGCAACAGTTGAAGCTTTTAGCTCCACAACCTAACAATCTCCCACTTGGAGATAAATAGCTACAACTATACATGTACCTATACACCGTCTAGTTTGTTCCCTTGGCTCTATATCCCTCTTCAAGATCACTCTTGAAGACCAACCAGCACAAAAACTATGATGCTATACCTTTCATCCAAGTCCCCTGCCACATCTAAACTTTCTAACAACTCCCACTGGAGACAAAATCAACCTGTGATCTTCCATGTCTCTTATGCCAAAAGAATTTTGCTGCTCCCAAATTCTTCATAACACACCTCTAAACTAACTTTACCCTTAGCTCAGAAACTCCCTGTATGTGTAACCCTGCAACAAGCACAAAAAAGAGTAACAGGATAATGTAGCTAATATTATCCAACCTGGTAAAGAAAAATACAATATACACTGGCCTTCTATCTCAAGACCATATACACTGGCCTTCTATCTCACGTGTCCATCCACTCTCTTATCTAACTTGGGAATCCATCCCTCATCTAGTGCTTTTTTCCGGCTGACAACTCCACCAAAAAACCCCTGTTTGGTTCTTCTCCAAGGACTCACACTCCTCATCCATGCCAAACTCCCACTATTTTTGGATTCTACCTGCATTGCCTCTTCATATCTTCCTGATTCTTGACCATCAATAAGCAACAAATAAAATAAAGAAGGTAAACAATGAATATGAGGTTCACATACCCTTTCTGACCTCCATATGGGCATTTGAAACTCCTTGACAGCTTGCTGTCCGCCCAACATCTGTTATAGTGACCGATCTCAGCCATCTCCTAGTCTACACCCGACCGATGTTGGTTCCCTACACTGACCCTGACTACTAACTTCCTTTTCCTAGCCGACACTGATGTCCCCTCTACCGATGTTGGTTCTTTTTTGACCGACGTCAGACTTCTCCTGCCCAACTCTACCGACCCTACTGGTCTGCACATGACCGATGTCGATATCTGCCTAACCGACGTCAGTTCCAATTGATCGACGTCAGTGTCTGTGTATTCTTGTAAGTGATGAATTCTTCATCTGTGAGCTCATCTTGGATCAAAACCCTATCCATACTACCCTATTCAGCCCCTGTGATTGATCTCTGTCCATCATCTCCTCCATAAACACCAAGGCTTCCCTGTTCTTGTCAAAAGCATCAAATTTCCTTTTCCTGCAATGAACTTGATCTATGCCTTCCGAATCTGAACTCATACCTTTTGAATCAAGAACGTCTATTCCCTTCTTATTCATGTGACCAAGCCTATTAAGCCACATCTTTGAATCTACAGCTAAAGTAAATAAACCAGAAGTAAAATCAGTAATACAACTAGATAGATAAAGAGTACCTACTTTCTTACCTCTTGCTAAAACAAGTGCACCCTTGGTAACCTTCCAAGAATCCATTGTGAGGGTTACTGTGCATCCCTCATCACCCAACCTTCCTATAGAAACCAAACTCTGCTTCAAAACTGGGACATGCATAACCTCCTTCAACACCCATGTGTTGTCCATCTGTAATTTCAGCTACACTTTCCCTTTGGCAACTATTTGACAAGGCATACCATCCCCTAAATCAAGCACTCCAAAGTCTCCCTGGACATACTCATGGAACAAATCTCTGTTTGGGGATGCATGAAAAGAAGAACCAGAATCTAAAACCCATGATTCTATCTGACTATCCAAAGAAAGTATGAGAGCATCCTGTGCCACAATACCTACATCCTTTGCTTCTTCATTACCTTCATGTTGATTTTCTTTATGCCTCAACCAACACTCTTTCTTTGTGTGTCCTCTCTTTCCACAAAACCAACAGGTGACACCTCTGGATTCGGATCTCCTTCCCATCTTCGACCTTGATTTCCCTTGCTCAACCTTCTCTCTTTCCCTTCCCCTGCTTTCTACACTTAGAGCATTCCCTGATGATTCACCTGTGCTTTTCTTGCATATTTATTCATTCAAGATTACACTCACAACATCATCAAATTTTAAGATTTTAGAAGCAGACGCAGAATTACTTACTGCCATAACCAAACTATCCCAACTTTCAGGTAAAGAGCATAAAATTAAGAAAGCCTTTACTTCATCATCAAAAACAATATTGACTGAAGCTAACTGGTTTACCAAACCATGGAAATCACTAAGATGAGTATGTACTGATCCACCTTTCTACATTTGCAAAGTAAATAACTGCTTCATAAGAAATACCTTATTTGAAGCCGAGGGCTTTTCATATAAATTTGCCAAAGATTTTATCAACTCTTCCGTTGTCTTACACTGTGATAAGTTGGAAATCACAGACGATGCAAGGCTCAACCTTATGGATCCCAGAGCCTTCTGATCAAGAACATTCCATTCTTCATCCTTCATATCTGTGGGCTTGCATGCAACCCCACCCAATGGTAAGTATAAATCCTTCTGATACAGATAATCTTCTATCTGCATCCTCCAATGTTGATAATTCTTGCCGTTAAACTTCTCCATTTGTAGCTTACTTTCTTCTGCCATTGCTAAACTCCCACTCAAATAGAAACCCCTGAGAATGACCTGTAATCAAATAATAATTTACTCCTTACAAACCATAGCTCTGATACCAGCTGTTAGGAACCCCTCCAAGGAAACACAATTGATTACTTTTCTTATAAGCAATTAAACATGGAATTATACCAGAATGATTAAGTAACTAGAAACTTGAAACATCAAAGAATTTGAGAGACAATACACAATCTTGTATTAAATACTCTTAGAAGAAAATACAATAAAGAAGATGCCACTTCTTCTTCCACCTCAAAGGCTTGCCACACCTCAAGAACTTCTTCCCTCTCTCTCTTGCTCAACCACAACCAACTCAACAACCTGAGTTGTTATCCCCTCCTTGAATGCTTCAGCTGATCTCCTTGACCTTACACCTTGTAAATCTCCTTGAACTTGCTTCCTTGCTTCAATGCTTTTACTTGCCTTCCTAATTACAATACATGCCTCATGGGTCTTTAAATAGGATCCCATGCATACAAAAATAGATCTCTAATTACAATAATTAGACACGCAGCTCGAGACTATAATAAGCCCTTAATCATGCAAACACTTGCTTCACTTAACTGACTGTTTGTTAATAGCAGTTTTGGAACTGCCACAAGCGACCGACATCGGTCCTTGTCTGCCTGGTGCTGATCGACATTAGCTGACTCCCTGCCGATGCCGGTTGCCTTCTGCACTGTATGTGATCGACGTCGATTACACTATCGACGCCGGTACTTCTGGAACTCAGCAACCTCTCCATGTCTACAATAGTTGAAGCTTTTAGCTCCACAACCTAACATCACCAATGTATCAATCAATGATGAAGTATCATGTTGTGGTAGCACATCATCCAAAATGTCATGGTGGGTCGTCTCCATCAAGGTTCTTATTGTAACATATAATTACACCCTTTTGGGAGAGTGTTTCAATCTCTTTCACTCTGAGCTACAAAATGGGAACACCTCGAGGTTGTGGGTATCTTGTGATGAAGGTGAACCTCTAGATTATGGGCCAGCTCCCTAGGTGCATCAATTAGGCTCTTAGTAAACTACTCTAAACTATTGATTGCCAAATAAAAGGGTTATAAAAATGAGAAAGTTATAACTAAAAATGAAAAAGGGTGATACACCAATATTTGACACTTCAGTTACTTGAAACCCACACTAAAGAAGCTCAAAGACAAGCCTCACTCACACAACCTCTCAAACATGCCATTTTTGCATAAATATTTCTAAGACTGGGCTCACTAGGTAAGAGATGAGGTATGGAGGAGTATAAAAATCACACAATACCTTTCTTAGTGACCAAAAACACAAGTTTTAAACCTACAAAAATGGTGGAACCATGAAAAAAGGCAATAAAGATGGACAACTACCAAGGCAAAATACCCTTTCACAAAGAAAACATGCACAAAATGATTAGATCACTAGTCACAAGCAAAGAGGTAGGCATATATATGTGTGTGTGTGTGTGTGTGTGTGTGTGTGTGTCTATATATATATATATATATATATATATATATATATACATACACACATACATACATACATACATACATACACACACACACACACACACACACACACACACACACACACACACACACACACACACACACACACACACACACATATATACATATATGTATATGTGTGTGTGTGTGTGTGTGTGTGTGTGTGTGTGTGTGTGTGTGTGTGTGTGTGTGTGTGTGTATACATACATACATACATACATACATACATACATATATATATATATATATATATATATATATAGACACACACACACACACACACACACACACACACACACACACACACACACACACACACACACACACACACACACATATGTATATGTGTGTGTGTGTGTGTGTATCTATATATGTATATATATATGTATGTATGTATGTATGTATGTATGTATATGTGTGTGTGTGTATATATATAAGAGGCTATTCTTTAAAAAAATGGGTAGGTCTATGCCATACCTAAATGAGGATCCTCCTTTTACAATTGAGAGAAAAAGGGATATACAAGAGAAAAGGGGAGGGAGAGGAGAAGATATTTTGAGGAAGATGACATCATGCTCCATTAAATTGAGAAAATATCTCAAAATATCTAGGAACTTCATTAAATATTACAACTTGCTTTTACACTTCCCAAATATCCTCCACTCACTTCTACGCCACATCTCCACTTGGCTTCTAGAAGCCTCTAGCAACTTTGTGAAGGCTTAAATTAACACACCATTGTAGTTGCAATATTGACCAATTTTAATTATACATTTCTCAAATTTTAAATTAACATAATTGAAAATTAAAAATAACCCTTGCTACCTATCTTATGAGTGTCTTGTGGTAAAAAGTTTGGTTCAGTGATAAATCTTCCCAGAAGGATCACTTTGCACCATCATAACTTTCCACTAGAAACTCACACAGATGCAAAACTAAGTGCATTACCTTATTATCACATTAGAATATAATGATATAATTTTTCATTGAATTTGGAATTTATTTGATCTTGAAAAAATTGAAATCAAAAGTGCTCACTGGGCAGATTTAGAAACTAGGAACATAGAAAAATGACTAAGTAAAAATCAGCTCAGAAGCCAATTTTTAACCCTGTGCATTTTGCATGTGATATCTAATATGTGTGCACTATATTTTATATTTCACTATAATTAAATTTATCTACCACCATGAAATTTTTTAAAAATATTTAACCTCTTTTACTATTGATAAAATTATCTTGAAATGTGCACACTAGCTAGATCTGAAAACTAGAAACACAGGGAACTGATTAAGAAAAAATCAATTCAAAAGCCAATTTTTAACCCTTATTATTTTACATGTGGAATAAAATATTATGTGAATTATTTTTACCTTAATATTATTCCCACATTTTTATACCACCATGTGAAATTTCAAGGTTATTGTAATTGATTTGATACTGTGCAATGGTGTTTGAAAAATGTTGCACATGCTGATTTGACACCTAGAAAAAAAACAAATATGTGTACTTGGCATGTTTCATGTCTATGTATCTTTCAATTGAAGAATAATTTTTTGTGACCACCTTCACCATTATATTCTCCTTAAAATTTTATACCCTCATACAAGTCTTGGAGAGAAAGCAACATGATTTAGCCCTACAAAATTGTTCCTGAAAAATGTTGTGCAGGCTGATTTGGCACTAGTAGCTCACAAAAATATAAGTATAAATTCAATTCAGAAGCCAATTTTGATATCTAAAACTTTGGCACTTGAGAGTGACTTATCTGTATTTTTATTTAAATACACATTATCCCCACATTTGGCTACCACCATGTGAAATTTTAAGGTGATTAGACATGATTTACCCCTACAAAATTGCTCCCAAAAAGTGTTATGCAGGGTGATTTAGCACTGAGAGCTCTAAACCCTAAAAATTTTAAATTTGAACCTCTCCACATTTTACTTGAAAACATTGATTGATAAAGGTGTAAAAAGTTCATATACGAGAAAAATGTCAATGAACAGTTTGGGAGAATGGCATAGTCCATCTACACAAAAGTTTTGTATGTAGGCTAATTTTGGCCAACAGTACCCCATTGGGCCTCTTATGCAATAGCATCTTTAATGTTAAAACCAAAATAAAATCACCTCATATATAATCTAATAACCTCATACATATATATCACATATATATCTATATATCCAAAAAATAAATAACCATGAACACATTTTACATACCCATAGTAGAACGATTGGATTGACTATATAAAACCTCCAAGGTATCCTTCCTCTATAGAGGTGAAAAGCATTTATAATTCCCTACCTAGATGACACACACATGTCATGCTCTACTATGTCTCTAACACACTATCATCTAGGTAGAGTTGGCTGAGTTATAAGATCTTTATGTTGTAATTGTAGCTATGGGTTTGGCTATGGTTGTGGCAATGACTAAGCCTATCCCTATCATGCCTACATAGTTGTATTGGTGTTGATGGTTGTGCCTATACTTATTTTTGTTGTTAAGAAACTATCACTATTCCTCCTCCTTTTATAGTGTGATCTCCTCACTATCATCTTGCCACCATAGGACAATGAGGATATATAACTAGTACCTTGAAAAGTACCCCTCCCCCTCTCCAACCATGTTTATCCATCACATGACAAGCCCAATAGTTTTGAATCATAAGAGGATTTATTGGGCATATGAATCCAAATTGACTTGGTAAATGATAATGTGGATGTGGCTTTATCCACCATGGATAGTGTCCAATGATCCTAACTCATACATGTGCATGTAGGATGGGCATGATGGTCAAAAATCCACAATGCCCACATATGACTACCAAATGATGTACCCACATTGCACTATATTCAATGCCAATACATGGGCAATAGGCTTCATAGTGTGATCATGTGACCATAATTGCATTCATTTGAGGGAAACATCCATAGCTGGGGCAACCATGTCAGTTTATACATAGAGAAGTGCTCATAGATCCATCTCCCAACAAGAGTACTAGGACCCATAGTCTATTGGCCTCTTGATCATATACTATACAAATCATGCATTAACTTCACACAAATAACCACACCTAAATCAAACAATATTCCATGATCTAACATAGATTGGCATAGGTCTATAATATACAATCGCATTTTTTCCATTTAACATATGAGAGATCACTCCAGTTGTCATAAGTCTAATAATTTTATTTTGGATATTTGGATTGGTTGATATATATACATTAAATGAATTTTTGTTCAACTCATGCTCATAGTACCTCTCAAAACCTATGGATGACATAGATAATGTCTTCCCCTAATTAGAGGAATCTAGGATGTTTCATATCATAGGTGTGCCCACAACAATTAGGCCTAAAAGTGCATCAACATCCTCCAACATGATACCCACCTTGATGACATCCCCATCCACCACCCATTGTAAGGTATTAGTCATGCTCTCCATGCTCCTAAGAACATGGTCAATAGCTCTTCACGAATTAGGATCTAATACATCTTCATAATATGGTCAAATCCAAGTGCAATCAAATACACTCAATTACTTATATGTAACTACTCTAGTAAATACAATAACCTTATAACATCCAACAGTCTCCACAATCTTTAATGCCTCTACAAAATATCAAACAACAGAGATCAAACCATGGCTCTATCTTAAAATTGAGATGAAGTAGACATAAATATAATTAAATAACATTTTATTTAAAATTACCCACTTTATTGGTCATGTACCTAACTACATCACCCATGTTATATATTTAAATTGTATCGATGATGTATCTTACTACATCCACCATCCATAAAACTAGACTATATTAGCCATGACCTATGATATCAGCATTTCCCTATACTAAATCAATCTACATACACACCATTGGCCATATCCTCAAATTATCATATGACATAGGATATGATTTTAACTACATCATCCAGGCTCATTTCAAATGACATCAACCAAAAAATATGTCATCAATCATTTTACTATTTTTTTAATTGTATCAACCATGTTTCACGAGATCAACCAAAATTTATTCAACTACATTGGTCAGCTTAGATGACATCAACAATTTTTAATTGACCTTAATTTCTAACTACATCGACATGTCTAACACCATTCATACTACGCAGTTATTTTTCATTAGGCCATTGTTAATTCACTTGACCTACATGTTGAATTCTCATCACCTACTCATCTCCCTTCATATATTTAAGTTGAAACCTATGCTAGTTGGGTAAAATTCCATTACATGAATTTTTGTTGGCACTTACATTTCTTAATCTTATGCATTTTTACTTAAAATTCTAAAATTCAAAATTAATACATGTCATACCTATACCACACTGGCTTTTGTTGTCATAGTCCACTAGCTCATCCACCACCTCGTGTGTGGGCCATCTTGATATTTTTTGGGTTTTCTTTTGTTTCTCTATTTCAGCATTCTACTAGTCTAACACAGTTTAGTTATGAACAAAAATAGATAAGTTCCTAATTTTTTCCATAGTCTTGCTTGCAATCATTTGCTTTTAATTTCTTATCAAAAGGGTTGTTTATAGCACTTTCATTATTTCAAATTAGTTTTTCTTAATTAGGATTAATACACCAATTCATTCAAATTTTGATAAAACATATGTTAAATATAATTATGGGCTTTATCAAGAATCACAACAACATAAATGATGGAAAAATAAAATCCTTGAAAAATATTAATGGCCGAATGTAGATGCAAGTAGGTGAAATAGAGAGACTATGGGGGGAACATGTGAAACTAGACCTCCAAAGGAAAGTGTGATGCTTAGAAGGAGAAAGAAGGGAATTAAGGGAACATAAAAACTAAAGGGAATGCATATACCAACTAGGAATTGGAAATTGGCTTAGAGTGGAAGAGAAAGGAGAATGAAGAAGCATCAAATCCGCAATTGAAGAGAAATTAGAACTAATTTATTGTAGGATTAATGAGCATCTATAGAGGCAAAAATTATATTCATAATGGGAAGGATAGTATTTTTAAGGTGTTATGAAGAAATATAGTTTTAGGTTGGGTTTTGGAGTGGTCATTATAGGTAGACCAAGGATAGTTCAGTCACTCAAAGGGGACTCATCCCCTATGTCTACTTTAACTATATGGATTAGTAGACTGAAAGTATTTAAGGAGATAATAGTAACTGAGAAGTGGTTTGAATAATTTATAGGAGTTTTAAAGAGACATAAAAAGGAAGTTGAAGGTGAGGTCAACACATTAGTTGATCATAGTATACTTAATATACTGACTAACATCACAACCAGTTTTCATATATCAATGGCAAAATTCCTCTTCCTCTTCTTCCTCTTACAAGGTGAAACAAAAGTGGATAATGCTATTCTTCCTCCCCTCCTTACTCCTCATTCTTTAAATATTTTGTCTACCATAAAAATCCATTTTTATCAAGAGAATTACTTTTTGATTGTAACTTATAGTGCTAATGGCATCCTTAACTAGAATTCCCACCATCCGGTGATCATGTAGTCTACCTCACTATGGCGAAAACTCTCCATAGGAAGAGAATGCAGCTAAACACCATTCCATCACACTAGGGTATTTTTTCCTACCCCATCAAAAACCATTATTGGGTAATCTTTTTTTTGTGCTTAGCTCATAAGAGGACTTTGAATATGGGTAGGAATAATTACACATGGAGGAATCTACTCAATGTATTCTCTCAGAGAATTTTTGAGGTCTCACTAAGTCCTCTCCCAAATTATTTATGTGTGTCATTTGTCAATAGGTTGGGAGTTTTAGATTTTTGTTTTTTCAAGAAGTTTAGATTTTAGGGTTTCTTATGTAGACCTCCCTGAGAAGAATTTGGTATGACGCATCATAATTTTCCACTACTCATGAATATGGACATGGCGACATTAGTATTTTGGTTTCACCATAATGTTTACTTTTAATTATTGCATCGGGAGAAGAATAATCACATTAGGGTATCTGGGTTATGCTTGATATTGATGGACATTCTTTAAGGGATTTAAATGTTTATACTCCTAATAATGGCCATGATAGAAAAAATTATGGAAATGGGTTGTTAATAATCTATCTTTTTTCAACTAGGTAATTTGGATTTAATATGATTAAGAGTCCTGAGGAAATTTTTGGCACCTTCCCTATGTGGTCATGCATAAGGGAACATGAAGATTGGTATTATTTTAAAAACCATTAGGGCTTGGTGGCACTCGTTAAATAATAGACCATGTTTTAATTGGTCCAAGTTCAAAATCAATACCGATCAGATTCTTAAATGGTTAGATTGCATAATAATTTTTGAGCAACATGTACTATAATGTCGTGTTTCTAATGGGTAAAACTATCATGGTGCACCCAAATTTTGTACTTTATGACCATAGTCCCATTAATTTTAGCTTGGAATAGGGAGGTGGCCATCATAAAGGCCCTCACAATCATTTTTTTGAATATTTCACTTCTCAACCATAAGGGTAGTATTAGACTCATCGCAAGAGTGTGGAACTTGGATCCACATTCACCATATGAAGCCATATAGATCGAGTGGTGGAATGACACAATTAAACACACTACCTCCTTATTCCATCACTATGGAAAGCATATTGCATGAATTTTAAAGTGTGTTCATGGCATTAGATCTAAATAATACCAAAGGGTTTCTTTTTTGCTTGAGCAAAGCCCCTTTGATACTTATTTATAGGCCATGATTACCACACTCAAGCACCTAATTAAAGTTGTTGAAAGATGTTATATAAGAGATGCTAAAATTAGGGTATGATTGCAATAAATTAAGATTGGTGAGCATGCTTCTAAATATTTTTAAAAATCCCTCGAGGCTAATCAATCCAAGGAAAAAATTAAAGACATCAAAATAATGCATATTTATCTCACTAGCTTGCCAAATATTTCCCCATCCTTCCTGGACCACTATAAACTCGTGTTATAATCCCATGAGATTATGATAAAGAGCTTAGGAATTGTAGGAGTGTTTGGATGTGATGCCTCTTAAGCTAGGCCCTTTGGCTCAAAAAATATGTGATGCCCCTCTTTCTCTTGATGAACTTTTTAATTTTTGTGCAATGCATTGTTAATGATAAAGTGTTAGGGGTAAATGACTTTCCATGTGAATTTTATAAAGCTAATTGAATTTTTTTGGTCTTGATTTTCTTCAAGATTATAGAGAAGACCCACACAATAAATCTTTAGGAGCCATCATCAATAAAGGAAATATTAAGTTTATTCTTAAGACTAGTGATCTAGAGCTTATTACCAGCTAGAGAATGATCACCCTACTAAATTTTTCTTAAATAAATATTGCTAAATCCTTAGTTTTCTGCCTTGCCATATTCTCCCTACAATCATCAAGCTAGAGCAAACATGGTTTATTAAATTTAGGTGTCTGTTAGATAATATTATTTCAGCTTGGGAAGGAATGGAGTGGGATCATGTCTCTCAATAGAGGACCATATTTCTCAAGCTAAATATCAAAATATATTATGATCGAATCAAGTGGCCTTTTATTCTCACCATGCTTAAAGTTTTGGGCTTTGGTAACTTTTTTCTTTCTAGGTATAGACTCTAATTTCTAAAGCTTCAACTTGTCTCACCATCAATGATCAAAAGTCCTATAGCTTTCAGATTTTTCATTCTATCATACATGTTTTCCCTCTTTCTCTAGCATTTTATGTCTAAGCTACAGAAGTGTATCTATTTGCTTGCTCACATAGGTAAACATGGGATTATTAGGGGAATTAATATTCATGATTGTTCCTCTCATCTCATCAATGGGAATTTTTTAGATGAATATTTCCTCACACTTAGAAAACAAGAAGCCTCCTTCAAAGAGGCACTTCATTGCATTGACATTTTTTACATAGCCTTTGAGTTAAATTTCCAATGGGATAAAACTCAATGTTACAAACAGAGCATGATGGCATTATCAATGCTAGTGGATAGAGAAAGGGAATACATTCAAATTCCTTAGTATTCCCTTTCCCTTTGATAACTCCCCTTTTGAGTTATTGTATTATGTAATTGAAAGAGTTGTAAAAATCGCTTATTGGATTACAAAGCCTCCTTCCCTCATAGGCAAGTTTAAATTCCACTCTAAATTTATTTCAACCACTCATGGACCTATTATTATTTTGTCCATTTATTTTATACGTTTACACAATATTTTTTCCATTGCATAGGTGTAATTAAGAAGCTTTTAGAACTGAGACCTGTGCTTGCTACACAAGCAAATAATTTGTATAGAAAACCGTTACACATGGCTGCATTGATTCTAGGTACTGCAATAAGTAGATGGAAAATTCCTAAAATGGACTCATAGAACATTTCCCAAATTGGGGAAATGTTTATTAAGGAAGATATCCTTTCTTGTTACAAAGTAAAAAAGTAGAAAATATAATTTGCTAGTTTAATGATCACGTCGATTTTCAACCTTGTTTATTCTAGACAATTACGTCTTTAGTCTACTTAGGTAAACTTTTCTAGAAAATAACCTATACACAAAGAATGTTATCAACTTAATCTTAAATAAATCTTTTATGATGAGTATATTACTATTTGTCGATATGGTTATGATGTTATATTCAATAAGATATAATTTTATTGATAAGCCGACTTACTCATGACAAAATAATTAGATGCAAAGGGATTAAAAATTGAGGCTAATTAAAATCCAATCATAGATTTATCACAAATGTAACCTTCCTTTATAAACTAGCAATCAAGGATATATAGACTTGAAGAGTGAATTACACCTTTAAATTTAAAACGTCAATAGTAATTTAAGCAATGAGTAACAATGTAGCATATATGTTGATTAAATTTAATTTATTAGATATAATATATTTTATTCGGGCTAATTACATAGAATTACACTAATATTAACATAAAGTATTATCCATATTAGAATTAATATTATTGCAAATATATTAAAAAAACTATTTTTTTAATATTTTATAATGATTAAAAATTAGTCCACATAAATATGATAAAAATAAAAATATTTACCTTATAATTTAAATAAAATAAATAATTATCTTGACAATTTAAATATTATAATTATCTTAAAATTTAAAATAATACAAATTATTACCTTGTGAATTAAATAAATTAAATTATATATTTTACAATTTAAATAATATATATATCTTCCATAAAATAAATTATGTACTCCCAAATTAAATAAAATACTTGCTTTACAATATATTTCTTTTATTTATAACCCCCTCCATTTTTTTTTGCAAATTATTTTTCTTTGCATGCAAATTATTTTTCGAACTATTACACAGGTGGAGTGGTTTAATTCAACTAAAAGAAAGATATCTTATAACCGTGAGTCTAATATTATTTCCCCTCCCCACGTGGCGTTTCAAATTGCATGCATGTAGGTTAGATTAGTTTCATTTTAATTTTGTTAGGTTCCACGTAGGTTTTTAATAGGTTAGAATAAATTAATAATCTTAATTTATTTATAATAATATATTTGTTAGGTTAGAATAAATTAATAATCCTTATTTATTTTGTAATAATATACTTTGTTAGGTTTTTAAATTAAATATAATTAATTAACAATGTAATATTATTTATAATTAATTAAATAAAAGGAAAGTTCATTTTTTATATATAAAAATAACTTTATGACGATTTCTAATTTTATTAAATTGATAAATTTTTGTTTAGATTAATCTATTCATTATTATTTTTTTACAAATATATATTAAGACAACATTGCATTTATAAATTTTTACGAAAGGAATTAACTTAAATTAAATCGTACTTTGCTTTCACGATTTCTCATCAATTTCCTGATAGTCATTTGAGATCAACACAAGGGTTAAGTTATCAAATCAATTCATACTGACATAAAATAATAAATGAAGTCCAGAACCACTTAAAATAGGAGCAAAAGTCCACAGTGCGAGAAGAGAGGTCGTGACAAGGAAGTAATGTTTCTTCATTCTATCAGTGATTGTAAATTCTATATATCTACCTATAAGGATGAATATGGTGAGTTAATACACCTATGCAAATTTGGTGGTTTGTGCAACATTTCATTTATAGATAACCATGAGAAGTTTCAAATAGTTATACACTCTTTTTTAGTTATGTTCTAATTTAAAATCTTAACATTTGGTGAGTTCGGTTGTAATGTATTAGACTACAAAAAATAGTGTGTCTTGATGAAGAAAACCAAGCACCGCTACTAACAATGGTTTCATTTTCAGGACCTCAAAATGTTAATATGGTTTCCTATTCAAAGGGAGCTCGATAATTATTTAGACTTAGGATATGTGCATTCACAAAAGAAGAATATGTAAGAATAAGGGTGCATGTCCATGAAATCATTTATACCCATATCTATGGATAAATCTATGAAATATTTTGGTTTGAGTTGCATGAGTTATTATCAACATGGCTATCGAGACACAAATACTATTCTGTTAGATCATGTATAACCAAACATTTTATTCGGAGTGAAGAATATTTTGAATGTTTGTGCAACTTAGACACTAAGTGAACTCGTGTGATTGATCATTGGGTGAATATTACCATTGATGAACACATCCATGAATTTTTTGTGCAGGGGTACATTATTTTTAAGCTACACATAATTTATTTGTAAGGAGAATCAAAGGTAAATTTTTTAAGTGACTTGCTTTAATGTTGAAAATGTTAGATCTAGAAAAGGCCATGGTGCTAATTTTAGATGACATATAGTATCTGGGTAGAGGCAACACGAGGATACAAAATAGAGGAGGATAAATAAATGATAGAGGAACCTTGGACACTGGACCAATTAAATGAATATGAAATGATAGATATAAAGAAGGAAGAAGATGTTTAATAGATTTTAGGTCTTCAACAAGACCTAAAAAAAAAGAAACAATGGAACAAGAAAATCCATGTAAAAGATGAAGGGATGATTATAGTTTTAAGTAGGATAAGTAGAGAGATGACATAGGCAACTTGAGGAATTATACATCCATAGGAAGAGACCAAGTGTAATGCTTAGAAGGATTCAAAAGAGAATGAAGGGAGCGTAGAAACTAAATGGAATGCAAGGACTAATCGGGAATTAGATATCAACATGGAACTGGAAGAGAAAATATAATGGTGAATTACCAAAGGTACAGTCAAAGAATAGTTAAAAATGATTAGTAGTAGGTTTAGTTATCAGCTACAAATATAATGATTGTATTTAAAATGGAAAGGGTAGTCTTTTTGAGGTACTTTGATAAAACACAAGTTCAAGTCGGGTTCAAGAGTGGTCATTATATACACTTCAATATTAGTTCAATCACTTTGAGGGGAATCAGCCCCTATGCTTACTTCAATTACAGGGATCAATATATTTGAATTATTTAAGAAGTTAATAATAACTAAGAAATGGATTAAATAAGTTAAAATAATTTTAGAGATACATAAAAAGAAATTTTAAGGTGAGGACAAAACATTAGTTGATCACAGTGCACTTAATTTACCACATCATAATTAGTTTACATATATCAGTGGAAACATTCCCTAAATCAATTGTAAATAGTCCAATGTCAGGAACTATGGAATTTCATGTCAAGATAATTTGTCACATTGTGCCATATGATGGGTATGTTGACCCTGAACAATATTTTTTTACCTTCAAAATGAAGTGGTAGGATAAGGGTGTCATTACAGATAAGGATAAGAGGTGTGAGCTTATAATAGATTTGACTACCAAAAATCTATAATTTAAAATCAATAATAACCATGCTAAATTGGCCTTAACTAATGTCGAGAATAAATTTATAGGAGAATTCAAAATGTAGAAGTGTGCTAGCTAAACTATCCAAAATTTCAAATAAATTAGACAAAAGATAAGAGATTTTGTATGGGAGTAGGATTATCAATTATTTGATGTTATAAATAATCTGATTTTTTAGTTT
The DNA here is from genome assembly GCA_037957365.1 of Torreya grandis. NCBI lineage: Eukaryota > Viridiplantae > Streptophyta > Pinopsida > Cupressales > Taxaceae > Torreya > Torreya grandis. The sequence continues at coordinate 811,756 of JARHVA010001226.1, read as the reverse complement.
CAAGGTGTATGGGAGTAGGATTATCAATTATTTGATGTTATAAATAATCTGATTTTTTAGTTTCAATGTGTTGATAAAATTATATGGTTTGGTGAGGGATTGTGAATAAGATTTGCTTTGCTACAAATCACACTAAATTTTGTACCAAAATTGAGGCTAGGGAAGTTATGATTAGAGTGAATAAAATAAAAGACATTGAAGACTATCCTAAAAGTAATACAAAGACTTATGCCAAACTGGATGTGGTACTACATAGAATAGAGGAGTTTCAAGAAAGAAAGGGACCCAGGATAGCTATATGGATCATTGAATGTCCAAGAATAAAAAATGATTTATGCGAGTTGTGTCACACCATGGGCCATGCAACTGTTAATTATCACTTACTATAACATTATGTGTGACAACCAAAAAGTGTGTACTATAATTTATGTAAATCCCATAACTATGATCAAAAGAATTGTAAAGCTCTTCGGGAGATAAAAGATGATATCACTATAAATTTATTTGTGATTACCATGCAATAGTATCTTATAGAAAAATCAAATGCACTCATTCATGATATCAATATGATAACACAAGGTTGATGGGGTCCTCTATCAATATAACCTCCACCACAATATCAACCTATATAGACACCTCCTTTACCTTAGTACCAACATAGATGGAATGCAACATCCCCACAACAATAACCTAGTTAGGTTTCACCTATGTGAAAATGTCAACCTAATTTGGTACCTCCCCCTCCTTAAAGGAAATATGAAGGATTTTCTAATTAACAAGAAAGATAAGGATGACCTCAAAGACAAGAAGGTTATCATGACAATAACCAAAATCAAAGGAAAGGGAACCAACAATCTCAACAACCGATTACTTGTTATCTATGTCGTTAAAGGAGCTATATCACATGAACTTGTCCTTGTGATCCTCAAAGGGAAAATTATAGCATATATTGTGGTTTTGCAAGATAAAATAATATAGAGGATTACCTAATTTAATCAATTCAAAGGAAAGAGAAGACAATGCAAAATGTGAACATGGTAAGCTCTCGATCAAAGGAAAAAGCTTTTGCCTAGGTTTTTACCAAGAGTCAACATAAGAAACAATGTCTTCCACCTCTAATGATGCCTACAAAAAATTTCATATGGAATGTATGTGAATAAAAATATTTAAATCCTATGAGAGAAAAGGTTTTGATGAATGAAGCAACCCAACTATAGTAGTCAACTTAGAATAGAGATACTAGTGAAGGATATCTTGTGGCAACTGAGGCAAAAATGTATGGATATATTGTACAAATATTGTGATAAGAGTGAATAGTAATGACCTTAAAGACCCAGTAAAACTAGTAAGTACATTGTGAAATTAAGATATTTCTCAAAATTTAACAAATTTATTATATAATTTTTCAGATTGTTCACAAAGGTGGCAACCAAGAATTTATCAAATGGTTTGGTATGTTAAAACTGATAAACCATGAGATGTGGATGTAAGAATGGATATTGAGCTTGTAGGGCATAAAGTTCCTAATGTTGTTTGTTACTTTGGAAGCACTATAAATATGATTCCCAAATATACATGGGAAGCTATCAGAAGGTAGACTCTAAGTTATAGTGCCATAACTTGGATTTTGGCAGATTATGGTTGAGTCAACCCTATTGGAAGTCTTGAGGATGTAGAGATAAATGTAGCCAACATAAGATTTCATGGGTATTTCAAGGTGATTGACATGAAGACAAATTAAACTCACTGTCTTTATCTAATTGGGAATAAATGGTCCTATGATTATCACATGACCATCAACATAGTGGATAATCAATTAGAAGCACATAAAAAGGATGCTATTATTGTAATACCATTAAACAAGTCTCATTTCATGCGATATATAATGTCAAAAGTACATTCCCATCCATCCAAAAACTAGATAGATCACTGGTTATAAGTTGATAAAGAGCCTAAGTCATAAGCAATGCAAATTAAGACTTTTATTTATAGTTCACAACCTGCATAGGGGATACTATGGATTTATAAAGGATAATATCAAGGGGCTCAAATAGTTCAAAATCATAATAATTTATCTAATTCCAAACAAAAGGGTATAACTTCCCTTCAATGTGAACATAGTCAGAGATTGACATCATTTATCAACTACATATTACTAATAGAGATTATATTGAACCAACTATAGAAGGTACTATGCCTTGGGAGTTAGCTTCATCTCTTAGTGGTGATTCAAATGTACACATGAATAATTGGATATGAGGAGATCATGAAGTGAGGCCCATGTGAATGGTGTTCACCACAGAGATCTAGACATCTCAATCTTTTTTGGAAGTATATGGATGATTGATTAGTTTTATATTTAATCAAAGAACACCTATCTAAGCTATGATTAATGTTGGAAAGATGTTATGCACTATGAATTACCTTTAATTTAAATAAGTGTTTATTTTTCACAACATTTGGCATACTGCTTGGACATGTTGTCTATAACGATGAGATTTTGGTTGATTAAAAGCAAAATGTAGTAATAGTGGGGCTTAAACCACCAACCATCATATCATAAGTGTTATAATTTCTAGGTCATACTAGATATTATTGAAAATTCATTTTTAGATACACACTAATTTCATTACCACTAGAACAAATATTGTGTAAGGATAATAAGTTTGAATAGACTCCTAAATGCTACAAATCCTTCATAGAGTTGAGGTGTAAGTTATTCATAGCATTGAATCTAATTTTCCTAGACTGGAATAGGATGTTTCATGTTCATGTTGATACCTCTAGTTCAATAATTGGACCTGTAGTGGCATAGTTAGGAAAAAAAGGCTTAGATCACCCCATTCATTTCATAATTTAAATGTTATTTGTGGCTAAGAGATACTACACCACAACAAAATGATAATCTCTAGTGATGGTCATCACACTGAATAAGTATCGACATTACTTATTGTATACTCCCTTTGAGTTTTTCAAAAATCACCAAGCATTCCAATACTTGGTTGATAAACCAATGTTGCAAGGGATAATTTCAAGGTCGATAATGTTTTTTCAAGAATTAAAGTTTTAAATCAATGTAAATATAGGAAGGTAAAATGTCAAATGAGACCATTTTAGCCTCATTAAAATAGGGGAAGATCAATAAGTCTTCCAAGATGAATCCCCTAATACTCACGAATTCAAAGTAAGTTTGATCCTTGAATAAATAGAATAAATAACATCCTTTTTTCAAAATGGTACATCTCCTAAACATTATATATAAAGTGATAATAAATAACTTGTCTCTAGTGCTTTACCTTTCAAAATCATAAATGGATTCTTTTATAATCAAGGTGAAGACGATGTCCTGCATAGATTCTCCTTGCAACATGAAAGGCCATAGGTGTTAGAGGAATAAAATTAAGGAGTTTCAACATGACACTTCATAGGATAATTGACTTCAAGGAAGATATTATAGATTGGGTTATAGTGGTAAACATTATTTTGAGATGTGCATAGGGTTTTGAAACATTGTGACATTTTTCAGTACACAGGAAAACCTAATCAGAGGGATGAGATGCCTTTGAATCTATTTATGGTTTCATAAGTATTCCAGCAATGGGGTATTAATTTTGTGTGACCTATTAAACCCACATCCAAGTGAATATTTTATTTTAGGAGTGAATATTTTATTGTATGAGTGCCCATATTTGGTGAATGAAATGGAATAAGGGAAATGACTATGTTTAGAGCTTGTGAGAGTGGCTTGTTGGTGTGAATAGGGTTATTTCCTATCCAATTCCACTGTCAAGTGTGAACACGATTATCTCCTTAATCAATTTCACTATTTGATTATGTTCACACATTATTTGGTTAAGTTTACTTATGTTTTTTAAATATTTGTCTCACATCATATAATTATGACACTTATCACAATCCTGTGAAAGGTTGGTGATAGGTATTTCCTATAAATACCCTCCTTTTTAAGCTTATTTACTACTCAATTCATTTCCAAATGTATATGTGTTGCATATGGTTCCATCTATTGAGATAATATAGTTTGTGTGAATGTGTTTTGGATTCTTCACTATATTACTATATTTATCAATAAAAACCCAAGCATACAAACAACATCAAAGGAGGGGATAAACAAACAATCAGACACTTTTTTGATGAGATTTCTTACCATCCTTTTGTCCCTTATAGATCCTCTCCAATATTTATACGTTGATTTGAGTGTAAAATGAATAGATTATCAGATTGCTTGATTGAGCTTCCTAATGGCTTCAATGGCTTCTTGACTTGTTGATGGCTTTCATGAGTATGTGGAAGTTCTTTGGTAATGGCTGATAATCCAAGTATAGTGAAGGCTTATGGATTTTCAAGTTACGTTGGCCATGAAGGAGTGGATTGTATATATAAACCAAGAGGGTGAAAATCAATGGCTCATATTCAAACTTGAGCCATGGGGATCAAGGGTGGAAGAATTTTCAAAGAATCGAAAAGTCCTTGAAAACCTCTAGAATAGAGGTTTCTAGACATGAAGGGCCAAGTTATAGGAGATTATATAATTCTCCAAATCTAGAATATCCATTAGGGAGTAGGAGTGTATGAAAGGCTACGACAGTGTGGTGGTAAATGGGTAGGTCAATAAAAGGGAATTTTAAATTGTCAAGTGGCCTAATGGGTAGATAAGCAGGTAAGTAGGTTCGTTAGTAAGTTAATGGAGTGATTAATTGGTCGCAAGGGTATAGTAAGGTTCATGGGATGTAGAGAATTTGTGTAGGAATTGGTATATTAGTTAATTAATAAGGAAATGGGTCAAATTAGTGGGTTTAATAGAATTATTAGGGAGATAATATTTAGGTGCATACATTTTTCCCCTATTTGAAAGAGTATTGTGAGTGGATGAAGTGGAAGGAGTAATGGTCTTTCTAAGAAAAACCTTGTCATAAATGGAGATGGTGTTAGTAGGTATGATGTCCCCTCGAGCAAACATATGGGGAAAAATAAGCCACATGGTCACTCAAATATAAATCTCAAGGGTGGGATAAGACCAAGACAATGATAAAGGGTTGGGATGCTTTAAGGATTGGTATAGCTATGATTGAGATACCACAAACATAGATGTTAGGGGATAAAGTGGATTAGTCTCAAGAGATGGGTTCTAGACAAATGGCCAATTTTTATAAAGGAGAATTGATTGATTAAGATGATGAGATTGAAATACTGAAGACATAGACATTTTCCCAAGAATAAAGAGATAGTATAGGCTATAAGCTGAGGATAAGTCCTAAAGAGAACATACATGTCTGGGAAGGTTGAAATACTATAGAGGAGATATGTGATTAATCCACTTTATGTTAGATGTGTAGCTTAAAATTATGTAAGTATGTCGAGTGATCCATCTATGATGACATGTATATTTGGGGTTAGTAGTGGTCGAGCTATCCCTAGGCATAAGATCGTGGCCAAGTGATGCGTACATAGTCTTAAAAGACATCAAGTCGATGTTGTTCTGACTCAAGATTGGCATGGATGATAAGGAGATAAAAATCCATGCCCCAAATGACTTAGAGATGAAAGTCAAGGATTTAAATTGGAAGATAGATCAGGTATATAGTATTTACGAATGAAATGGGGATGATAAGATAGGATAATGGGTATGTTAGGGTTCAAAGGGGTGATGGGGAGTAAAAAGAGAGGTAAAATAAGGGTTATGATAGAAAAAGGGGGTGAAAATGGGTCATTTTGACTTTTACCCTTGGTGATAGTAGTTATCTAGAGATAAAATCATGGACTGCATCCCATAGGCATCACATCACAATGAGAGGGTCAGAGAGTTCCAAAGGCAAAAGGATGCAAGACCATCAGTATGTAGTCAACCCCGCTTGTTATTTTTGTGTTTTTTGCCTTTATTTCCCTATTTTTAGACTAGATGTCATGTGGGTATAATATCATGATTGAGGGAAATGCCCTCAATGGTATTATTATACCCATAAATGGCAATATAATAGTCATAATATCTAGTATTACAATACCATGACAAACAATTCATGGTATTAAAAGAGCACAAATAGCGATTAACGATATCATGATATCTTTAGTAGGGAGTCACATTTTTACATAACTGTGAGGTTACACTCATGATTATGTAAAATGACAAGATGTAAATCATGAGATTGTTAATTTTTTGATTAGGGGTGCAATCATGATTAGCGATATTACATTGGATGGGGTAAAAGGTTAAGGATTGTGTTAGATAGGTTAGACTAGGAACTTGGGGAAGATGAAAGGATAGTTAGGATGAAGTGGGGGTTTAGGATAGCAATGTAGGGGGGAAGTTATTAATGGATAAGGTTGGGTTAGTTAGGCTATGAATTTGAATAGGATTAGAGAGTGAGTTAGTTTGGATGGAAGTGGGTAAAAGGATATTAGGGTAGAAGTCAGAAAGGGTAGGGGGATATTTAGGTGGGTTATGAGAATGGTTTCTGGGGTTTAGGATTTGGGATTAGAGTTAGGGTGGATAGGATAAGTTGGGACATTGGGAATAGGTATCTAGAAGTAGGGATTAGGATAATGAAATAAGGGGGGATTAGAGTTGATGAGACATTAAGTAGGATAGACTAAAAATGAATGTGATGAGATGAGCTCATTAAGAGAGAATGTGTGATTGGTGCAGGAGGATTTAAGAGTGATGTCATCTTGACTATGATAGACCTTGGTGATACATGAGATGTATTTACTACACCAAAGGAGTATAGAGTTTTGGAGTTGGATGGATTATAATACATTATGACCATGATAATAGTGAGGATCGGTCAATCATTGATTATGACTTTGGTAGAGAGATGGCACTCAAAGATGAGTACCTTCCACTTTATGATGGGAGAGATGACCATCACCCTAAAGGACATGTTTAAAATTTTGTTTCTACCAATGAGAGGACACATGATCTAATAGTAATCACAGACCCTTAGTGTGATAGTACAAAGACTAGCAAAGAGATCATGGATTGGTGTGAGAGATGCTCAAGTAGATATTGATAAGTGTTTGAGGGAGGTGACAATTGATAGGATGGCATTAATAGTGATGTCTCTTATGATTGGCATACTCTTGTTGGACAAGAGTGGACAGTGGTTTCATTTGGGGTTGGGTGATGTTTATCAGATATAGTAAAAGATTTTAGAGTATTTTCCTTGAGTCCAGTAGTTTTGGCTCATTTATATTAGGAGTTACACATGGGAACCTACAGGAGAGTTGTGATCCTAGGTCTTTTACTATTGCTAAATATATGGAGCTAGGAGCACACAGTGATAGAGCATCCCCTAAGTACTCATATAGTTAGATATCCACATGAGCTTATTTTATTTGGTTGGTATATCATGCTAGGGTTACATAGAGTACTTCTAGGAGAGATGAGATTTTACATATAGGCAGACATTGGACAATTTACAACAAGAACATATCATATGGATGCCTTATAGAGGGATTCAATTTGGATGGGGTGAAGAGGTAGATATCACCAAGTACATGTTGACATAATGCTACCTCATAGAATATAAGAATTACATCATTGAGTATTATAGAGCAGATCGGGTGTAGAGGTAATTTGGGAGGCCTCAAGATGTAGCAAGTGAGGAGCAGCTTTTTTCATGGAGTGACAAAGAGAGGTCACAATAGTGGATATTGGTGGATAGATCCCTAGTATGTGTAGACTATGATAGCATTTCCCCTATAGCATAATATTTTCAAGCACCTATCCTAGATCTCTACATTATAATAGCATATACTACATGGTGGACATAGAGGTGGTAGGTGAGGTTACTCAGATGCAAAGCTAGAATGAGGAAGGGGTGGTTAGGAGACTATTATAGGCACAAGTGAGGCTAGGGAGGTGGAAAATCAGGAGAGGATAGGTTCCATCATATGATGTATAGGATGGGTAGGAGGTCTTGATGTCATAGACATAGATAGGGGAGATTAGGGAAGCCCAAATAAAGGTCAGATAGCAAATACATCTCAGGCTAGAGGGAGTGGATCATAGGCTAGTGGTAGTGGGGGTGGAGATAAGGAAAGACCATCCCAACCAATACTGATAGAGGATGATTGGTCACTATTGGATCAGATCCAGAGAGAGGTGCAAGCATGTGTCTTAGAGATTGCAGGGATCATTGCAAAGATAGACATGATTAGTGCCTAGTTACATGGATAGATAACATAGAGGGATGGTTAGCTAGCCAGTGTATAGGGAAAGATAATAGGATTATAGGGATAGGTGACATCTCTATAGGCCCATATGGTTATGCTATAGATATAGATGTAGAGTCATGATACATAGATTGATGTTTTACAGGCTCAAATCAGATAGTTATAGGATTGGATGAGGTAGATGACAACAGAGGTAGAGATGGTCAATAAGACCAAGGAAGAGGCGGTTGGGGCCATGAAAATAGGTGGGATGGATGGGTTTTGTAAAATATCATGAGACTATCATGAGAGACACAATATTATAGAGACTTGTTGAGTTGTGGAGCTAAAAGCTTCACCAATGAGCTACACAATAACCGGCATCGGTAGAATCGGTCAGAACCAACCGACATCGGTTAGGGGTCGACTGACATTGGTCAACATCAGTCAAAATCAACCGACATTGGTTAGGGGTCAGCTGGCATTGGTCATCTTCAGATCGACACTGACTTTTGTGCATTTCCAAAATTAGAATTGTTATTTTTAGGAGAACAGTTAGTTTGCATGTAAAGACTACAATTAGTCTTGAGTCTATTTTTCTAATTATTGTTTGCTTTCAATTCTATTTAAGAGACCCATGGAGTAGTATTTTAATTGGGGGTGCAAGATAGAGAAGATTTGCAAGGTGCAAGATCAAGAAGATCTGCAACACATAACTCAGTAATTGAGTTGGTTGTAATTGATAGAGAGAGAGAGAACTCTTGAAGGAGAATTACAGTACATCTAAGAGGTGTGAGAAGAGAGAGATTTCTTCATTATATTTCCTTCTGGAAGAGTTTAATATAAATTGGTTATTTTTTGTATCTCCTATTATTTGTTGTTTTTGATTTTTAGTTACTTATTACTTTTGGTTTCAATTTCATGTTTAGTTGCTTATACAAAAGTAATCAATTGTACTCTAAGAACCTGACAAGTGGTATCAGAGCTCTAAACACTGACAAGTGGTAATAGAGTTATGTGTATACACTAACAAGTGGTATCAAAGCATGTTAGTTTTTGTTGATTATAGAATTCACTCACATGGGTTTCTGATTGAGTGGGAGTAAAGCAATGGCAGAAGAAAGTAAACTAAGAATGGATAAATTCAATGGCAAAAATTATCAATTATGGAGGATGCAGATTGAAGATTATCTGTATCAGAAAGATCTATATTCACCATTGGGTGGGGTTCCAAGTAAGCCCATAGATATGGAAGATGAAGAATGGAATGTTCTTGATAGAAAGGCTCTTGGATCTATAAGATTGAGCCTGGCAGCTTCTGTGATTTCCAACTTATCACAGGCAAAGACAATGGTAGAGTTAATGGATACTTTGGCAAATTTATATGAAAAACCTTTAGCTTCAAATAAGGTATATCTTATGAAGCAATTATTTAATTTGCAAATTCATAAAGGTGGATCTGTATCTAGCCATCTTAATGATTTCCATACAATTGTAAATCAGTTAAATTCAGTCAAAATAGTTTTTGATGATGAAATTAAGGCTCTCTTAATCTTATGCTCTTTACCTGAAAGTTGGCATAGTTTGGTAATGGTAGTTAGTAATACTGCATCTGCTTCAAATATCTTTAAAGTTGATGATGTTGTTAGTGTAATCTTGAATGAAGAAATTCACAGGAAAAGCACAGGGGAAACATCAGGTAATGCTTTAAGTGTTGAAAATAGGGGAAGGCAAAGAGAGAAGGGAAAGAAAGAGAAATCAAGGTCAAAGATGGGAAGTAGATCCAAATCCATAAATGGAAGAATAACCTGCTGGAATTGTTTAAAGAAAGGGCATGCAAAGAAAGATTGTTGGTTGAAGGATAACAAAGAAAATCAGCATGAAAGTAATAAAGAAGCAAAAGTTGCAGGTATTGTTGCACAGGATGCTCTTATATTTTCTTTGGATAATAAAGTAGAATCATGGGTTTTAGATTTTGGTGCGTCTTTCCATGCAACCCCAAATAGAGAATTTTTCAATGATTATGTCCATGGAGATTTTGGAAAAGTTTATTTAGGGGATGATGAGCCTTGTAAAATTGTTGGCAAAGGAAAAGTGCAGTTGAAATTGCAGAATGGCAACACATGGGTGTTGAAAGATGTCATGCATGTAACCATCCTGAAGAGGAATCTAATTTCGGTAGGAAAGTTGGGTGATGAGGGTTGCACAGTAACTCTCACAGCTAAATCTTGGAAAGTTTTCAAGGGTGCACTTGTATTAGCAAAAGGTAAGAGAGTAGGTACACTTTATCTATCTACTTGTATTACTGATTATTCTCCTTTAGTTTTATCTACTTCAGATGTAGATGCAAATTTGTGGCACTGTAGACTTGGTCACATTACTGAGAAGGGAATGAATGTTCTTAAGTCAAAAGGTAAGCTTTCAGATTTGAAAAGCATAGATCTAGATTTCTGTGAGCATTGTATTTTTCAGAAATAGAAGAAAGTGAAGTTTCTCAAAACTAGGTCAACAAAGAAGAAGCACAAGTTGGAGCTTGTTCACACAGATGTGTGGGGACCAGCTCAGGTAGCTTCTAATGGAGGATCACAGTATTATGTTTCTTTCATTGATGATGCTACAAGAAAGGTATGGGTTTATTGCATAAAGAGTAAATCTGATGTTTTTGACACATTTAAGAAATGGAAAGCTTTGGTTGAGAATGAAACAAGTTTGAGATTGAAGTGCCTTAGATCTGACAATGGTGGTGAGTACTACAACAATAAATTCAACAGTTACTATTCTATGAGTGGAATACGCAGGGAAAGGATGGTTCCAAGGACACCTCATGATGAATACACACTCTCTCATGCTTTTATTGCTCATACTAATTACATGTCAAAACTTTGGCATGCTAGACTTGGACATATAAATTATAGAAAATTACAAGATATTTTTAAAATGGATATGGTTAGAGGATTAACAAAAATTTCATCTTCTGAAGGTGTATGTGAAGGATGTGTGTTAGGGAAACATCATAGATATCCTTTTGATGAAGGCAAAGCATGGAGAGCTAATCATCCACTTCAACTCATTCATAGTGACTTATGTGAACCAAGTTATCCTTCATTTTCTGGTGCCAGGTACCTTATCACTTTCATTGATGACTATAATAGGGGAGTATGGGTTTATTTTCTTGAAAGGAAAAATGAAGTATTTGAAGTTTTCCAAAATTTTAAGGCATTAGTTGAAAACCAAAGTGGAAAACTAATTAGACGATTAATGACAGATAATGGGGTTGAATATTGCAATTATGCTTTTGAAACATTTTGTGAAAATTATGGTATTAAAGTGAGAATAATAGTTCCTTATACCCCTCAACAAAATGGAGTGGCTAAGCAGATGAATGGAACTCTTTTAGAAATGGCATTGTATGTTGCCTTTTAAAGTTTGCACAATAAATTTTGGGGTTTGGTTGTTTCTTGTGTAGCACATATTGTGAATAGAATTCCCATTAAAGCCCTCAAACATGTTACCCCTGAAGAAGCATGGAGTGGAAGAAATCCTCACATTGGGTATTTTAAAGTGTTTGGGTGTCTCGCTTGGGTGCCACTCCTTGATGAAAAGAGGAAAATGTTAGAAATAAAAAATCATAAGTGTTTATTTATGGGTTATAGTGAAGAATCAAAGGCTTATAGGTTATATGATTTGGCAACAGAAAAGATATTTATCAGTAGAGATGTAAAGTTTGATGAATATTCACAACTTATAGCCATTTCTTCTCACTCTACAACAACAAATGCTTCCCACCTTTCAGATATTTTACAAGGAAATATTGATGAGGATGAATGGTGCACTACTACAAATGAAGATAATACCATTGAAAATGAAACAATTAATGTTTTTGACCAGCCATTTCCTACAGGTAGTGATGATGAAGTAGAAGGATCTTTAGCTAGATAAAGGACATGAAATGTTGAAGATATATATTGGCAAGGATCAAAGCTCCAAGAAAAGATTGGAAGTGCTCTTATGGCCTAAGTGTTACAGATTAATGATCCAATCTCTTATGATCAAGATAGAGGGAAGAAAGAATGGGAGCAAGCTATGAAAGAAGAATAATATGCATTGGTGAAGAATAAAACTTGGGAACTTATGTCATGCCCCAAAGGTAAGAATGTTATTCATTACAAATGGGTTTACAAAACAAAATTTAAATTAGAGGGTGCTATAGAAAAATTCAAGGCTAAATTGGTTGCTAAGGGATTCATTCAAAAAGAGGGTGTTGATTATGAAGAAACATCTTCTCTTGTCATTAAAATGAATACAATTAGAATTATTCTTTATTTTGATGCAAGTATTGGGTGGCATATTCATCAAATGGGTAAAAAATGAATTCATAAATGGAGATTTATATGAAAATATATATATAGATCAACCACCAGATTTTGTAGATCAACAACATCATAATCTTGTTTACAGATTAAAGAAGTCACTTTATGGTCTTAAACAAGCGCCATGATCATGGAATGACAAGATTGATAGCTATTTTCAGCTTCATGGATTTAAAGGATATAATTCAGATCCAAATCTTTATGTGAAGAAAGTTCAAGATGAGATTATTCTTGTTGTGGTTTATGTAGATGATTTAGTCATTGCTAGACTGAATATTGGGCTAATAAATAATTTAAAATTATATCTTAAAAGGAAATTTCATATGAGTGATTTGGGTGAACTAAACTATTTTCTTGGATTAAAAGTTTGTAAACCACATGATGGATTATTCATCTCACAATCAAAATATGCTTTGGATCTTTTAGAAAAGTTTAACATGCTTGAATGCAATCCAATTTCTACCCTGTTTCAATCTGGAGTCAAGCTTAGTAAAGAATATACTTCCACGAGTGTAGATTCCACTTTACTATCAATCTAGTATATAGATTTATGAAGACACCTAAAGAAAGTCATTACTTGGCTACTAAGATAATTTTATGATACATTCATGGAACCATACACTTCGACATCTACTATGACTTTAAGTCTTCAATTTCTTTGGTTGGATCTACCGACTCAGATTGGGGTGGTGATTAAATGATAGTAAATCTATGGGTGGTTATGTTTTCCATCTTGGATTAGGCCCTATTACATGGAGCAACAAAAAACAAACAACTACATCATTATCTTCATGTGAAGCAAATTATAGAACAACAAGAGAATCAGGAAAGGAAGCAGTTTGGATCTAAAATCTTCTATTTGAGTTTGGTTTTCTACAAAGTTCTACTAATACTATGTATTGTGACAATTGGAGTACCATATAAGTTGAAAACAATCCAATTTTTTATGCTAAAATAAAACATATTGAGATTGATGTTCACTACATTCAAGGTCTTGTTCTAGTAAATATTGTCAATCTTCAATTTTATCCAAGTGAGAAACAAATAACTGATATATTCACTAAGATTAAGACTGAAGGCAAAATTTTAAAATTAAGAGGAATGTTTGGTATGATAGAGGTGAACAAGATTGACCACTAACTTGGAGGGTTGCATGAGGTTTCTACTTCACTTTGGTGGTTTCTCGGATTACCACAAACCCTTTTCCAAGAACCAAGTGCTACTTTAGTGTTTTTGCTCCCCATAACATTCTTTTTCAAGAGGTACCAAACTAGAAAATAATGCTCAGTGATTTATTGAAAAACACACTACAAAACAGAAAACAAACACACCAAAAATTGTCACCATAGTAATGGTGCGACCCCATTGTAGGTGACTCATGAGAGGATGCTAGTTGTCCTCTAGCCTCTATGTATCCTCCAGCCTCCAGTAAATGAATTTTCTTCACTCACCTAATGAATATTTGAAGCTCAATTGCATGAGGAGAAATCCTCTCCACAGTTTGGACCCGTTTGACATTTGACGACATTTGACATAGGGTATCTCGTACAAACAATAATATATCTTTACAAATTTGAACTCTTTTGACTACGAATCTATCTTTTGATTTGAACACTTTTAAAATAATTTATGGTAATAAAGACTTTTTTTAAAGGACAACATTATTTTGATACTTTGATTTTTTTTTAATATGATGATTAACCTGAATACCACAAAATTTATTTGACTTGAAGATTCCACTTTTAATAGCATTACTTGACCAAAACATTTTAAAATACTATGAACCTTTGACAATGACCTAAAATTCACATAAATAGCTATGACTTTCTTAAAAATTAGATACTTGTATAGTGACTAATGTTGCGTGAGAGGAAAGCTCAAGTACGGTAAGGTAGACTTGTCATAAACTCTAGTGCATCAAAGGACATGAGGAAACCAATGAATAGATGTGGTGATGGAAGAAAGGATCATAAAACATGAAGATATCATTTATTAGATACTTCATCTTAATAAAAGACCATCGATACATAAGCCAAATAACTCTCTGGACTGGTGCATGCATGGACAACGACACATCATGTTAATTTTTATGATCAAAATTGAAGCAATCATAAAATGCAACACAATGAAAAATGAACACAACAAGATACCCTAGGAAAACCCTCCAACTTGAAAGGAAAACCCTAGAAACAATATATCTCTTATATATTGAATGATAAGAACAATAATCTACTTTACAATGGCCAAATCCAAGGCCTACAGGTATGGCTTCACTTCTTGAATCACAAAGAATAAGATCACAATTCATAAATCCGATTTGCTCTTGAAATAACTTAATCTGCTCCTTAGAAGTCTGCTCTACCTTGTGAATTATACTTCTAATTTAATCTCTTTAACAATGAGAAATCATTATATATATAAAAGTGAGAGGAAAGAGGTGCATCTCTTCAATCTCCCTGTCAGCATACACCAAATAAATCATGTCTTTATAAGATATAAGAAGTTGGGATAGAAGTGGTAGCCTGACGTTGCTCCTTCAACATCAACACTCCCTCTCAGCTAGGGAGGATAGTTTCAACTGCATAAGACATATTATCTCATCGTGATGTCAACCACAATGGCTACAACAATGTATAGTATGTACAAGTGTTCATAACTTACATGACATCCACCATAGCTCTCCTAGAGGGTGGAATCAAAAGATTTCACCTTGAACATCTCTCATAGAGAAGAACTCATTATCAAGGGATTTCACCTCAAACTTCTCTCACAGAGAAGAACTTGCTATCAAGGGATTTCACCTCAAATTTCTCTCATAGAGAAGAACTCGCTATCAAGGGATTTCACCTCAAACTTTTCTCACAGAGAAGAACTCATTATCAAGGGATTTCACCTCGAACTTCTCTCACAAAGAAGAACTCATTATCAATCATAGCTTTGGCAGCTTCTACAATAGATCTATTCTTCCTTTTTGCAACACTATTCTATTGAGGGTTGTAAGGGACACATAACTCCCTCTTAATTCCTACTTCAATGCAAAAGTTAGGGAATCCTTCAGAGGTGTACTCCCCTCCGTTATTAGATCTCATAACTTTGATTCTATTCCTAGATAAGTTCTCTACCTGAGCTTTAAACTCTTGAACCTCTCAATTACTTCTTTAGATTCATAGCACAACCTTTGCAGGTACCTTCATACTCCTGGTAGAATATTGGAAGACCCATGACCATCTTCTCCATGATAGGTAGAGCCCAAAAGTTTAGGTGAGCCAATCTTCGATGCCAAAGATCACACAAGCTTGAAGAATCATGTATTAATGCCTGAAGTGGACAAGTGATTAGCCTTTAGAGGCTCTCATGTCTAACTCCAATTATAGGCATGGTGAGGTAGTTTTGCATAGGATGGTCTGATGGACCAGAGTACATCACACAATGTCCCATTTCAGCCAGGAGGGAGATTCACCTATAGATTCATCATTAGTGGTCAAGAAGGGACTCTGTGGTGGCATGCACACAGTTCATGGCTTAGAGCTACTGTTTATGGCACCTTGATTATCTATCCTCAGATTTGATCAACTTATCCTTTCACCAAGTCCACTCAAGAGACTCCCATTATGCTAGGAGAATGGTGGAACAGAAATCCCATCGATGTTTTGAATGAAGCAATGCGTACATGAGTTGTTCCTAGCATATCAGATGCTTTTACTATCGATGGCCAATTAGGAGACCTCTATTCATGCTCAAGATATGGTATAATATTATTAATCTCTTGGAGCATTTACCAGATGTGATAAATGGACTAAATGCTAATATTGATGCAGATACATTCCACATTTTTGTGAAACCTGAGGAAACCAACCTTGTAAGGGTCATCAACTCTGCCCTCAATATAGACCTTGTGGGCATGGATGCTTTGTATACAAAACCTTATAAAATGAAATTACTAATGTTAGGTCTCATAAAGACAATACATGTTCTTGTTACTACCAACAAGGCGGCAAGTAGATACTACATCGTTGCTCGAGCATATAACAGCAGTCAAGGTTTCCCATATGATAACACCACTACCACTACCATTCTCGAATATGAAATAAGTTCCTCTTCTTCATCTCCTATGATGCCTAATCATCCTATAGCTACTCAGCTCTTTTCAATGTCAGATTCTTTTTCCTTCACCACATTGGTGACTACCTTCTCCTTGCTACTCTTCTTTCCCACGTTGGCAGCTCTTCAACTTGAACACTCAATAGCTACAGTTACTTCTCCTTTAACTTTCAGCATGGCTTCCTCTCTATGCACAAGATTGTTTCGTCATCTCAGGGTTGCGAATAAGTTTTGCAGTCCCCCATTTTACCATGGTAGCAGTCATGTCATTACCCACCATGAACAATTCAAAATATTATAAATCCTCTATCTATTAGAGTGAGATCATTGCCTCTATATCTAAGCAAGACATCTAGAAAAAAATTCTTCCATGCAGGTTACTCTTTCTCACTGTGTTTTGATGAAAGATAGACTGCACTTCCATGACTAGTTGTACATCATCGGCTCCTTTCTCTAGCTCGACAATGTGGAGATTCTGAATAACTTGACCCTTTTAGCTAGGTTGAATGCTTAAGCATATAAACTCTGATAAATTATCTTAGCTCTTTCTAGCTGCTTCACTCACCATTCAGTTGCTTAGTTCTTCTCCTTACATAGCTGGCCATATAGTAGTGGCCACTATCTTCTACTCAACTCCTACACTCTCATTACGCCTGTAGCCTGGGCGCTTCCTTTTAATGACACAACTGCTCTCCTTTGGACCTAGAATTTCACCATGGTTCAATGTCACTGCATTCACTCCTTACTAGCTATAGTTTATTTCTACACACTGGCTGCTCATGATCTCCTTTAACTCTCTATGTAAGCTTCTACTAGTTGCTTGCATTCTCTTCCCATGTGTTCGCTGAGCTTTCTTCCAACTGTCGAGGTAACTTCATCTGCACTTCTTTGGTTGATCATGGCTTCAGCGATACAACATACATTGCTTCGATCAAATCTTCCCATCTTTAGATTTGCATTTCTCCTTCACATAAGACTAGATTTTTAATGCCATTGTGCATGTTGTAGCCTTTACTTTTTCTTTGATGATTCTGCTGCTTTTCTTGTAGCTTGACACTTAAACAATCTACCAACTACTCTTTTTGGCAGTGATTTCATCTTGTCTACAGAACTCAGCTCGATGCATCTTTCCCATGGTTTGCCTTGTTAGTTTTTATTTTTCAACTACAATTTCTCTTCTTCCTCCGAAGGTTCGGGAATGTTGGTTTCCAAAAACTCGGCCAAGTCATTTTCGTCCAAGGTGAGCATGATTCTAAACCTCCATTATTTGAAGTTGGATGCTCCTTCGAGTCTATCCTCAATTTTAAGACTGTTCACCATCTTGACTAAAATAAGAATAGATAGGGGATATAAAGAACAATATAGTATTGTTGTAATGACAAATCTGATAACGATCTTATTCAAACCCGCTCTGATACCATGTTAATTTTTATGATTAGAATTAAAGCAATCAGAAAATGCAACACAATGAACAATGAACAAAACAAGATACCCTTGGAAAACCCTCCAACTTGAAAGGAAAAACCTAGTAACAATATATCTCTTATATATTGAATGATAAGAACAGCAATTTGCTTTACAATGGCCAAATCTAAGGCCTACAGGGATGGCTTCACTTCTTGAAGCACAATGAATAAGATCACACTTGATAAATCTGATTTACTCTTGAAATAAATTGATCTACTCCTTAGAAGTCTGCTCTACTTTGTGAATTATACTTCTAATTTAATCTCTTTAACAATGAGAAATCACTATATATATACACGTGAGAGGAAAGAGACGCATCTCTTCAATCTCCCTGTCGGCCTACACTAAACAAATCATGTCTTTAAAAGATACAAGAAGTTGGGCTGGAAGTGGGAGCCCGATGCTGCTCCTTCAACATCAACACATCAAAGATGGATGGAAGCATAAATAGCTTGTTGGACACATAAACAACAGATTTAAATGACACAGTGTAAGGATCAGATTAACACAGAGAACAATCAACAAGATTAACATAAAAAGATGAGAGCTTCAATGCACGATGGAAGAAACTATATAGCAGCTAAATATTGGAGACTCCAATTTGTTGGTGTTAAGCCACACTTAGACCAAAGATGGATTGGTCCAAGAGGGGCCAGTAGCATATGGAAGGTCCTAGGTTCGAGTCCTAGCTGGTCCATGTCTCGACATGGTATCAGAGCCAGGTTCAGGATAGGAGCCCCAAGCACACGACAGGTGTGGCTTAAGGGGTGGTGTTGGTGTTAAGCCACACTCGGATCGAAGATGGACTGGTCCAAGAGGGGCCAGTAGCATATGGAAGGTCCTATGTTTGCGTCCTAGCTGGTCCATGTCTCAACATTTTTTTTTAATCCTGGGAAAAACCCTCCAACTTGAAGGGAAAAAATCCAGCAATAATATATCTCTTATATATTGAATAATAAGAACACCAATCTCCTTTTCAATGAATTATCTTTCTTACTTGTTGAACAATGAGAAATCACTCTATATATATACAAGTGAGAGTAAAGAGATGCATCTCTTCAATTTCCATGTCAGCCTCCACCAAATAAATTATGTCTTAAATAATACAATAAGTTGGGCTGGAAGTGTGAGCCCGACGCTGCTCCGTCAACATCAACACTCCCACTCGGCTAGGGAGGATACTTCCAGCTGCATAAGACATATCACCTCATCGTGATGTCAACCACAATGGCTACAACAATGCATAGTATATACAAGTGTTCATCACTTTACATGATATCTACCATGGTTCTTCTAGAGGGTGGAATCAAGGGATTTCACCTCAAAATTCTCTCACAGAGAAAAACTTGTTATGAAGGGATTTCACCTCAGACTTCTCTCATAGAGAAGAACTCATTAGCAAGGGATTTTACCTTGAAATTCTATCATAGAGAAGAACTCATTATCAAGGGATTTCACCTCGAACTTCTCTCACAGAGAAGAACTCGTTATCAAGGGATTTCACCTCGAACTTGTCTCACAGAGAAGAACTCATTATCAAGGGATTTCACCTCGAACTTCTCTCACAGAGAAGAACTCGTTATCAAAGCTTTGGCAACTTCTACAAATAGATCTGTTCTGCCTTTCTGCAACACCATTCTGTTGAGGATTGTAAGGGACACAAAACTCCCTCTTAATTCCTGCTTCAATGCAAAAGTTACATAATTCTTCAGAGATGTACTCCCCTCCATTGTCAGATCTTAGAACTTTAATTCTCTTCCCAGATAAGTTCTCTACCTGAGCTTTAAATTCTTTGAACCTCTCAAGTACTTCTTTAGATTCCATGGCACAACCTTTGCAGGTATCTACATGCTCCTGGTTGAATTTTGGAAGACCCGTGACCATCTTCTCCATGATAGGCAGAGCTCGAAAGTGTACATGAGCCAACCTCCGATGCCTAAAATCACACAAGCTTGAAGAATCATGTACTAATACCTGAAGTTGGACAAGTGATTAGCCTATAGAGGCTCTCATGTCTAACTTCAATTACTTGAGTAGTTTTGAAGTTGGAATTCTTCATCCACACAAGAACTTTGCCTTCAGAGAAGGCAACTTGGTATCCCTTGTCTTCCAAGGCCGAAATGGAAACCAAATTTCGTTTGATGCCTGGAACATAGAGAACATCACTTAACCTTAAAGTAATGCCGGAATTCAAGTGGAGAGTAGAGATCCCAATCCCTTTCACCGAATAGCTAGCATCATCTCCAATGATAACTTGGTCACTAGAATTTCTCTCCATCAAGTTTGATAAATGCTCAAAACCAGTGATGTGTCGAGATGCACCACTATCAATCAGCCAAGTGTTGGTGTCGGTAGGTACATTGCTTGACAATGCCGAATAGAACAAATATTCACATGATTCCTTCTGAGGAGAGGCATCATCAACATCTGCAATGGTCGCTTGTTGCTTAGGCCTGGAGGGACAATGCTTGCCAATGTGACCATACTTGTCACACCTAAAGCATTGGATTTTGGAGAGGTCCCTCTTCTTCTTGAAAGCGGGAGCACCATCAGTTCCATTATCTATGTTCCTCTTGAAGAATCCTTTCTTCCCATTCTTGCTTTTCAGTAAGCCAACGGCAAAATCCATTCCCGGACATCCTTGTCATTCAAAAGCTTTATTGATTATTTTCAGGTAGACTGTCGCATTAAATGGGGAAATATCATTTTTTTTTTCAGCACTGCCCTTCCGGCCCCCACTCCGATTTTGGTCAAGTAGCGATTCTCTAAAATTGTGTTTTTTTTTTTTTTTTTCTGAGACATTTTGCACATAAATAGTGAAACAGTACAGTTCGTGAGCAGCGAAATCGACAAGCAGAATGGAAGGAATGATTATGTTCAGCATCATATGCTTGATTACAACGCCCACCTGGGCGTCTGCGAGAGAAAATGAAAGAAAAGCTTACATTGTGCATATGTCTATATCTCATATGCCCACTGTATTCCCCACGCCCCCTCACTGGTATCACTCCACTCTTTCCTCCATCAAAACGAACCAGGAAGACGAACCTTTTCTCTATGTTGACGACCGCGTTATGCATGGCTTCAGCGCAAAGCTGACGAAATCGGAGGTGGACGCCCTGAAATCTGCCCCGGGGCACCTGGCAACTTGCCCAGACACGTCGGGGAAATGGCACACAACCCGTTCCTCTGAATTTCTTGTCCTAAACCCCAAATCGGGCATCTGGCCTCCGTCTGAGTTTGGCAACAAGTCGGACGTGGTAATTGGCATCCTGGACTCGGGAATCTGGCCGGACAGTTAGAGTTTCAGCGACGAGGGCATGGGCTTTGTCCCTGCCGATTGGAAAGACCAATGTCAAGCCGGCAAGGCCTTCAACTCGTCGCTCTGCAACAGAAAACTGGTAGGAGCTCGCTTCTTCAGCTTCTCTCTTCCTCCGATGGTTCGGGAACTTTGGTTTCCATAAACTCGGCCAAGTCATTTTCTTCCAAGGTGAGCATGATTCTGAACCTCCATGATGTGAAGTTGGATGCTCCTTCGAGTCTATCTTCAATTTTAAGACCGTTCACCATCTTGACTAAAATAGGGATAGACAAGAGATATAAAGAACAATAAAATATTGCTGCAATGGCAAATCTGATCACGATCTTCTTCATCGACCCCCGGATCCCAGCTCACCCACCCAGTAACAGAGTTGATCAAATGTATTTTGGCTTTTTCTCCTTGAGTTCTTCTCCGAAACTATCGGATCTAGCCGCCCATTGCCACTTCGGTTTTCGCTTTTGGCTGATGGTCCCGGGAGTGGACCTTCGGAGTTGCCTATTCAGTGCCTATTCGCACATCTCGGGCCCTAGCTGGGTCGATTTGCCGAGTTGCACTCGATAAAATGAGCTTGATCATATTTTCGCCTCGGATTTCCATATTGCGGTTGGTTGGTTCGGATCTCTTATTACTCTGCGAAGAGTGGCGGGCTGATGATCGGGACTTTCGATTCAATCCGAGCTTTGGCCTCAGGCCATTGTTAGGGTTGTCGATGCCCGAATCCCAACTCACCCACCCAGTAACAGACTTGATGACATGTATTTTGGCTTTTTCTGATTGTTCCTGGAGTTGTCCTTCGAAACTATTGGATCCAGCCGCCCCTTTCCACTTCTGCTCTGTAGATGTGGACGAGTGTAGTGCTTGTGCCGTTTCCTCACTGGTATTTTGCAATTTCTATGAGGTGGAGGTGAAACCCTGTTCCTGGCCACAGCGCCTACGACTGGATTATTTGCTTTCCATTTGGGTTACGAACGCTGAGCGGGAGGGCAGGAGCATTTATGGTCTTCTCGTGTTTGCGGTTGTTCTCAAAGATGATGTGGGCTGGAGTATACATTATTAGCATTTGTGCCACTGTCTTTGCTCTGGCACGTTCACTCCTTGTGTTGAACTCCTTGCGCTTGTGTGGGAATTTATGATGGAAGGCGGGATATGTCTCTTCTTCCACTACGATGATTCGTTTTGGAAGTTTTGCTCTAAAACTTGGCTTGCCGGTCGGTCTAGGTGTTAGTGTGAATGTTTCGCATGTCCGATCGGATCACACATCTCTTAGTGGCTTCCAAGTATGTGTCGGATCCGTGTGCACGTGCAAATAATGGCTTGGAATTGCTCTTTTGCAGTGATGGCCATGATTGTGGTGCTTTTCCCTGCAGGCTGAGGTTGATGCGTTCGGACTGTTTGCGCCAATTAAAAGTGCGTAGGGGGCTTCCCTGGGTAAGGAAGTTCTCGAGCGGTCTTAAAATTGATGTTGAGACATGGACCAGCTAGGACTCGAACCTAGGACCTTTCATATGCTACTGGCCCCTCTTGGACTAGTCCATCTTCGATCCGAGTGTGGCTTAACACCATCACAATCAAACCAGATTCGTTGAAAATTCGTCGATCGATTATCAGGATAATCTGAACTAGACTGTAGATTCTCCTTTGTAACACTCTGACAATCCCTTATCACATACAAATTGATGCAAATAAACTTCTCTCACCAGGCTTCGCTCACTTATTTCTTCTGCACTTAGCGGTACAGGTTCTGTTGGCTATATACTTGCCTGAATGTGGATGCTCAATTAAAGGAATGATGTATAAAACAATGGCTCCTCTAGTTCTTTTAATCCTCCATCATAGAGATCGCACCGCTCTGATAAAATCTCTTCTCTGCCAGGTGCTTTCTCCTTACGGCCTGCTCTGATAAAATCTCTTCTCTGCCAGGTGCTTTCTCCTTACGGCCTGCTCTGATACCAATGAAGGAAAATGATAAAGACTGAACGTTTAGATGTTTTATTGAATAGGAAGAGGAGAATATACACAAATATCGGACAGTTACAAAACCTGTAACTACCAAACGAACGCCTAACTGTTATGCCACCGCTATGACACCTAAGTACCTGTAATATTAAATTTATGCCAACATGCTTGGTATGATAGAGGTGAACATTAAGGGGGATGGTAGCATAATGTTCCTCTCTTTTGTATTTTATTGTATTATTCTAGCCAATCTTAAGGGGGATTTTAAAGAAAATTAAGATTGTGTAGGAAAAGAGAAAATATTTTTAAAGTCTTCTATAAATTAGAAAATTCCATAAAGTTATTCTAGAAAAGAACATTCTCGGTTTTTAAATTATCTAGAAAGCTAGAAGCTTGCGGACTTTAAAAGATTTTGTAGCTATATATATGTGACTGTAGACAGCTGAAACACACAACAGTTTGGATGGAATGTAATTCATGCTAAATAAATATAATTTAATGAGTTATCTCTATTTTTTCATGCTTTTCCTTATTTATGACTCTTATGTTTTTTGCCCTATTATTCCTTGTTAATGATTGTTGTTATGTCATACTGTAGTTTGGGCCTGTTTTTACTCTGCGTTTTTGCCCATTATTTTGATAGTTAGCAGTGACAGAGTATTCCTCTCTAGTATGATTTCTGCTATATTGCATTAGGCCAGGAAGGTCTATGGAATCTCTCGTAGGATTTTAACTGGATATTGAACACCAATTCCACAGCGAAATGCAGTACCATGATTTTAAGTAATCTGTTGGAAAAATTCTTTGAACACTGAAATACATACAAAGAAACTATTCCAATTATATACAATGAATTTGCAATTAAGATGTGGTTGGAGAAAAACCAAGTAAACAAGATTGAACTTTTTTCCGATACATTTTTATTTTTATTTTTTTGACAAAAGATAACTTGCTATTATACCCTTACTTGCAAAGTAGTTATGGACACAATTATTTTGTTTTGTTGTGTTTTGAGTGAGTATAAGGGAGTGTGAGCCACACATATTAAAATGTATTAAATTTTTATGTAAATGTTTATTGAAATTTATTATTTTAATAATAATTTTTTTTTTAAAATTAATCATTTAATAATTATAAACATAATAAATATAATTTTCTGAGTTATCTCTGTCTTGACGTGCTCTTCCCTGTTTATTACTGTTATGTTTTTTGCCCTATTTTTCTTTGTTAATGATTGCTGCTATGTCATACCGTAGTTTGGACCTGTTTTTACACTCCACGTTTTTGCCCATTGTTTTGACAGTTAGCAGTGGCACGGTATTCCTCTCAAGTATGACTTCCGCTACATTGCATTGGGCCAGGAAGAAGCTTTATGGAATCTCCCCTCTAAAATACATTCACTTTAAGTAGTCTTGCCCTATTTTAACCAGATATCGAACTCCACAGCGAAACGCAGTACCATGATTTTAAGTAGTCTGTCGGAAAAAAAATTTGGAACACTGAAATGCATACAAAGAGACTGTTCCAATTACATACAAAGATGTGGAAGGAGAAAAAAAGCGAACAACATTGAATTTTTTTCCGATACATTTTTATTTATTTTTTGGACAAAAGAAAACTTGCTATTGCACCCTTAGTTACAAAGTAGTTATGGACATTATTCATTTGTTTTGTGGTGTTTTGAGTGGGTGTAAGAGAGTGTGAGCCGCACATATTAAAAAAATTTATGTAATTTTTTTTTGAAACTTATTATTTTAATAATAAATATACATTTTTAAATTAATCATTTAATAATTATAATTTTTTTTTTTTAAAAATGAAGTTTAAATAATAAATAGCTCTTGGAGAATAGTTTTTTAAGTCCAAACTCTTTTCATATATATTAAGATTTAAAATATAAACTTGATTATTTGTATTGGTGTGAGAATAAGATTAGATATTGTAATTTTGTATTCCTAGAATTGTATTGATATAATAAAAGGACGACATATGCTATCTACTATGTGTTTTTAAGCTTTTTTTTATAAATTAATGGTATTATTGAAAGGTTTGTATTATGTTTAATTATGGGAGACAAGTTAATAGATGAAAGGGTTTTATAGTTGAAACGGATTTTGAATACATAATGTTTAATAGTTGATTTTATCTTTCCTAATAATTGATATAAAATTATATATTATTTGTCCATCTTTTATTACACAATAATCAATCATATCATGACATGTCATCATTTCAATAATTAGTATTGATACAACATAAATATTTAAGAAGGAATGTAAACCAAAAACTTAGAGATTTCCAATATTAATACTATGGAGAATTTTTATTTGTATATATTTAAATAATTTTATGGATGTTATTTTAAGATAAACATATAAGTAAAAATATCACAAAAATCAATCATACAATTATTCAAAAGATATTTGTTGTAAATTAAAATTACTTATAATTTACTAATAAATATAAATGAATGTAACAAGATATTATAATATACTTTCATAGTAAGTTTATTCACATAGATTTGAAGCAAAAAGGTGGATATTAGAAGTGGGACATGATTAGAGAAGGTTCTCTAAGATCAATCAAGGAAACCCTTTTTAGAATAAGGATGATTCCATCCTGCAAATGACTCATCCTTTTTTTGGAGCTCAATTAGCAGCCTCAGCTATGTGGGGTTGTCTCTTTATTTCTTTGAGAGTTTTTCAATTTTTGTAACATAGTTGTTGTCTTTTAGCAGATCGTTTGTTATTGAGTCGTTGATATTTTGATGACTTTATGTTGTATGATCTCTTCTTTCACTAGTCTTCCTTAATGTTTTGCTCTCTTTCCCCTTCTATTTGTGCATCTATTTCTTAGGCTTTTGTGTTACTATTTTTAAATATTAGTAGTTTGCTAAGATATTTGGGCCTCTCATTTGTACCAAAGATCAATTCTTTAAATTGAAACAAAATCTTACCTATTTCTAGTTCATAACTCTGATCCATAAAAAATAGTAAACTTATTCAATTTAACGAATCCTTATTTCTTTTTCCACAATTTATATTAAGGGAGAGGAGTCAATAATCATGCACCCTAACTTCATGCATGCATGGAACCTAAATCGTGGCATGTTGACACTTAAAATTAACTTCGATTGATAGCCTAATGAGTATACTTATTGATTCTAGTTTTTCATCTCATGACATGTTTATATGGACCTAATGTTTTGATCCTCATGCAATAGGTTTTTATGGGTCCATTTTGGAGGTCCAACCGACCCCCAATCATGCCATGGAAAAATAAGAATCAATTGGGGGAAATAGTGGTGCATAAACTCCCCAGAAATAAAATGATCATGCCCAAAGTGGGGCATTTAAACTCCCATTATTAACATGTAGTTGACGGAATGTGGACATCATGCTCAAGGTGGCAAATCATTCATGTCTCACCAACCTATGTTTATGACCCAACACCTCCCATTCATTTTACAAATGCTTGGATATTTCACCTCCACCTTCTAGCATGTTTGTCCCCATTTGCATTTATTGCATGAGCAGGGAAGAGGAGATGAAGGGTTTTAGAGATGACATGTTGTAAGAGTAACTGCATTAACATTAGCAGTTACACTAGCTTGCCATTACTACTTACAGGTGAGGTCTTTTACACCTCACTAAGATTTTGTACCATTTGTTTTTAAAATGATAAGATGCCTTCAAACGTCCATAAAAAAATTTAGTTGTTTTGATTGCTCATTATATTGATTAGGACATGTTAAATAAAGTGTATTCATTCTATGAATCATTCAGAATGAGTAGTTTTGGATTGAAAATTTCAATGGTGGTCTTAACCCTCTTTTTCTATGGTGGTTCATCATTAAATGTATAACCACCCTATGTTTATGACCATTTGTGTCTTTCCATTCTATGTTTATGACCTACCGCCTCTAATTCATTTCACTAATGCTTGGGTATTTCACCCCAAGTTTATAACATGATCATCCCCATTCACATACATTGCATGAGTAAGGAAGATTAGATGGAAGGTTTTGGAAATGATACACTAGTAAGGGCAGCAACACAACTATGAGCAATTACACTCACTTGTATATTTTTTTGATCATTCTTTCAATTAAGATGTGTTAAATTCAATGTATTCATTCTGTAAATTATTCAAAATGGGTATTTTTGGCTTGAAAACTTCAATGGTAGTCTTAACCCTCTTTTCTATGGTGGTTCATTATTAAATGTCTAGATAAATATGCAACTAGAGGAATGTAAACATATGGCTCATGGTGGCAAAGCATTTATGTCTCACCTATTTGTTCCCAATAATGCATAAGTTGTATGGATGAGTGATGTTGTAGGGAAGAGGAGATGAAGGGAAACAACAACACTATGAGCACATACACTCACTTGCCATCTTGCTTCTATGTGAGGTTTTTATACCTAACTAAGGTTGTGAGTCATATGCTTTTTATTCCTTACTAAAGGTGGGATTCATATCTAAATCTTATGCTAATGGTGTTCAAACCTCACTAAATATTGATCAAGTAGTCCTTACTTCATGCTATGCATGAAGTCAAGGCAAGGAGGAAAATCATTTACACCTTCCCACCCTCTACTCAGCTCGTGCTATGCATGTAGTCCTCTCTCTTCTTTCGTGTCATCTCTTTACCAACTTCTACCACCTAATCCTTTGTAAGTGGTGTTTGTTTTCACGGTTTGTATGTGTTATTTTCATATTGTCTTTGTGTCTAATTTTATCCACCATGTGATGGTACCGATGTTTCCACACTAGCAAGTATTAGGCTTCATGTACAACATATCGTAATCATCAAGAATATGGCTTAGAATGTTTGTTTAAAAAATATATATATATCATCCATGTCTATGCATTGACTTTTCATGTTGTATTAAATTTAGTTTAATGAAGTGTAATCGATCTATGGATCATTCTAAAGCATAACATTTTCACTGACAAACTAAAATCAATGGTTTTTTTAGCATTCTAGGTTTATTTATTTAATATTTTATAGAAAACTAATGGAAATTCCTTGATTTCTTTCATCCACTTGGGTCACAATATTTTCTTGTTAACTATTTGAAGAACTGAAAGTCACCTTAGAAAAGAATTTATAAAGACAAGCCAATACTATAGGGTGGCTTTTAATGTTCTTGATAGTGAATGAGAACCATCATCGCTTTGATTAATACAACATCCTATGCTCTTTCCCTCCACATAATGCATATTTAGGTAATAAATAAGTTATTTGCCAATTATTACTACACACATGCAATTATTTTCTATAATTCATGAACTTTGACATTCGGCCTTACTATTAAGACTTGTATTGTTGTTTTGTAGCATGATTAATCCTTCAATTTTTTTAGCTAATCCTTGACATTCATTTGGGCTCTTCATATGAATGCAAGGTAGTAGGTCATAAATGTAGGATGGCGAGACATAAATACTTTGCCACCTCAAGCTTAGTGTTTACATTTTGCGTGCTACTCACTATAAAATAGAGTTTAAACTCCTCACTTTGGGATAAATTGTTTGATTTTTTGGAGTGTATGCCCCATAATGACAACATTGAATTAATCTACAATCTCAATGATTTAAGAATTTATAGAATAATTCACATATTGAGAGAATTGTTTTTATAATAAAAACTCAAAGCCAAAGACCTATAACCAGTTTGCCATTTCTATAGAATTTAAAATAAAATAACCCAAAATAATATTGGTATTCCCCTCCTATTGGCCCTCAATTGATTTTTTTTTGTCCTTATCATGCTTAGGGGTTGGTTGGACCTCCAAAATGACCCCATAAAGATCTCTTATGGGGAGGAAAGGTGGGGGGAGGGGAGGGGGTAGTGGGTAGGAATAATGTGTTTATATAGACATTTCATGAGTTGAAAATCTATAATCTAGCTAAAAATCTAAAATCAAGAGATAGATTCATTAATATATCAATCAATGCCAATTTCATGTGTTGATGTGGCACCATTTAGACTCCATATATGCACTAATTTAGATCGCATGACTATTAGGTTATCTTCTTTATTTCTAATGAGGATTGTTATTCAATTGGAATAAACAATTACTTATTTGAAATTATTCACTGATAGACTACACTAAATTAAACTATAGTGACTATTAAGTATTGTTAGTCAATTGGAATAAGCACTTACTTATTCCAAATGATTTGAAGATCATCTACACTAAATTAAACTATAGAAACTACAAATGGCTACATAAAATACAAGGCCTAATAATCTTGAAAAATAATATTATAAACATGGGTCTAATACAAGAGAGGGCAATCGAGAGAATAGTTTTATTGAGTGTTTTTATATAATTAGAATAAACATGTTTGTATGGTTCACATTGGCATCGTTTCATTATTTGTATGAATTTGTATAAATATAATGCATACATGTAAATAATATGCTTTTCTATATGACTTTCAGTGATTTTTGTAAGCCATAATTATTTAATCTAGATGATTCACAAATTGACTACACTGAATTAAACTACAATGACTACTGATTCTTAAACTGGGTGAGTTATAAAAAAACCTCACCTGTAAATAATGATGGCTAAACAAAATCTAAGGACTAATCATTTATATAAAATTCACATTTAAATAAAATATTTATATTCAATTATTGTAGAAAATATTTTTATATTCAGTTATTGTTCAAATGTTTTGAATATGAATTTAATATTATGGTGAGTCTTACAGTTTTTCCTTTAATTATGCAAGGATTTGACTTTAACTGGAGTGGTAGTGGATGACCAAAGAGAAACAAATAGTAGAAGATAGAGGATGTATAATTGGGCATTAGATGTTGTAAAAAATGACAATAAGTTTTACAAGTTTGTACATGTTGATATATTTATTTGATACGATTTTTCCTGGTGATATGAAGTGAAATGGCATCCTATATTTCAAAATCAATATAAACTTTATATTAGTCAACTCAATAATTTTATTTATCCATGCAAGTACTAAATAGAATAATTGGCATTTGAGATATTATGTACTAATAATAGTACAATATCTTGTGTATAATTTCAAGAATCTTAATGAGTTCTTATAGAATACTAGTGTTCAACTATTGGGTACAAAGTTGTTTTTTATCAATGAAAAATAATTTACTTTTAATTTAGAAAAATATGTTCTAGAGTTGGACCTCATACCCTCAACCACCCTCTCAACTATAGAAACCCACTCAACTATTGGGTCCTCTCCATTAACTAACTTTTAAATAAAGTACTATATAAAAAATACCCAAGTACCTTCAAATAATACAAACATCATTATTACCAATTCAATTTCAAATAAAATTTAATTGTGAGATTTCATTATTACCAATTCAATTTCAAATCAAATTTAATTATGATTTATTATAAAAATCTATTTATTTTCTATTTTCTTTATATATTACATTCATATGAAATATATATACCTTTTCTCTTTTGAAACTTGGCATGCCTATGTTGAGACATGCTTACTTTATAGATCACATAAACCTTTATTATTTTGCTAAATATAGGTATCCAATCCTTAACATTTATCTTTTTCATCTCTAATATTTAATCATAATGTGCCACTTATCATTTACTGTCATACATACATACATACATACATACATACATACATACATACATACATATATATATATATATATATATATATATATATATATATATATATATATATATATATATATATATATATATATATATATATATATATATATTTTTAATTCATAGAAATAGTTTTCTAGTTATATGAGAAGTTTTAGATTATTAAAAATATCTATTTTTTCCTTGCCAAGAGAATTGTGTCGTGTGATTTTTTTTACAAACTGTAGTTTAAAAGAATTGATATATTTTTGAAAAATAAAAATGAGCCATAAATGACTTCCATTGCCTATGTTATGGTGCATTTTCACTCAATACTCTTGTTTGATTTTCATTTAATGGGCTTATCCACATCATGTTATCAATTTTAATGTGCCTCAAAAAATATAGAGAGCATCAACATAGGTTATGCCATTGGAATTGTGTTCGTCGATCTTTTCCTTCTTGAGCTCGGTTAGCATGTCGAGCTATCCACTTTTTAGTTTGGGAAGTTACATTTTTCCATTGTGAATATTTTCCAACACTAAGTAGGTGCAATACATATTTGTTTGTAGTTTTTGATTTTGTTAAATAAATATGTGATTCTGAAGTATTCATAGTTTGTGTTGTAAATGATGCATTCATTTGACTGAGTGAAACATTCTTGCATTTTTTGAAGTGGGAAAAGAATGAAATTATGTAATGCACAGGTTTTTGTTTCCAATAAAACACTTCCTTTGTGGTCTTATAACCGAGATGTACTTTTTAGTAGAAGAGTGTGAAGTGTACTTAACACACATTCTACATAAAAAAGAATGTGTGTTAGACACACAAGTTCATATATTTTTTATAATTGATTTTAGGAGTCAATGTAAGTATTGGACTATGGATCATCTACATCAAATTGTGAAAAAGTGGAAACAAAAATTCAAATAAACAACGAACCATGATGTCTTCAAAGTGTATATATACTTGGTATGGGTAGAGGAATATGGTTAGCTCTCCTAAATAGTTTATGATTCAATATTTTATTTTGGATTTATGAATAGTTAAAACTTGTTATGTGATTTATGTCAATATTCTCTTGTAACTAATGTATCTTCATTCTATCGGATATTATAAATTTTATCTATCTACTTATAAGGATGAATATGTTGAGTTAACATACTTTTGAAAATTTGTTCATCTATGTGATGTTCAATGTGTATCAAACCATGATAAATTTTAGATAGTTACATACACTCTCTTTTAGCTATGTTCTAATTTAAAATCTTAACATCTGGTGAGTTCAGTTGCAATGTATTATAATGCAATAATTAGCATCTGTTGATGAGAAAAACTTTGGACCTATGCTAACAATGGTTTCATTTATGAGACCACATAATTATAAGATGGTCATCTTTTCAAAGAGATGTCTATAATTAGTTAGACTTGAGGATACGTGCATTCATAGAAGAAGAATATGTAAGATTAAGAGATCATGCCCAAGAGATCATTTCTACCCATATTTATGGATCTTCAAAATTTATGAAATATTTTGGTTTGAATTACCTAAGAAGTTAGCAACATGGTTATCAAAACTCAAATAATTTTATTTTAAACCATGTAGAATTAAAAATTTTGCTTGGAGTGAAGAAAATTTTGAATGTTTGTGCAACCCAAAGACTACTTGGACTCATAAAATTGATCATTGGATGGAGACTATCATTAACAAGCACATAGATGAATTTGTTGTGTAGGGGTACATTGTGTTTTACACTATGTATGACATTTTTGTAAATGGAATTTGAGGTAAAATTTTTTAAGTGACTTCCTTTATTTTATGAAAAATTTCACTGCCATGGTGTCAATTTTAACTGACATAAAGTATCCATGTAGAGGTAGTATGGGGATGCAAATTAGAAGAAGAGGAATGAATGATAGAGGAACCTTGGACACTAGACCAATTCAATGAAGATGAAATGATGGATATAAATAAGAAAGAAGATGCTAAATATATTTTGGGGCATCAACGAGACGTATAAATATAGAAACATTGGAACAAGAAAATCCCTATAAAAGATGAATGGAGTGTGCAAACTAAAGGGAATGCAGGGACCAATTAAGAATTAGATACTAACCCATAAGTGGGCGAGAAACGATAATAGAGTAACACTAAAGGAAAAAGCAAAGAGTAGTTAAAAATGATGAGCAGTAGGTTTAGTGATCAGATAAAGATGCAATAATTATATTTTTAATGAAAAGGATAGTCTTTCTAAGGTGCTTCATTGAAACATAGTTCCAAGCTAGGTTCAGGAGTGCTCATTATAGACACTCTAAGTTTAGTCCATTCACTCCAAAGGGACTCATCTCATACACTTACTTTAATTTTTATAGGGATCAATAGACTAGAAGTATCTAAGGAGGTAACAATAGTTGAGAAGTGGTTTAAACAAGTTATAGGGGTTTTAGAGGAACATAAGAAGGAAGTTGAAGTTGAGGCCATAACATATATTTATCATAGTGCACGTAATATACCAACTAACATTATATCTATTTTTCACGTATCAGTATAAACATTCCCAAAAAATTTTGTAAGTATTCTACTGTTAGGAATTATGGAACTCCATGAGAGAGAATTTGCCACATTATTCTAGATGATGTGTTTTTTTACTCTGACCAATATTCATTGACATGTGAAATGGGTGGGATAAGGGTGTCACTATAGATGAAGATAAGAAGTGTGATTTTAAAGGAATCTTGATTGTCAAAGCTCTATAATTAAAATTCAATAATAACCAAGATAACTTGGCCTTAATATATGTTAAGAAAAATTTGATAACAACATTCAAAATTTATAGGTGTGCCAGCCAGACTATCCAAGATTTTAAATAATTAAAACAAAATATAGGAGAATCTATATGGGAGTATGATTGTTGACTATTTAATGTTATAAATAATGTGAATTTTTAGTTTTAGGATGTTGATAAGATTGTATGGTTAGTTGAGGGACTGTGTAGTAATATTCACTTTGTTAGAACTAAAACTAAGTTTCCCACCAAAGTTGAGGCTAGAGCAGCTACCAAAATAAAAAATAAGAGAATCAATATGGGATTATTGTTGTTGAATATTTGATGTTATAAATAAAGTGAATTTTTAGTTTCAGGATGTTGATAAAGTTGTATGGTTTATTGAGGGACTGTCTAGTAAGATTCACTTTGCCATAGCCCAAACTAAGTTTCCTCCCAAAGTTGAGGATAGAGAAACTACCATTAAGATGGAGAAAATAGAGAATTGTGGAGACTATTCCACAAGTAATATGAATACTTATGTCAAAATTGATATGGTACTACACAGAATGAAGGAGCTTCAGGAAGGAAAAATACCCTTGCTAGCTATATGGAGAATTGAATGTGTGTAAGGACACCATAAAATGAAAATCCAAAACTAAAAATCAAATTTCACTAGTGTTTTTACATTGTGGGTCGTGCAATCACTAATTGTCACTTAATGTAACATTATGTGAGACAACCATAAAGTGTGTATTATATTTTATATAAATCCTGTAACTATGATTAAAATAATTATAAAGCTCTTCAGTAGCTAAAAGATGATATCACTAGAAATGTCTATGTGGTCACCATGTCGTAGCTTCCTACACCAAATTCAATTGAGATCACTCAAGATGTTTATATGTCAGCATAAGGTGTATGGTGCCCCCTAGAAGTGTAGTATCCACCTCAATATCAACCTAGATAGACACTTCCTTCACCTCAGTAATGACATGGATGATTTGTAACATCCACACAATAACAGCCTAGTTTGGTTTTGCCTATGCAATAATGTAAACCTAATTAGGCACCTCTACCATCTTAGAGGAAATATGGAGGATAATCCAATCAACATAAAGGATGGTGATCACCTCAAAGACAAGGATGTTATCATGGTAGTATCCAAAATCTAAGGTAAGGGAGGATATAGTCTTGACATATGATTACTTTTTATATGTGTGGTGAAATGTGCCATATCACATTTAATTATCCATGCAATCCTCAAAATGGAACCTTATTTCATATGTTGTAGAGTTGCAAGACAAATTACTATTGAGGATTACCTAATTTAACAAAAACACATGAAAGAGAAGATAGTGTGAAATGTGAACATGGTAAGCTTTGGATCAAGTGACCATGATTTTGCCTAGATTTTTAATAGGAGTCAACATATGGAACACACACACACACACACACACACACACACACACACCCACACACACAATATATATATATATATATATATATATATATATATATATATATATATATATATAGACATGTGTGTGTGTGTGTGTGTGGGTGTGTAAGGTTCAGATGAGTTAAGCGGCCCAACTATTGTAATTAACTTAGAATAAAGATACCAGTGAAGAAGATCTTATGGTAATCGAGACAAAATTTTATGGATATATTGTAAAATTCTTACAACAAGAGGGAATTTTCATGTCATTATAGGCCCACTAAAATTATTAAGTATATTGTGAAATGAAGATATTTCTCAAAATATTACAAATTTATTTTATAATTTCTTAGATTGTGCATAAAGGCAACAAAAAAGAATATAGTGAATGGGTTGTATGCCAAACTTAAGAAATTATGGGATGTGGATGTAGGAATGGCTATTCAGCTTGTAGGGTATAAAGTTCCTAATATTTTTCTTACTTTCAGATCACTATAAATATGATTCCCAAATCTACCTGGGAAGCTATCAAAAGGTCATCTCTATGGTGCAGTCCCATAGTTTTGATATTGGTAGATTATGGACAACTTGAACCTATTAGAAGGCTTGAAGATGTAGAGTAAATGTATCCAACCTAATATTATGTGGATATTTCAAGGTGATTGATATGAAGACAAACAAAACTACCTGCCCATCTCTAATTGGGAATAAAAAATACCTATGATGGTCACATGATCATCAATATAGAAGATAATCAATTAGAAGCAGATAAAAATGATGTTATTATTGTAACCATTGAATAAATTTTGATTTCAATCCCTATATATATCCCAAATAACATTCCTATCAATATGAAAACTAGGTAGAACATTTATTATAAGTTAATACAAAGCCTAAGTTAGAAGCAATACAAAGTAGGAATTTTATTTATGGTTCATAGCCTACATGGGGGATAACAAGGATTCATAAAGGATAATATCAAGGGGTTCAAACAATTTAGAAATCAAATTTATTTCCCTAGATACAAATATTAGGGTATATCTCCACTTCAATGTGATCTCCAACATGGTTAGATGTTGACATTATTTATCATCTACCTGTGACTAAAAGATATTATATTTAATCAACTACAGAAGGTATTATGACTTGGCAATTTCCTTCATCTGTTCATGATTGTTTTTATGTCCTCATCCATAACTGGGTATGAGAAGATAATGAAGTGAGGCCTATGTGAATCGTTGTTTCCACAGAGAGGAAGATATCTCAATATTTAACTACAAATGATTTGACAGTATTTGTTCACACATTAGATATTCATCTTCCAATCATGGATACTTGGGTTAGTGTTCTCAATTATGTTTTGAATGGACTTGGAGCTATTTGGTGGGTTGTCAAAACATCTATTAAACTTAGCTAGGAGGAAGCATGCAAAATGTTACAGTAAAGGTTTAATATCACATCCTCTATTTCAAAAAAGTGGCCCTTCTTTCAGGAAGGATAATGTCCAAAGATGTATGTCCACACATGTGTTTATGCATGTAAATCTCTAAAAAATAAACCAAGAAACTAGGTGAATATTTTTCAATGAACCTTATCCCCTCTACAAAAAGATTAGTATGTCCACCAAGAATCTAGATAAAATAAAATGTTGGAAGTAAACTGACTGAGAGAGGGGGGGATTGAATTAGTCTTCAAAAACATTTTAGTCAATTCCATTTAATCAAAAATGAACCATTTTAAAAAGCATGGACATCTTAGCAAGCATAATCACCAAATCATAAGAAGATGAAATACATAAACACAACATATAAATGGAAAACCCTTGAAGGGAAGAAAGCTCATTGATAAATCAAATGAAATACATTCCTATAAAAAATACATAAATATTTAGTAAAACACCCACTTCACATGGATCACCAACCCCAACTAGCTAAGCACCAACTCAGGTAGGCTTTAGCAAGCACGCACTTGCAAGGAGGCACAAACCCCCTAGATGATTCAACACCAAATAAACCATATAAAACACTTGATCATATTAAAAAAATATTATTTATTATACAATATATGATTATCTTCATCCTCATCTCTTTGCTCACTTATATCCCTCTCAAACTAGTTTCTAATCCTCTTCACTCAACTAGCCCTCTTCATGGCTTGATTAGGTTTTTTGACATTAATCCTCATATGTATAACCTATGTTATATATTCATGACATGTATTTGATGTTCCACATGACCTCTTTCTTCTAAAAAATTATCTATATCATTTTCATGTTCTCTCTTTTAGCTCACTTAAATAGGCCTAAACTACCTTGCTTTTATACAAGTCACTTGATCATATCCTTCTTAGTCGGCCACATACTTATATTATTAGTTTAGACATATATTAAGTATTATCATATTATAAATAATGTTCCATAATCATGAATCAACCAATACATTAGCTTGGTCATAGCTCAATTATCCCTTGTTCCTCTTTTAGGCTTTATGGAGGCCTAATAGACCTTCTTAGCAACACATTACCCTTTGATCTTTTTTGAAGCATATTAAAACACCTCACATGGTAGGAAAACATCATATGAAACTATAATAAACCTTATCCAACTCCACTTTAGGTCCATAACACCTTGTAGGTCAATCACTATTTGAACCCCTTCTCAAATCGCTATTCATAAAAGGCTTGTGCATACACAGAGAAATATGTTTTGAAAACCTGAAGCATAAACACATTTTTTCCAAAAAAAAATTGAAAAAAATCACATATTCATAAACCTCATGACCTCATGTAAAAACTAAATTTCTTCATATGCTTGAAATTAGAGTATATAGGCTCAAACTCTTCTCTGCAAGTTGCTCACTCAAAACTACCAACTAACTTCAAAGCACAGTCAAGAGAACATGAACTTATAACACTTATTTGTATGTATTCAATGGATTTAAATGCTTAAAAAATATATTATACCATCAATATAACAACCTCAATCAATGAAATTATGAGCTCTAATGAAAACTATTTGTCTTGTAGACCAATCTGGTTATCTTCTCTCTCACACACTCTACTCAATTAGATAAGCCATTTTGGCTTTAATGTTCCAACCTATTACATTGACTTAAAATATTATATAAAACATGAATATATTATTCAATTCCCCAAAAAAATCATCATTCACTTCAATCCATCACTCTTATATGAAAATACATCAAGAATCATCTTTTCATATCTTCATCATTTTCTTACTATCTGCATCATTAGATGTATTAGCGATTGTCCAACTTGGATCAAAAAATTTTCAGACCTGATATCTAGAACATATAATTAAAACTTTATAAAAAACAACTACAAGTCTCACACTTTGACCTTCATCCCTTTAGCAACTTTGACTTAGTCAACTCTATCTTCTACAACAAATCTCAGAGAAACAAGCCCTTTCCTGTAGGGTCTACTTACTCACCTGAGAAACCAATCACTCCTAGAGGTTCTTGGGATAGTTGAATTAAATATCCAATCACTAAATTGGACATATCAAACTATTTACATCTCTTTAGAATAAGATCTTAAACATTGGGTCATTGTTAGGGTTCTTTGAGGGTTTAGACTAACTTTCAGTTTTAACGATCATTCATAAAACATAGCTCCTTTTTTTATAGAAACCAGTGCTTGGATATTTGAGTTATAAACATTCCTTATCTACAATGAATAGATTAGATTCTCATGTATATTTTGTATGTTCCAATGAACACTTGAAAAACCTTTTTAGGTAGACAACTCTTCATTTTTTGCACTCCAGAAACCTTTAAACACTTTTTCAAGCCTTTTCTTGTAAACCTTGACCTAAAACTTTATGTACATACTAAAAAAAATTGAATCACATTTTTTAATTATCATCTACTCACCCATATCATGGAAACTGATCTTGATACCTCATCTGGCCACCATTTATCTTTTTACTTTCTAGGCCTTGACCTACAAGTCTCATTAGGCCTTGAATATGACCTTCTAGCCACCCTATAGGCTTTTCCTTGAAAATATCATATGTTCCAATGCATCTTGTGTATGCTCAAACAACCTCATAAACTCACTCTTTTTTTGAGCTTCAACATAGCATCTTCAAATCTTCTTTTAGATCTTTAGAGGTCAATTAAGAATCTTCATAACTGCATACACATATCTTTGGTGCCAAACTTCTAATCATTTTCAAAAACCTCGATGCCTCATGTATAAACTCAAAAAACCTATCTCATGATCAAAGACTTTTAAGTATTCTTTAGATCCGCATTAAGAATATTCATAGCTCATTCAAATCTTCTTACATGCATCTTTGGAGCACACAATTTTTTTTCAAATGTTACTTATTTCATCATGTTACCTGCACATACCATGTCACAAGGTCTAGATAAATCATTACAAGATGCTTGACAATTGACATATTGACCTATACATACTCATTTTGATTCCCAAACACTCTTGAAATACTAATCTCACATCACTACACTCATACAACAACACTCAAAATGTTGTCAAAAGAACTCATCATACGCATAACTCAAAGCTTACTTGACCATGCATCTTTACAAGAACATTTGAAATCAATGACAAAATTAATAGCAAATATAAATATTTAAGGATAATGCTCA
Organism: Torreya grandis; assembly: GCA_037957365.1. Lineage (NCBI taxonomy): Eukaryota > Viridiplantae > Streptophyta > Pinopsida > Cupressales > Taxaceae > Torreya > Torreya grandis. The sequence continues at coordinate 771,918 of JARHVA010001226.1, read as the reverse complement.
ACAATCTCCCCCTTAATCAATGACAATGTTTAACAATCTCCCCATTTGTCATTGATGGCAAACATACTCAAAAAAATGTGTCAACCACTTTTGATGGCGATCACCTCTTAGACCTTCTTGCCTTTTATCACCCTTTCTAATATTGACTTTGCTTTCTCCCTTTCTAATATTTCTCCCCCTTTGACATTAATGACAAAGGTCTTCCATATTTATCATCTTTTTTATAATGAACTCAAATTACATTATCACTTCAACATAGATCAAGATCAGTCAACAACTTCAATAGCTCCCCTCTAAATCAAGCATTTACCATGCTTATATTAATAATAGATATCAAGGGTCACCTATAACTATTGAAATCATACTCTCTCCCATTTGCACTGATAAGATCTCTCAAAAATACTATATCGCACATAGTCTTCATAAACTATGCCTACCACCTATGACAACCATTCTCAAAAACTTTTCTCAATCAATCACTCTCCCAGTTGATCTATCAAAATCTCAAAAAAAAGAGTATATGAATCATCTTAGATATAATCTATCCTTAACTCAATGTATATCAAAAATCAATTAAATTCTTGATATTAAAACCTAGAGCTACCAAGCTCCCCCTTAGACCAAGCATATTTCCTTTAAAGGAACTTAGAACTAAAGATCACTTACGCTCCTTGTCATGACTGAATAAGATAAAACTCTTGATCACACACTAGGATACCATACACTTGATATCATTTATATAAATAGAGATTCCCCCTTTTTATTCCTATATCAAGCTCAACTAATCACACAAACAAATACCAAAAGCTTATCTCTCATATACCAATTATCTACACTTTGACTTTAGATACTTGATAATAGCCTTAAAACTCCTCAAAATGTTGTCTACTATACTTCAACCATAGAGCTATCAATATAGGAATGGATAATATCTATCTTCAATTCCTTGCTTGCAACATAGATAGCTTGGAATCTTCTCAAAGAGAAACCTTCTTTGACTGCAACCCTAGTCTTCTACTAATAGAAGAATGTTTCCATGAAGCTTAACTAAGTCACCACTTTTCATAGGGCACTAAAACAACATGAACTTAGGAGATTCTCATATATCCATATTTTACAAGAATGAACATTCTTCAACATCCTTTTGGACTTGATTGGTACTATAGGCTTAATCTCATCATCAACGATTTGATCGTCAATGTGAGCTGACAACAAACATTCCTTACTTGATTTCATATATGAGGCATGCCTTATCTTAGCAAGCAGTCCACTTGAGTTTCTAGAATAATCATGACTTATCATTACTACCTTTGGTTTCCATACATTCATTTGCCTTTTTTCTTTCACTCTACAATCTCCAAGCCTCATGTTTTGACTTGATGATCTTCTAACTCTATTAAGATAGAATCTTGTAATGTGTCCTACATTTTGATAGTTTTAACACACCACCTTATGTGTACCATTTGACTGATGTGAATTTTGACTCCTTCCATAGTTCTATGAGTACTCATTTTTAGAGGGTCTTCTACATTCTCTTGCTATATGACTAAATTGACTATATACAAAACAATAACCATTGAAAGAACTATCATACCTTATAGCATTGGGCTATCTAATAGGTATTTTCATGTTGACCTTCTTTTCTACAACAGTCTTATCCTTAGCTTGAGGTTCCTTATTTTGGTCTTCTTTGAAACCAAGACATGTATTGTCACTTGCCGACTTTTGACTGCTTAAAATATCATCTAGAGCCTCAATGCTCTTTTTAAATTCCACAAAGCTCTTCACCTTTCTATGTGTTTGATCTAACTCAACTTTCATAGATTTTATTTTAGTTTCATATCTACTACAGTCTTCCACTTTATCCTTTAGGCTTGCATCGACTACCTCCATATATTCCTTAACTTGATTAACGATCTCATCATACTCATTAGAAGTCTTGCTCCAATTTTCCTCAAACAATACAATATGATCCTCATAATATTGAACTAATGACTTCAGTTTCATTTTTATTTTTATTCTTCACAAGATTTAACTCTTCTAAGGTACTCATGAGCTCAACTTCAAGATCCACTTTAACTTCTCCTCTTTCCACAACTAAAACATTTAAAGGGTAACTTAACTTTGTACTTACCTAAGCCAAACCTTAAATTTCTATCAAACATAGATATGATTTAATCACCATTAATATATAAGCATACCTTATCCTTGACCTTCTTTTCCCTTGGGTTCTTTTCAACCTTGAAAGGAACTTCCTTCTTGGGAGGTCTTCCTTCATTTGTTCTCATCTCATAGGTAGTCAAGATTCCATGAAGCTCATCTATCTCTAGCTTGTCTAAATCTTGCATCTCTTCTAATTTAGACACCTTAGAGTCAAACTTAGGAGTTAGTGATATCAATACATTTTGGACAATATTATTTTCTTTCACTACTTCTCCCAATCCTCTAATGATATTGACAACTTCATCAATCCTCAATAGGTAGGAGGCTATTGTAATTATGTTGCATTTTTCCATTTTGACTATGTTCCATCTCTAAGCAGGTGCAATAGGTATTTGTTGGTAATAAACACTTATTTTGTGTATCTATATTTTTTTGATTGAAATGTTGTGAAAATCCATACACGTGTTACAAAAAATAGACATGGGTTTTTTTTTACACAATAATTATGATTATTTTTTATTTTTTTATTTTTGTCTTTTTTGGTTTTGATTAAATAAATATGTGATTTTGAAGTATTTGAAAATTGTGTTGTAAATGATGCATGTAACTGACTAACCAAAACATCCTTGTATTTTTTTGAAGTGGGTAAAGAATGAAATTGTGTAATGCATGGGTTTTTATTTCCAATAAACACTTCTTTTGTGGTCCTATAATCGAGATGTAATTATTATTAGAAGAGTATGTAGTGTACTTAACACAAATTCTACATAAATATGAATGTGTGTCAAATATACAAGTTTGTATAATTGGTCATATGAGTCAATGTAAGTATTAGAATATGAAATGTGTACATTGAATTGTGAAAAAGTGGAAATAAAAAGTCAAATAAACAAAGAGTCATGTTGTCTTCAAAGTGTATATATACTTGGTATGGGTAGATGAATATGGTTAGCTCTCCTAAATAGTTAATGATTCATTTTGTTTTTTAATTTATGAATAATTAAAACTTGTTATGTGATTTATGTGAGGATTATTTTGTGACTAATGTATTTTCATTCTATCATATATTATAAATTTTATGTATCTATTTGTAAGGATGAATATGCTGAGTTAACATACTTTTACGAATCTATTGGTCTATGCGATGCTCAATTTCTATCTAACCATGATAAAATTTAGATAGTTACATGCACTCTCTTTTAGCTATATTCTAATTTAAAATCTGAACATCTATTGAGTTTAAATAAACATATTAGGCTACAATAATTATAATCTCTTGATGAGGAAAACTAGGGACCGTTACTAACAATGGTTTCATTTATGGGACCTTAGAATGTTAAGATGGTCACCTTTTCAAAGGGACCTCGATAATTAGTTAGACTTGAGGATATGTGCATTTACAGAAGAAGAATATATAATACTAGGAGAGTATGCCCACAAGATCATTTCTACCCATATTTATGGATCTTCAAAATTTATGAAATATATTGGTTTGAATTACCTAAGAATTTAGCAACATGTCTATCTAAACTCAAATACTATTATTATAAAGCACGAAGAATGAAATAGTTTGTTTGGAGTGAAGAAAATTTTGAATGGTTGTGCAACCTAGACATTAAGTGGAATCATGAAATTGATCATTGGGTGAATACTATCATTAATAAGAAAGTTGATGAATTTATTTTGCAAGGGTACATTGTGTTTTAAGCTACATATGGAATTTTTGTAAGAGAATTAGAGGTAAATTTTTTAAGCAACTTCCTTTATTTCAGGAAAATGTTGGTTGTGGAAAAGGCCATGGTGTCAATTTTAGCTGACATGGAATATGTAGGTAGAGGTAACATGAGGATACAAATTGGAGGAGGATGAACAAATGATATAGCAACCTTAGACACTAGACCAATTGAATGAAGTTGAAATGATGGATAAAAACAAGGAAGAAGATGCTAAATAAATTTGGGGGCTTCAAAGAGACCTATAAAAATAGAAACATTGGAATAACCAAATCCTTGTAAAATATGAATGGAATATACAAACTAAAGGGAATGCAAGGACCAATAAAAAATTGGATACTAGCCCATAAGTAGACAAAAAAGGATAATCAAGTAACATTGAAGGCACAACCAAAGAGTAGTTACAACTAATTAGCAATAGGTTTAGTGATTAGATGCAAATGTAATAATTATATTTAGAATGAAAAGGATAGTCTTTCTTAGGTGATTCGATGAAACACAAGTTCAAAATAGGTTCAGGAGTGCTCATTATAGACACTCCAAGTTTAGTTCATTCACTCCAAAGGGACTCATCTTATACACCTACTTTGATTGTTATAGGGATCAATAGACCAAAAGTATCTAAGGATTGAGCAATAGTTGAGAAGTGGTTTCAATAAGTTACAGGGGTTTTAGAGGAACATAAAAATGAATTTGAAGGTGAGGCCATAACATCAGTCTATCATAGTGCACTTAGTATACCAACTAACATCAAATCTAATTTCTATATATTAGTGAAAGCATTCCCTAAATTAGTTGTAAGTATTCTACTATCAAGAACTATGGAACTTCATGTGAGAGAATGTTACATTATTCTAGATGATGTGTTTACTAACCCTAACCAATATTTGTTGACATGTGAAATGAAGTGTTGGGATAAGGGTGTCACTACATATGAGGATAAGAAGTGTGATATTAAATGAGACTTTTATTGTCAAATATCTATAACTAAAATTCAATAATAACCAAGATACCTTGGCCTTAACTGATGTTAAAAATCAAATTGATAAGAGAATTCAAAATGTATAAGTGTGTCAGCCATACTATCTAAGATTTCAAATAAATAAAATAAAAGATAGGAGAATTCATATGGGAGTATGATTGTTGATTAGTTAATGTTATAAATAAAGTGAATTTTTAGTTTTAGGATGTTAATAAGATTGTATGGTTTATTGAGGGATTGTGTAGTAATATTTTCTTTGTTATAGATCAAACCATGTTTCCCACCAAATTTTAGGCTAAAAAAGCTACCAAAATAAAATATATGAGAATCCAAATGGGATTATGATTGTTGATTATTTGATGTTATAAATAAATTGAATTTTTAGTTTTAGGATGTTGAAAAACTTGTATGGTTTGTTAAGTGACTATGTAGTAAGATCCACTTTGCTATAACTCAAACTATGTTTCCTACCAAAGTTGAGGCTAGAGAAACTACCATTAGGATGGATAAAATAGAGAATTATGGAGACTATCCCAAAATTTCTATGAATGCTTATGCCATAATCAATGTGGTACTACATAGAATGGAAAAACTTCAAGAAGTAAAAATACCGATGCTATCTATATGGGGCATTGAATGTGTGCAATAAGGACACCATAAAAATGAATGTCCAAGAATAAAAATTAAATTTTGCAAGTTGTATCACACTGTGGGCCATGCAATAGTTAATTGTCAGTTAATTTAACATTATGTGAGACAACCATAAAGTGTGTATTATATTTTATGTAAATCCCATAACTATGATTAAAATAATTATAGATCTCTTCAGTAGAAAAAAGATGATATCACTAGAAATGTCTCTATGGTCACCATGCAATAGCCTCCTACACCAAAATCAAATACAGTCACTCAAGAGGTTGATATGTCAGTACAAGGTGGATGTTGTCCCCCAATAGTGCAATATCCACATCAATATCAACCTAGATGGGCACTTCCTTCACCTCAGTACTAACATGGATGAGTTTCAACATCCCCACAACATGAACATAGTTTGGTTTTGCCTATGCAATAGTGTAAACCTAATTGGGCACTTCTACCCCTTTAGAGGAAATATGGAGGATAATCCAATCAACATAAAGGATGGTGATCACTTCAAAGACAAGGAGGTTATCATGGTATCAAACCAAAATCTAAGGTAAGGGAAGATAAAGTCTAGAAAACTTATTACTTGTTATCTATGTGGTGAAATGAGCCATATCACATGAAATTGTCCATACAATCCTCAAAATGGAAAATTATTGCATATGTTGTAGAGTTAAAAGATAAAATAATATCAAGGATTACCTGATTTAATAAAAACATAGGAAGAGAAGATAGTCTGAAATGTGAACATGGTAAGCTTTGGATCAAAGGAATAAGATTTTGCCTAGGTTGTTATGTATTTCACTTGTAATGATGCTTATATAAAATTTAATATAGAAGGTATGTGAATACATATATATAACCTATGAGTGATAAGGTTTAGATGAATGAATTGGTCCAACTATTGTAGTCACCTTAGAATAAAGATACTAGTGAAGGAGATCTTGTGATAGTCGAGGCAAAATTTTAAGGATAGATTGTAAAAATCTTATGACAGGAGGGATTATTCATGGCCTTATAGGCCCACTAAAATTAGTAATTACATTTGGAAATAAAGATATTTCTCAAAATATAACAAATTTATTGTATAATTTTTTAGATTATGCATAAAGGTTATAACCAAGATTATAGTGACCGATTTGGTATGTCAGAACTAAGAAGTTGTGGGATGTGGATGCAGGAATGGATATTGAGCTTGCAGGGTATAAAGTTTGTCATGTTGGTTTTTACTTTGAAAGCACTATAAATAGGATTCCCAAATCTACCTAATAAGTTATCAAAAGGCCATCTCTAAGCTATAATGCCATAATTATGAGTTTGGTAGACTCTGATCGATTCAAAACTATTAGAAGGCTTGAGGATGTAAATTAAATATATCCAACCTAGTATTGTGTGGGTATTTCAAGGTGATTGACATGAAGACAAACAAAACTCCATACCCAACTATAATTGGGAAGAAAAATTGCCTATGATGGTCAGATAACCATCAATAAAGTGGATAATCAATAAAAAGGACATAAAAATGGTGTTATTATTATAACCATTGAATTTTTTTGAATGAAAACCATATATATTTCCAAAATAACATTCCTATCCATATGAAAATTAGGTAGATCATTGGTTATAAGTTAATACAAAGCCTAAGTTAGAAACAATGTAAATTAAGAATTTTATTTATGGTTCATAGCCTACATGAGGGATAACAAGGATTCATAAAGGATAATATCAAGGGGATCAAACAATTTAAAAATCAAATTAATTTCCATAGTTCCAAATAGTAGGGTATAACTCCCCTTCAATGTGATCTCCAACATGGTTAGATATTGACATTATTTATCAACTAGTTGCTACTAATAGATATTATATTTAACCAACTATAGAAGGTATTATGCCTTGGGAGTTACCTTCATCTGTTAGTGATGATTCATATGTCCACATGCATAATTAGGTATGAGGAGATAATGAAGTGAGGCCTATGTAAATGGTGTTTATTATATAGAGGTAGATATCTCAATATTTAACTACAAATGATTTGACAATGTTTATTCACAGACTAGAGATTTATCTTATAATCATGAAGACATGGGTTAGTGTTATCGATTATGTGTTTAATAGAGTTGGAAATAGTTGGTGGGTTGTCCAAACATCCATTAAAATTAGCTAAGAGGAAGCATGAAAAATGTTGTAGTAAAGATTTAATATCACATCCTCTATTTCAAAAAAGTGGAACTTCTTTTAGGAAGGACAATGTCCATAGATGCATGTCCATGCATGTGTAGATGCATGTAAATCTAAAAAAATTGAACCAATAAACTAGGTGAATATTTTTCAATGAACTTTATCCCCTCTACCAAAAGCTTAGTATGTTGACCAAAAACCTAGATGAGAGACTAAGATATGGCCCCAAATATAGAAAGAGTTCATTCAATTTTTTGTTTTTTAGGACATAAACTCAATGGTGAATAGATTTTTATAGAGATTAAATTTTTCTTGTGTCATGGGTGGGTGGAGAATATACATTTTATGAATGGGTTAAAAATTACAATCCAAAACCAGCATTAGTATTCAAATGGTTGTATAAAATTTCCATAATAATGAGGAGAAAAAGGGATTTGTTTTGAAGTGATGCAATGTTATTTGGGATAGTGAAAGTGTCTCACTCACATAATAAATGAGGATGACCAAGATCTAAAAGGATTGTTTGAACCAAAGAAGAGGAATGCAAATACAGCCGAATAGAATTATCTATGCAATCTTAATATCATAGAGCAAATAGGAAAAAGGGAAGTGATGTATTCTATAAAGGAAGAATGAGGTAAAATTTACCAAGAACCAATGTGATTTTTTTATAACATTGGTACAAATACAACACCAAAGATCATAACCATTGGGGTTACTAGACATAACAATAAGCTTCAGAATTTTTTCTATTTTTGCTAGATTATGAATATGTTTTCCCAATTAAAATCATTGAAGTTAGGGTGTAGACCCTTCCTTCAGAGAGATGCATATTGAATTGAAAGAGTCTGCATAACGAATAAATAATAAACCCTATAAACTGAATCCCAGCATGAAAATAAAGGTAAAAGGATAAATTGATTGAATGGTTGAAACCAGAATCATTTATCTAGTTGAGAAGTCATATTGGATTAGTCCCATGGTTATGAAAATTAAGAAGAAAAGGGAGATTTGAGTTTCTAGAGATTGTCTCACACTTATTTATGCTTGTGTCAATTATCCTTTCCTATTCCATTTATTGATGAGGTGATTCAAGTTGTCATAGGGCATGAAGTAAACTCACTCATGGACGGTTTTAGTGGATATAACCAAATTCCATCACAGTTGAAGATAAAGAAAATATGACTTTCAAAATAGAATTGGGGTCATTCACATATATGGAAATCTCATTTTGAACGATAAATTCACCAACAATTTTGGTCAAAATAGTTGATATTGCATTCAATGACTTCATTCACGATTTTTTAGAAGTATATCTAGATGATTGGGTAGTTTATATTCATTCAAAGAACACCTATCTAATTTGTGATTAATGTTATAAATATTTTGTGCACTAATAATTACCTTGAATTTCAAGAAATGTTATTTTTTCACACCATTTCATGTACTGCTTGGACATGTGGTCTGTAATGTTGGGATTTTGGTTGACTAAACAAAAAACCATAGTAATAGTAAGGCTTAAGCCACTAACAATATTATCTAAAATGCAATAATTTATAGTTCATAGTATATATTAATGAAAGTTCATTTGTAGATACACAACCATTTCATTACCACTAGAAAAAATATTGTGCAAGGATAATAATTTTGAATACACTCCTAAATTCTATAAATATTTCATAGAGCTGAAGTAAAAGTTAGTCATAACAATAATTTTCATTTTCCTAGACTAGAACATAATGTTTCATGTTCATGTTGATACATCTAGTTCAACAATTAGAGCTATAGTGGCATAGTTAGGATAAGGAGGTTTAGATCACTTGATTCATTTCATAATTCGTAAGTTATATGTGGCTGAGAAAAACTACACCACAATAGAACAAGAAGATCTAGCAATCAGCATTACACTGAAGAATTATTGGCATTCCTTGATAGCTAATCCCTTTGAGTTTTTCAAAGATCACTAAACATTCTGATACTTGGTTTAAAAAAAAGTTAGGAAGATTGATTTAAGGTGTTTAATGACTTCTTAAGAATTCCAGTTTAAAATCATTGTAAATCCAATAAGGGAAAATGTCAGACCAGACCATCTTAGTTTTATTAAAATAGGGAAAGATATAGAAGAATTCAAAGATGAATCCCCCAATGATCACTAATTAAAAGTAAATTCGATCCTCGAACAACTAGAAGAAATCATAATCTTTCTCCAAAATGGTGCATCCCCTAAACATTATATATAAAGTGATAATAAATAGTTGTTCTCATGTGATTTACCTTTTAACATCATCTAAGGATTATTTTATAAGCAAGGTAAATATGATGTCTTCTGTAGAGTTTCATTGGAACATGAAAGGCCATAGGTGTTAGATTAAGCACGTTAAGGATTTTTTAGAGGACACTTCTTATCCAAATTGAATGTGAGGAAGAGAATATAGAGTAGGTTATGGCATAAAACATTATTTTAGGATTGCATAGGATTTTGAAACACTGTGACATTTGTAGCACATAGGAAAACCTAATCAGAGGGATGATATGCCTTTGAATCTAGTTATGACTACAGAGCTATTCCATAAAATGGGGTATTGATTTCATGGGACCTATTATCCCTGCATCCAAGAAATGTTCTGCCAAGTACATTATAACTATAATAGATTATTTCACCAAATGGGTCGAGACAATTATGACTCTAAGTTTTAGTGCAAAAGATGCCACAATTTTTTTGTACAAAAATATTATAAAAAGGTTTGGATGTCTATATAAATCAATAAGTCATAGGGGCACACATTACATAAATAATTCTATCAACACCTTAAAAGAATAATTCATGATTTCACACCAAAAGAGTATAATGTATCATCCTCTGTCAAATGGTCAAGTAGAAGCATCTAATAAGGTTTTGGGAAAGATGGTTACTAAGATTTGTATTGTATAAAGAGATGATTGGGAATATAAAATCCCAAAAATCTTGTGGGCTTATAGAAAAACTACAAGTTGTAATTAGATATACCCTATTCAACTATTCTATGAAATGTATGTTTTGGTACCAATAGAATACCTTGTGCCCCACTTGAAAATTGTAATAAGAACATGGTTGGGTGGAAAAAAATCATTATAAAAACACTTATTGGAGATAAACCACATGGAATAAATAAGGTGATTGGTAAATTGGAATTAAGACCACAAGAGAAGTTAAAAATAATGGCATGATCACAACCTCAGAACCAAAGAGTTTCAACATGGATAAATGGTCATGTTATATGAAAGTAGGTTCAATGCACATTTATAAATGTTGCAAATTCAGTGGAAAGGTCTTTAAATAATACATAAACTATCTTAGCAAGGCACTATATTTCTAAGATATTTGTAAGGAAATATTTTACCTTGAATAATATATGGCAGTAGGCTCAATCCCTATCACCAATGATCTCACTCGAGCAAGCATTGAACAATTATGTGTTATATAACACAAAAAAAACTAGGATTTTACTTTTGTTTTCTATTTTTAGGTTCAGTAGGAGTAGAAGATAGAACTAGGAGAGTGTAATATAATTACAGTCAAAAGAGGTAAAATGATGTATCCCAGTGAATATTTTTATACCACTATTAGCAATAATGTTAGATTGGGTTCATAAGAGGTATATGTGATAGCTTTGTGATTCATTGAAGTCCAAGAAGAAGGCTCAAACATTGGAATGAGAAGTGACCACATACTAATGGCGATGAGTTGAGGAGACAATTAATGACAAGAGAAAAATAGTATCATAGGGGTCCAAAAAGGGTAGATTCTCTGAACAAGTAGTTAATGTTCAAAAGAGGAAAGTATTTTAAAAATGAAAGATGACATTATTCAAGATGAAATAAAACTGTGAAAATGGTAATGTTCATATAATAAATGGTTATTGGATTTGAGACACATGCAAGATGCACAAGATAGATCAATAGATTGGCACAAGTAAGGGTAAATATTTTTCTATAAAAATAAGGGATACCTATGCAACTCACAATTTGCAGAGCTAGTAAATTTGAAATTCACTCTCTATGATCACAATATCTTTGTGCAACAACAATAGGATTATATATATTTTACAATAACATGAATTGGTAAAGAATGAACACGTTAATTAGCACTCATAAGGAAAAATGGCCACACATCATATATTTTTCCCATTGAAAGAGGTTCAAAAGGATGATATGTGAATTTGGTTTACATTGCAACAAGCCCAATGGAGTGATATTGACCCTTATGAATTCATTGATGCAAAAAATGCAAAGTATTTTTCTCAACCACTAGGAGCTACACCTGCATAATGAGTGCTTTCCCTTGCTAACATAATTTGAGGATCAAAATTTGAAGGTCGATGAGATTTCATATCTTTGGGAAATAGGATGAGCTAATGATGACCCTTATAAGTGGATATAATGAAGGATATATTCATCTATCACTAGAGATGATGCTTCACATCATTATTTTGGGCTTAGGAGGAGACCCAATGAACAACCTATTTAAAAGTATCTAAGGTGCTTATATGTAGAAGTGAATTCAATCAGAGTTGTAGAATTGCAAAACATGCAATAGAATGTTAAAAAGTAGATGCAGACACAACCATTACACATATAACATAGGATATTGGTAGAAGGTTTCACTTATATGCAGTATAAAGAATAACTATTATTACTTATGCATATAATGCATAATAAGACAATAAATGCAAGTTCCTGTGTTCAGAGAGGGATAAACATCCTAACTAATTTTTCATTGTGTGACCTTACTTTTTTGGATATGTTTTAGTTGTGGACCATAATAACTTTTATAAAAGTTTGTCTCATTGTCTATAGGTTCACATAGCTATAAATATGTAGGGAGGCTTGCTAGTCCCTGAAAATAGTTTGAAGATCTGTAAGACTATCTTGTAAGGATTTCAGTCTTGAACTATAAGAGCTATGTGGTAACGTAGAGGATGAGTTAGATTGAAAACTTTTACATATGGGTATTGAGCTTGATGCAAAATTTATTGATATTAGCACAAGGCTAGATGAGCAACACATGATAACTGTATTAAGATCTAGTGTCTTAGATCCTCCTACATCACATTAATGCGAATACATATGCATAGGTGATGAGATTACCAGCAAGAGGAAAGTCACTTCATGACTACAAGACAAGGAATTATATTATCCATTCAAAAATTTAGGATTGGTATTACTGAATAACTAGAGGATTCCCCATTGCATAATTAATTGATGCACTAGTTAGTGCCAGTATCGAATGCATTATGTGGTACTACTAGTAGACCATAAAATGTGCTAAGAAGGTAAAAAAGGGTGTAATTAATATTGTGTATTGTATGACAAGGTTGGGAGAGGAATTTAATCACCCTGAATTTCTCACATTAGAGCTTAAAAAATAATTTTGAATAGATACCATTTTACCCTAATTTGAAATCATGGGTTAGATTATTTTTATTAAGATAAAACTTTGAAATTTAATTCAGATCAATAGATATGGCATCTAAACATACATATGAGTGTAAAGGACTAATATTGACTCTTTTGATTTCACAAAGGCATATTCTAAATATGGAAAAAATTAAATAGATCATGATACTTAGATTTTATGTTTAACTCTTTGATTGTGATTTTTTTTTTAGAAGTGAAAATTAGAGATAATTAGGCATTTGGTTTGTTTGACTAGATAATTAAGCATTTGGTTTATTTGGTTCTAGAATTGATTCAATGTCTGCACTAGGTTGGTTATGTAGGATCCAGTTACTATCATTAGTCAATTATAACCTAATGGTCAATACTAATATTTGTGGAATTAGGGCACAATGACCATATGGTCACTTATGATTATCTTTGTTTTTCTATGTTTGTGATCTTGAACACTGATGATGCATGTAGATCCATAATTTAGCTTCATTTGCCTTGAAACTTTATATGTGCTTGTGAGAGCTATAAACCTACAAAAATGGCGAAAGTGTAATGGGTTGAGACTACCCAAATCACCCATATTAGATGATTTATAGCTACCTTCATAACTAATAGTCCAAGGAGGTAAATCAAGCCATATGTATTTCTCCCACCTAGTGTGATTATGAATTTGTGCTTCTTTTTTATATGTATGCAGCTAATGATGTGGCTTTGATAACTAAAAATGATTGCTTTGACTTAAATTTTTAGTGCTTCAGACTTAGCTTTTGAATGTTCTTAGTGATAGGTTTGTAAAATGGGAATAACATGGTAGATTTGCCTACTGTGAAATAATGTCTAAATGTTTATCGTATATGTCCCAAGTCCCTTATGAATGAGACATTGATTTGTTTATATAACGATCCAATTGAAAAATTCCTCACACCACCAACATCATAGGATAATGGGCCAGCTCTAAGGATTTGTTTGATTTTATAAAATAGTCATTTATGGGAGTGGGTACCAAACAATGTATGTCATTATCAACTGATGATAACAACCAGAACTGGAAGAAATATCCTAAGTGTAGGTGGACTAAATTGAGACTATGTAGATGTATGTTTAAGATATTTAACATGTTTAAAATAGATAGTAAGATTCATGTAGGTGTATAACAAAAGAACAAAAGGGTTGATTCATAAGATAGCATGCACGGGTGAGAGAATGAAAGGTTAGGAACTTGTTTGAGTTCTGAACTCATGCATGGTAAATGTCTATCAAGATTTTCATTGTCAAGTATTGAAGACCAAATTTTATTATATACAAATGCCCCTTTTGTTATAGTAATGGAATTTATAGAGTAAAAGGATAAACTATACTAGAGTGTATATAAAACACTTTTCCTTTTGATATATGGCTCCAAATGTAAAGCTCTACTCCATGCAAACCTGCAACAAAAATGTAGTTAATGTCCATATGTCAAATATCAATTCTGAAATTTAAAATTGAAAAGATTTAAGATCAAGGAAGGAGTATACTTGTATGTGAGTAGAAAATGTTTCTTTATAACTTGTTGGAGATGAATCTTCCTTGTTGAAGCATTAGATAGCCTGTGCTTCCTTGTTAAATTATATGGAGAGTTGGGGTGATCATGCCCCAAACTTGTGAGACTATGCAATATCATTGGTTGGGAAGGGAATATGCCCCCAATCCTCATGAACATGGGGAAAGTACACAATGTACTAACCCAAACAACTATGCAAGAAAGAAAGAGAACTATCAGGCTAGGTTCACTCAAAGAAATAACTACACAAGTAAATGAGAGAATGATTAAGCAAGGTTTGCTCAAATAAAATGAATCAATCACTATAGATGTCTTATATATTCATTTTTCATGTTTCACTTCAGTTTGATTAAATTTATCCATGTAAAAACAAAAAATGCATGATTGAAAAGGAATGAACGTTATTCATACCCCCACCATGAACACAGGTTTGATTGTGTAGTTTCGATCAATGTAGAATAAAATGCAAATAGAAAGACAATGGAGTATGTCTATGCCCCCAAATTGACCATATGTTTGATAGGTGTGAATTGGAATGACAACCATTTGTCATTCAATTGTACTATGTTGTTGTATATGTACATGAACTAATATCATGCCCCATGAATATGTATCACTGATATAGAATACTATTCGTCTATATGTTGAATTTGAGAACCTGTATCTCAAATGTATGTGCCTATGGAGAACTATAATCCCATTCCTATAAGTTATGTGTCTATATCCATGCATATACAACCAAGTGTGTATGAATATATCCTAAGGTTTTTGTAAAGTGAATGCATAAAGATGGCATATGCCCCTATACTCTATATCAACGTGCTAATATTTGTCATGTATCTACACCAATATGATATATGAATCATCTAAATCTCTAAAATCTATACTTTACTCGGATTTTTTACTCATTGAGGCTTATGTCTCTATGACAAATCCATTATAAGGCCCCCTTTTTGAGATGAGGGATGCATCTTACAAGTCACTCATCTCGAAATAAGGGTTAATTATATCATGTAATGTGTAAAAATTGCATCATGTAATAAGATATGGTCATGTGTAGAATATTTCATCAAGGAAAGTATATAACATATGTAATGCACGACATGCAAATAAAACTACTAGATAAATGTATCAATGAAACACGTAGAAGTGTAAATGAATAAGAATGCGTAGTAATAGTGCATGATATAAATCCAGCGAAGTTTCATCCTCACGGCTTTGTTTCCTGAGCAGTAGCGTGACATTTAGGGAAATCTGTTCATATACACAAACAAATATAAAAGGAATTACTACATATGAACATCACCTTTCAAAGTCAGAAGGCGCTTATACAGTACTCGGAATCATTAGAATCTGTTCTGTTTCTCTTTGTTTTCTTCCTCTCGTATTCAATTTATGCATGTCCCTTGAGTCTGAGAATGACAAGCTGTGGCGCCCAGCGCCATATCACTAGCCCTATGTTCTTTGTTCGCTCAGGAACCTCTTCGGAAGATGTGATATTTTTATAAAGTCATATATATTTAGACTAGATGTACATTTCATTAGAGTTTTCGAAATCAGTCTACACATCATTGAAAGGCATGGGTTGGGTGTTGCCCTTCGTCTAATAGCATGATGAATAACCACATTTGGATTAGCCACAACTATATTCCCCTCTCTCCCTGATGTTTTTGCCAGCATTTCTTCTTGATCAAGGTCGTCACCAATGTCCATTCCAGAGGAAATTGAGTTTAGTGTTATAGAAGCCTCTATTTCTGCCAGACAATTTCTAGTATGATCCTAAGGGTGTCCTATAATGTCCATTTCACAGACTAATCTTTATTTATATCCTCCTCCATTAACATCGTCTCCCCTACCATTTTTTTCGTTCCCCTAAATTCTCCTTGAAAATCTACCTTAGTGTATCTACCCAGGACGAAGGAAATCGGAATCTACATTCTTAATTTTCCAATCCAATTGTTTTCTCCAAACACTTTTACAACCCTGGATGATTAAATACTGCAATTGCAAAGACCCAAGCAGTAATTTTCCAGTGGTCTACTCAAAGACCCAAGGACAAAATCAAAAACCTCTCATGCCTCTCCAGTTTATGATTAAAAAGGTGTTTCTTAGCATGCCTCATACGATTGAATGAATAGTAACTATGGGGGATCAATCAAACAGTAAATCCCTGACCTCAATATTGCAACTAACACTTAATCTTAAAATTTCTGAAAGTCGATTGAATTTCATTTGATCAAAAAAAAAAATTAAAATAACATTTTTGCTTTTTTAAAGATTGATTTTTGACAAATATGGTCATGGCCCGATTAGATTTGATAGAATTGAATAGAACTTACCCGATTTGTTTAGATACCCAATCCAAAACAAATAAAACCCAACAAAAATGAAAATAACCTGTTCAAATTCAAGACCAAAATGTCCAAATAAAAACCACATATTAGGTGCAAAGATTGAAAATATCAAAAGTATACCCTGTGATTATTTTAAAATCTTTAGCAAAAGAACCATGACAAACACAAATTTTTGTATAATTAATTTAACAAAAAAATTATATGTAACAATCATTATTTGACTGTAGTTAAATTGAATGGACTCCCTCCCAAATGGCACATAATACCTATGATGAGTCATGGCCTTTCCACCAAAGAGTTGCCTATTTATGCCTCTAAATCTATCCTCCCAAGCCACTTATGCATTTATGAGCTTATATCTTTTTAGCCAAAATGTCATTATAATAAAACTTAAATTTTACAGTTCAAATAGTTTCTTTTGTTCATTGTTGGCACAGTGAGGCATCTCAAATGCCTTAATATCAACGCTGTCCATATATATATATACATACACAAAGTATAAAAATAGACTAACACTAACAACATAAACCTTAAAAGTAGCAGAAATTACCTGTCTAAGTTACATCTAGTAGTATTTTTAAGAAAAAATGGTTCCTCTCAGCAGTTAGATCGTATCTGGAAACAATGATGAAAAGTAAGTGATCTTCACAATAAAAACTCAAAATGCTGTTACTAGCAAGAAGTGTGAGACCCTGTCATGGAAACAATTTCCACATAATCTCAATATTATAGTTAGAACCCGAGCCTTTGGAGGAAAGAACCACTCTACACATAAAGGATGAAAGGGAGGGCCTTAACCTCTCTCTAAGTAGTTGTAATCTAGTGGTTCCATATGTTCTTTGTGCAAATATCACTGGAAATGTAACTTCTTTTACAAGCACAGAAAATATTCAAATGAATAATTAATTATACAAATTTGGAAAGAAATGGGTTGAGTTTGCTTACTATTGAATTTGCAAATACAAGGGCTAAAGAAAGTGAGCAGAGGAGAAACAAAATTGAAAAAGTAATGTTTTGGTTGAGTTTAATGAGCAAAAGTTCTTATATTATTAAAATAGAAAAATTAAAGTGGAGGAAATATGTCAAGTTTAGACAAATCTAAAGTTGGCGCTGTCTAAAGTAGGAGTTTGGCAATGAAAACCCTTCGTCATAAATGCACTAGGAGGGAATATACCTTTTGTTTTTGATAGAGAATGATAAAAAAAAAAAAACACCTTTTAAATATACTAAATGTAGTTTCTCAGCAATTTAAATCCAAGAGTAGCTGGATGAAATATGCCAAACTTTAGACAAATCTAAAGTTGTAGCTGTCTAAAGTAGGAGTTTGGCAACGAAAACCCTTCATCATAAATATACTGGAAGGGAATATACCTTATGTTTCTGATAGAGAATGATAAAAAAAAAAGCACCAAAACTATAGTAAATGTAGTTTCTTAGCAATTTAAATCCCAAATGTAGCTGGATGAAATATACCAAACTTTAAACAGATCTAAAGTTGTAGCTGTCTAAAGTAAGAACTTGACAATGAAAACCCTCCATCATAAATATACTCAGAAGGAATATACCTTATCTTTCTGATAGAGAACGATAAAGGAAAAGAGCCCTCTAAATAAACTAAATGTAGTTTCCAAGCAATTTACATCCACAGTGTAGCTGGAGGAAATATGCCCTGTCTTACACACATCTATGGTGGACCTTGGCAATGAAATTTCCAAGCAAGTTTATTTATTCTGCACGGTAGGTTTCTGGAAAGTGTCCAATACTCAGTTGCCTACAAACTTCAAAATTCTGGAGGTTACTTCCCTGTTTAGCCATAATTTGTTCTTTAATTAGAGAGGAAAATAACCATAGTTTGCTCTTACGATTGTTGGTCAGAGTTCATACAGTCTGTGACTCCCTTTGACAGAAATTTGGATCTTCCCAAGTTTACATTAGTGCTCAGGGTTTATGGATCAAAGCGCCTATCTCTGTAAAGGGATGAACAGAAGGTTGTACGAAGCTGCAAAATCAGGGAATGTACAAGTTCTTGATGAGCTTGCCCTGCACGACATTGTCAACGAGGTAACACCGGCAGGAAACACAGCGCTTCATATATCCGCGTATCATGGCTCTCTGCCATTCCTTCAAAAATTGGTCCAACTCTCAAAGGCAAACCCAGAGGATGGGATGAATCTGTTGAAAGCTAAAAATATGCAGGGAAACACTGCCCTGCACGAAGGGGCTATGGGAGGAAATGAAGGGGTAGTGAAGATTTTATTGCAGGAATGCTCATATTTGGTGGATGAGGTGAATGGTGCAGGAGAAACGGCTCTGTTTAGAGCTTGTGAGGAAGGCCATGTGAAGATCGTTGAAATGTTGTGGCCTGTAACTTCTGAAGAGCAGCACAAGAGACTTGATGGCCAAACACCTCTCCATCTTGCAATCCCTAACCTACGCATAGGTACGACTCTCTATTTTACGTTTTATATAATTTCAAAAACATTTTAATGACCAGGTTCAACTATATATATATATTCCGTATTTGGGAAGATTTGTATTTATTTTTAAAGTAGTTGAAAATATTTTATTATTATCTATATTAATCAAACTTTGGATATTAATAAATGTTAAAAGAATCTAATAAATTAGATTGTTTATATACTTCAATATCAAAATAGTTAAATTTAAACATCATTGCGAGTCATTGGGGTTTCAAGTTATTGGAATTTACAATGTTATCAAGAGTATTGTTTTGTTTTCTTGTAAGAAACCATCACAGGTGTAATATTTTCTTTCTAGGTCAAGTTTTTGTTTTTGTTAGAATACCTTAATGATTGTGTCTCCATGATTTTGTAATTTTAAGGTCCCCGAGTAGACATCCCTTAAGGTGTTTGTCTAGGTTGAGTTACCAAGTCTTATGCTTCCATTATGGGCCTTCTTCTTTGAGATTTTCAAATCCATAGGGCAAGTGCTTTGCCACAAACTGGACATATTCTACTTTACACATCTCAAAAAAAGTGTGTGTTGAGGATGTTTTGACAAAAGCCTTGAAAGACTTTGTTAATATTCAAGAAGAGACTCAATGCTTTTCACAGAAATTTGCCTATATAAATATTTTGAACATATGTTTTCATTGTAAACACCCAACCATAGGATTTGAGATTTTTCCTTCATGGCCCACTCCATGCCATCTTCCAAGCAAGCATCATCTAAAAAGAAAAAAAGTGGCTGAAAAGAATGACGGGTGAACCACCGTGTTAAATAATAAATTTGCTAATAAGAATTGAAAAAACTAAGCCAACTACCACTCTTCCTAATATCAAATCCAAACAAGGTGTGAAAAAAGTGGCTAATATTAATCCTCCTCCTCCTCTTACTCCTCAGTCTGTGACTGACTCCATAAAGCCAAGTTTCTCAAGAGAATAACTTATTGAGTGTAAATTCTAGTGTTGGGGACATCCTCAGCATGCACTCCTACCACATGATCACACAGTTTATCTCATTGTGATGATGACATTCCATAAAAAGAGATGGGGCTAAACACCACTCCATCTCGCTAGGAGAATATAACTTATATTTTTGATAGAGAATGATAAATAAAAAGAGCACTCTAAATATACTAAATATTGTTTCTAAGAAATTTACATCGGGAGTACAGCGAGAGGAAACATGCCTTATGTGACACAAATTTATTGTGGGAGCTTGGCAATGAAATTTCCAAGCAATTTATATCCAGGTTACAACTAATCATGGCTTCCAATATTTTAATAAAGTTTATTTATTTTGCACGGTAGGTTTCTGGAAAGTGTTCGTACTTAGTTGCTTAGAAACTTAAAAAATATGGAGGTTGCTTTTCTGTTGAACCATAATTTGCACTTAAATTAGAGAGTAAAATGCCCAATAGTTTGTTCTATCAATTGTTGGTCAGAGTTTGTCGGCCATAGTTTGAGTATCAGAGTTGCATACAATTTATGACTCCCTTTCTCCAAATTTTGGACCTTCCCAAGTTTACATTAGTTCTCAAGCTATATGGATTAAAGCGCCTATCTCTATAAAGAGATGAACATAATGTTGTATAAAGCTACAAAATCAAGAAATGTACAAATACTTGAGGAGCTTTCCTTGAAAGACATTCTCAGCGAGGTAACGTCGACAAGAAACAATAGGCTTCATATAGATGCGTCTCATGGCTCTCTACCATTCCTTCCAAACTTGGTCCAACTCTTATATACAAATTCAGAGGATGGGATGAAACTTTTGAAAGCTAAAAAATATGGATGGTAACATTGCCCTGCACAAAGGGGATATGGGAGGAAATGAAGTGTAGTTAATGTGTTATGGAGGAGTTCCCATATTGGGTGGATAAGATGAATGAAATAGGGGAAACAGTTTTGTTTATAGCTTATGCGGGAGGGCATGTGAAGACCAATGAAATGTTGTGCCTTGAAACTCGTATTAAGTACAACAAGAGATTTGATTGCCAAATAATTCAGAGGTCAACTTATAAAAAAGGTCTTGAAGAAGATTGAAAATTGTACCATTGCATAGAGCCCACTGAGACCTTTATAATAGTATGCAGAACGTAGAAAATGGAGCTTGTATGCTCCTTGTACAACTAGTCAAACTGGTCAAATCAAGTCAAAGTTCCATGGTGAATATCTCATCATGAGCTTTTCAGCACAAACTATGATTTGTGAAATGGAGTTCATATGCAAAAAATATGGTCGGTCAAAGTTATGGTCAAACCTAGTCAATAGGGTGATGTGGCAAATCTGGTCTAGTAAGAATGTGACACATGGCACGAGATGGAAGAAAAATAGTGAGTTTCAATCATTTGTCTTTGAAAGGCAATCTTTGACAATCAGTAAAAAAAATTGGGGTTTGAACAAAACATCCAGTTAGATGTCAACAAGTGGTGCAATGACTGGCTGATAAATGGTGTGGTGAGATTAGACCACATGGTGGGTGCTCAAGCCACCACGTGGCTTCCCACCATCCAATTTTATTTTTTGAATGTTCCACGGTGCCCAAACCCATACCATGTGAAAGACCCAAGCCACCACATGCCACATTAATGCCATCATATACCCACAAAATCTGTGCCAATGCCAAATACTTGTCATGTTAAATCTTTAATTTCATGGCCTTTAAAAAAAATTAAATACACCCACTTACCCAATGTGGAATAAAGGATATGTGATAAGCCCAAAAGCGTTGGAGCCACCACATGCCACGTTAATGCCATCATATACCCACAAAATCTGTGCCAATGCCAAATACTTGGCATGTTAAATCTTTAATTTCTTGGCCTTTAAATTTTTTAAAATACACCCACTTACCCAATTTGGGATAAAGGATATGTGATAAGCCCAAAAGTGTTGGAAGTGGGATTTGAACTGTGGTGTTTAGGATAAAAGAAAAAGGGCTTGACCGATGCACCATGGAGCTCAAACATTATATAAAGTGCTCAAATTTGTATTTGTAATGCATTCGAAAAGCTAAGCAATATAGCTAAAGGCTATAAAGGAAGCTTATACGAGCTGCAGAGAGAGCCAGAGGTAGAATTGGAGAAAAGTCCAAAAAGGGATTGATGTTATTTTTCTCCAAGGATCAACTTTGCAGTTGATCATTTTTCATTTTGAGAAATTATGAAGAACTTGTAAAGCCTCGGAAGCAATCTGTTGTGCTAAGGCATAAGGACCTACTTCTACTCTTCTTCTGATTTGAAGCATCTAGAGTCATTTCTAGGCTTTGAGGTAAACTAGTAAAATATTCTAGTTTTTAAGATGGTTCCAATGATATGCTGAGTGTCTAGATTTGAGGCCATTTGTTACCAATATTGATGATTGAAAGTGAGATTTTTGAGTAGAGAACATCCAGAGATGTTTTTCAAGAAGGTGAAGAATTTGTTCATGGATTCCGAGATTATTTGAAGGTCCATAACACTTGAATTCATTATTGTTCTGTAAAGTTTCTATTTACTTGCAGACATATTGTAATGAATTGGTTCAGCTAGTTAGTGAACCTAGAGACGTAGGCATTACCAAACTCCACAATCAGCTCTTTTGTAGTGTGGTGTGTAATTTCTTGCATTGCTTTTCCTTAAGTTGATTATTTTATGGAATGATTTTTGGTATTTAATATTTTTCCTACAAAGTATCCAAAGTAAACTTTTTTCAAGAAAATAAGTGTCAGTTTACAGATCATTTTGGAATCAGAGTAGTTAGTGTTATGTGCTAACCTCTTTGTAAACATTGTTCTAGTTCTAGTACATCAAGTTTAATATCAAAATTAAAATTGCGGGTGAATTTGTGATTTTGTGATTTTACTCCCATTATGTGGAACACTATGGATCCAATGCTAGCTTAAGTTCAACGGTTGTTGAATACTATTGTCATTATATTGATGCAATACTTACAATTACAAAAACCAAGATAATAAGCTACGGAATGAAGACATGAGTTACAGAATGAGAAGATCCAACAAAGCATTGATGCTATGCGAGCAGAAATGCAGTAAAAATGACATCAAAAGTAGCAAATGCGAGTGGGGTCAAAAGTCTGTGGCTATTGATCCAAAGAAGGTCACATTACGAATCAATACTGGAATCTGCACATTCATAAATCTCCAGCCTGATACCAATAGAGATGCAAAACAAAGGAGAACACACCTATTAGAAAATCTACAAAGCCCAGATCTCCTAAGCATCAAACAACAGATGAAGGATTCCTCCAAGAGATGTTGCCAAGTTAGAATACAAAGGTACATTTTAGTTATAGTAGTGATTCTTTTAATTCACATATTCCTGCTACTCCTATTAATGAGAATGATATTGGAAGTTTGAAAGTAAATAATGCTCCAATTATCAATGTATCTTTTGATGTACATGCTAAAGATGAAAACAATGAAATAAATGTTAGGGATAATGAATGTACTAACCCTAAATATTCATCAAGTTCATGTGTTGTTACATTTGAAAAGCACACAAAGGGAATAGGTTCTACGTTGTTAGCAAAAATGAGATTCTAAGGAAAAGGCCTTGGCATTAATGGTCAAGGAATTATCCAACCTATCCAAGTGGAAAAGAGACCACTCTGTGAAAGATTAGGATATGGAGGTGAAGGACAAATATCTCAAGAAGCTAAGATGGAAGATTACTCAAGCAGCAAGCTAGGACATTTCAAAGAGCCAGAAGAAGAACTCTTCAAAGACACGAAAATTACATTGGATGAAGAATCTTTAGACGACTCATCAAGGTATGCAAAGAAGAAATACTTAAATATATTATTTGATTATGCACAAGAGATTCCTAAAGATGAAGAATCTTTAGATGAATCATCAAGGTATGCAAAGAAGAAATACTTGAATGCATTATTTGATTATGCACAAGAGAGTCTTAATAAGAAGTTTAAGAGAAATGTCAAGAATAAGACTGATGAAAAGAAGTTGCCTAAGGAAGAAATGAATTTAGGATTTTACTTCAATGCTAAGGGGCAAATGTTGAAAGAAGATAAGCAAAGTCATCCAAAACCTCAGGGAAAGGTTGTAACTGCATCTTTAGTTTAGCAAAATACAGAGCCTCCTCAGACAAAATTCAGTTAGTCAAAACCTGAGATAACATCAACAAAGGAGACGGTAATCAATGAGAAGCTAACAGTTTAAAAATTGTCACCTTGAAAAGGTAAGCAACATTTTTGCAAAAGAATAATTGCTAAGCATTCTAAGATAGATGATATTTTTGATGTAAATTATCAAAAGAATATGATATTTGAAGATGTAGAAGCCCTAAATTTGGAAACTAAGCCACATTTCCAATCCTATTCTTTGGAAAGAATAGATGATGATGATGATGATAATAATGTACATGTAAGTAAAACATGTAAACTAGGATTTACAATCACTACCAAATTCCTAGATGAAGTTGAATTAGATGTGGTTCCACCTCAATTTAGTGGCATTATCCTAGGTAAACCATACTTCTCTGTGAGAAAAGAAACTTACTCCAAAAAGAAAAATCAGTATAGCATTATAAAAGATGGGATAGAATATCTCATACGAGTACATTAATAGTAACCATTATAGGTAATTGTACCTCCAGTGTTATTTTATTCATCGATGTTGTAGACAAGAACATTGCATGGTAACAAAAATATGTCTTCATGAAAAGCATCAGGAGCAACTCAAAAAATAGGTTATATATTTTACTATGTAGAGTGTCCAAGAATGTATATTTGCCTTCTATTTATAAGACCTAAATACAGGCATTATTTATACATAAAGACCCAGTATGGGCAATGTTTTTAATTATTATAATGTTTGTTAAAGACCTAAGAAAGGCAATGTTTGTAAGCTGTGTTGCTAGGTAAAAACCCTAAAAGGACAATTGTAAATGGTGATTTTTATAACACCAGATGTCTTTTAATATTTTTACAGTATCAGATCTGAAGACCTGTCAGAGTACCTCCAAAATTGACTAACAATCAAGTTGGTATTTGACATTCAAGAGATCATTTGAGCTAGAGCTGAGAGTCAGAGCTGTGAAAAGATCCTCACATGAAGTACCAGGTCCAGTACTAGCTTTTTGAGGACAAAAAGCCTTCTTAATGGGGAGGATTGATCTAGAGGTCAACTCAAAAAAAAGGTCTTGAAGAAGATTGAAAATTGCACCATTGCATAGAGCCCGCTAAGACCTAACGGTATGTAGAATGTATAAAACAAAGCTCATATGCTCCTTGTGCAACCAGTCAAAGTTGGTCAAACTATAAAAAATAAATATTATGGAATTATCTAAGAATATTTCCATGATGAAGATCTCATTGTGATCTTTTTGGCATAATTTACAGTTCTTGAAATGGAGTCCGTATGCAAAAGATATGGTCGATCAAAGTTATGGTCAACCCTAGTCAACAAGATGATGTGGCAAATCTGGCCTAGTAAAAATGTGACATGTGGCACAAGATGGAAGAAAAATAGTTTAAATCATTTGTCTTGGACGCTGACAAGTGATGCAACGAATGATCAACAAGTGGCATGGTGAAAGGTCGACAAGTGATGTGATGAGATTGGAACACATGGTGGGTCCTCACGTTGTGGCTTTCCACCATCCAATTTCATTTTTTGAATGTTCCAAATAAACCATAGTATATTTTTCTCCTAAATCCACATGTCACATAGTTTCCACGTTCTATTCATGTTATATCCACGAGAAACCACATAACCCTACGTTCCATGCCTTAATTTCCACACGTCATCCACATGTTTTCCATGTAATTCCAATGGTGCCCACACCCATCCCACATGAAAGACCCAAGCCACCACATGCCATGTTAATGCCACCATATACCCACAAAATCTATGGCAATGCCAAATATTTGGCATGTTAAACCTTCAATTTTGTGGCCTTTAAAAACTTTAAAATACACCCACATACCCAATGTGGGATAAAGGATATGTGATAAGCCCAAAAGCGTTGGAAGTGGGATTTGAACCATGGTGTTTAAAATAAAAGAAAAAAGGATTGAACGATGCACCATGGAGCTCAAACATTATATAAAATTCTCAAATTTGTATTTGTAATGCATTCAAAAAGCTAAGAAATATAGCTAAAGGCTATAAAGGAAGCTTGTATAAGCTGCAGAGAGAGCCAGAGACAAAAATAGAGAAAAGTCTAAAAAGGGATTAATCTTATTTTTCTCCAAGGATCAACTTTACAGTTGATCATTTTTCATTTTGAGGAATTTTGAAGAACTTGTAAAGCCTCGGAAGTAGTCTGTAGTGATAAGGCATAAGGACCTACTTCTACTCTTCCTCTGATTTGAGGCATCTAGAGTCATTTATGGACTTCAAGGTAAACTAGTGAAATATTCTAGTTTCTAAGGTGGTTCCAACAATATGTTGAGTGTCTAGATTTGATGTTGTTTGTTACCAATTTTGATGCTTGAAAGTGAGATTCTTGAATAGAGGACATCCAAAGGTGTGTTTCAAGAAGGTGAAGAATCTGTTCGTGGATTTTGAGATTCTTCGAAGGTCCAAAGCACTTGAAATCATCATTTTTATGTAAGTTTTCTATTTATTTATAGACATATTATAATGAATTGGTTCAACTAGTTAGCGAACCCGGAGATGTAGGCATTATCAAAATCCATAATCAACGCTTGTGTAGTATGGTGTGTAATTTATTGCATTGCTTTTCCTTAAGTTGATTATTTTACAGAATAATTTTTGGTATTTAATATTTTTCCTAGAAAGTATTCAAAGTAAACATTTTGCACAAAAATAAGTGCCAATTTATAGATCACCAAATACCTTTGCTTCTTGTAATCTCTAAACGACGCATAGGTACAACTCTTTATTTTATATTTTATTTTAGTGACCAAGTTCAATCTTTTATTTATATATTTATAGTTTAGGTGTTTTTGGATTTATATTTTTAATAGATGATAATACTTAATTAGTAAATGCATTAATCATACTTATGATATTAATGGGTGTTAAATGAATCTAAAAAATTAGGAAAATTAGAATGTTTACACTTCAATTTCAAAAAAGTTTATGGCCACTTATGAATTCAATGTTGATTTTGAATGGAAATTCAAAAGAAAACAGGTTAATGATCCCTATTGAACTCAGATCAACCAATTATCTTGTATCACACCAAAATATTAAATCCAGTTTTAAATTTATTGTAGTCTCTTTGAAAAATGATTTATAAATATAATTTCATACTAAAACACCAAACTAGGGTGCACTGGGTAGCTTAAGCTACAATAAATAACTTTATTTTAATATAATTTTACCCCCTTCAAATTTTGCTCCTAGAAAAAATCGTGTTATGAAGCATCATGCTTATTTATATATTAATTACAAGTTTTTAACTTATACAATTTTTAGGTTGTGCGTTCATCTTATTTCAAGATGTTTTTTATGAATTCTTGTTATTATAATAATATATTTTCATAAATATTTAGTAATAATTATAATATGAGTGGGAGAGTTGGAATTTTGAGAGCACTTTCTATAAATAGGTATTGAAAATATTTCTAGATGGTATAAAAATAATTGTCTTATTGCATATTATGTTGGTTGCATACCCTTTAAGGATTCCCTTAACACATGGATTAGACACCATCAAGAGCCCTTGGAGTTTTAGATTATTGAAGTCCATAACCTCACCAAGGTTTTTTTCCTTGTTTTACTCTAATACCATCACAAGTGTAAGCTTTTTTCTAAGTCAAGTTGTTGTTTCCCTCAGAATATCCTAATAATTGTGTCTCCATGGTCTTGTAATTTAAAGGTTTCTGAGTAGATATCCCTTAGGGTTCTTGTCTATGTTGAGTTACCAATCTTCTGCTTCCATTATGGGCCTTCCTCTCTAATATATTCATATCCATAGGGCATGTGCTTTGTCACAAACTAGAAATATTTTATTTTCTAGTTCATAATCAGTGTATCTATGTCGAGATTGATTTGACAAAAGCCTTGAAAGAGTCTATTTATATTCAAGTAGAGATTAAATGCTTTTCATAAAAAGACATTTCCAATAGCATTTTAAACATACATTTTCGATGTTAATCATATGACCATATGATTTGGGAATGTCCCCTCATTGCTCGCTCAAGGCCATCTTTCAAGCAAGCTTCACCCAAAAAGTAAATGATGGGTGGACCACTATGTTAAATAAAAAATTTGTTGTTGAGAATAAAGACCGTAACCAGACTGCCTCTCTTCCCAATAGCAAACCCGAACAAGGTACGAAAAATTGGATAATGTTATTCCTCTTCCCCTCCTTACCCCTCAGTATTTCTCTGTATCAACTACCCTTCAAAGCCACGTTTCTTAAGAGAATCACTTCTCAATTATAACTTCTAATGCATTTTCTAGTTATAACTTCTAGTATGTAGGAAAACTTCAACTAGCATACCCATCGCACGATGATCATGCGGTCAACCTCACTATGGTGGACATTTCCACAAGGAGAGAATGGGGATAAACATCACTCCATCTCTCTAGGGGGTCTTTTATTACCACATCAACAACCATTTTTGGGTAATTATTTTTCTATGCTTGGCTCAGAGGAGGACTTAAAATATAGGAAAGGATAATTACACATGGACGTTCTACTCAATGTCTACTTTCATGGAATGTTCAAGGTATCACTGAGTCCTCTCATAAATTATCTATACATGTTGCATTTCAGTGGTTAGAAGTTTTAGATTTTATTTATTTGCAAGAAGTTACGATTTTATGGTTTCTTCTACTAACCTACCTAAGAAGTATTTGGTCTGACACATCATACCTTTCCACTTATCATGAAGATGGAAGTGGCGGTGCTAGTATTTTGGTTTCACCCAAAAAAAAAATTAATTATTGCATTAGGAAAAGACTGATCACCTGAGTTTTTTTGGGTTATTCTTGATATTGATAGACATTCTTTATGGTTCTCAATGTTTATTCTCCTAATGATGACCATGACAAAGCGACATTATGGAGATGGATCATCAATAATCTACCTTTTTTCCCTTCGGTGATTTGAATTTAATATGCTTAAGAATCTTGAGACCAAAGTTGTTACCTTTCCTATGCAATGATGTGTAAGGAAAGGTGAAGTTTGGTATTATTTTTAAAAATGTTGGGGCTTGGTGGACCCTCTCATTTGGCAGTGCTAATTAAATAGAAAACAATGTTTTACTTGGTCCAAATTTCAATTTGGTTATGATTAGGTTCTCAAATGGTTAGATTGCATAATTATTTTTTACAAACACATGTTCTAATTATATGTTTCTGCTAGAAAAGCTATCATGATAGACACGTAAATTATTCTTTGCAGCCATAACCCCATCACTTGCAACATGGAATGGGTAGGAGGCCATCATAAAGTCCCTCACAATCATTTTTTTGAATATGCCCCTTCTTAGCCATGAGGGTAGTATCCAACTCATCTCAACAGTGTGGAACTTTGATCCATGTCTGTCATATGTTTCCATCTAGGTTAAGTGGTGAACTGATGTAATCAACTACATTGCCTCCTATCATCACTATGTAAATTAGATTGTGTGAATTCTAAAGTGTGCTAATGGCATTGGATCTAAGGAATACCATTGGGTTTCTTACTTTCTTCATAAAAATCCCCTTTAACACTTATTTATAGGCCATGACTGCCACACTCAATCATAAGATTAAAGTTGATGAAAGCTATGTTATAAGAGGTGCCCAAATTAGGGCCCAATATCCCTGGATTAAGATTGGTGACCATGGTTATAAGTATTTTTTTAAATCTCTTAAGTCCAATCAATCCAAGGAGTAAATTAAATCCATAAAAACAATGCATAGTCATCTCACCAACCTACCAAATATCTTCCTATCGTTCCTCAACAACTATAAAATCATGATCCAATCCCAAGAGAATTCAAAAAAGAGAGCTCAAGAATTGTAGGAGTGTTTAGATGTGGGGCCTCGCAAGCTAGGCCCTTCAACTCAAAAAATTTGTGTTATAACTCTTTCTCTTAATGAAATTCTTTTGTTATTCAATGCATGGCTAATGATAAAGTATCCTGGTATATGGTTTTCCATATGAAATTTATAAAGCTAATTAGAAATTCTTTGGTCCTGATTTGACTATAGATTACATAGAAGACTTGCACAATACATCTTTAGGATCCATCATCAATAAAGGCAATATTATGTTTATTCTTAAGACTGGTGATCTAGATTTTATTAATAGTTGGAGGCCAATCACCTTACTGATTTTTTCCTAAAAATCATTGCTATATTCTTATGCTCTGCCACACCATATTCTCCCAACAATCATCAGGCGAGAGAAACCATGGTTTATTAAAAGTAGGTGCATCCTATATAATATTATTTCAATTTGGGAAGGAAGAGAGTGGGTTGAGGTTTCTCAACATAGGACCATATTTCTCAAGCTAAATTTTGAAAAAATCTTATGATCGAATCAAGTGTCCTTTTATTCTCACCATGCTTAAAATGTTGGGATTTGGTAACTTCATTATTTTTCTAGTTTAGACTCTATTTTCTAAAGCTTCAGCTTGTCTCACAATCAATGATCAATAGTTTGATAGCTTTTGTATTTTTTTTCTATCTAACAAGGTTTCCTTCTTGCTCTAGCATTGTATGTCTAAGATATCGAAGGTTTTGTTTATCTGCTTGTTCACAGAGCTAAATGTGGGATTATTAGGGGAATTAATATTCATGATCACTCCTCTTAGCTCATCAATGGGAATTTTTTAGATGAGTCTTTCCTCACACTTACATAATAAGAATCCTCCTTTAAATATGCACTTCGTTGCATTGACATTTTTTGCAGAACCTCTAGGTCAACCCTGCAATGGAATAAAAACCCAATGTTATAGACAAAGCATGATGTCATTGCTTGAGTGGCTCCAAAATTATCAATGGCAGTGGATCAAGAAAGGGGAGACATTCTAATTCCTTGGTATTCCTTTACCATTGCCAACTACCCTTTTGAGGTATTAAAGTATATAATTGAAAGGGTGGAAAATGACTTACTAGATTACAAAGCCTCTTTCCTTATATGCAAGTTTAAATTCCACTCTAAAAATTCTTGTAGCCACTCATGTCCATTATTATTCTTGTTGGGCTCTTTCTAAATTCTCATATGACAAAATAGCAAAGGTGCTTGGAGATTTTATGTTGGTGCTCCTTATGGAAAG
The DNA here is from genome assembly GCA_037957365.1 of Torreya grandis. Classification (NCBI taxonomy): domain Eukaryota; kingdom Viridiplantae; phylum Streptophyta; class Pinopsida; order Cupressales; family Taxaceae; genus Torreya; species Torreya grandis. The sequence goes on along the minus strand of JARHVA010001226.1, from coordinate 740,224 downwards.
AATTGTTGGAAAAACATTAGATTTCACACTCTTTTGATTATTTCTATCCCTATCAAGATAGAAGAGTTCTTTGTGGCTAAGACCATTTGTAAATATTTTGAGGCAGTGAAACCTTATTAAAAATAGGTCAATGATGCATATAAAACTACTATCTATTTTAATTACCACTATCTCTGGTGGTCCCTTGTATGATAAACTCCAACCTCCCTCTAGCTAATATGCTTGTCATAAAAGCAATTTGGATCTTCAAATAATGAGTTTACACTTCTCTAGAAACTAAGCACAAACTGCTAAATTCATACTTGCCTTCTATTATGCATATTCAAAAATATATGATAGATATGTGCTTAATAAAAATAGGTCTATAATCCTCACTTTCCTAGTGGAGGGATTGGAGGTGGAACTACAATAAATTCCTAAAACTATTCCCTTGGACTCCTCTATCAAATGATGTATCATTTTTCTTCGGATTTGGGTAAACTCAATAAGCAATGGATTTTTATTTCTTTGCATATTGACAAACTAAATAGGATTTGGAATGTCGAGCTTAAACCCAAAATTAGCTCACTTTATCTACTGACTAGTTTATCAAGGTCTTCCTCTTGGGGAGTGTCTCAAGCACATTAGGATCCCTAATCCCAAGAGCCCATCTTACTCTTGACCTAAAACTTATAGGTACCTTTTTTGAACATGTATTAGAATGGAGATAATATAACATTTGATTCATATCTTATTTTAGCCTTATGACAGAGATTCATTCAATTGATGAATGGCCTTTTTTGGGGATAATGTTTAATAACATCCATAAATTACCTTTCAATGGAATTTTTTTCAGATCTAGTTATTTAGTTCTAGCTATGAAAGTTTAGAATTCAATGATTTTTAACAACAAAAAGCTTTATATATGCAATTATTTGTTAGTGATAAAGTTCTTGTTATTTCTTCACAAATCCAAGTACAAGTAGAGAAAGTGGATTTGAAATTTAAAAACTTGTAGGATCTCCACAACCATTAGGAGAGTGCACCTTGTATTATGAGTTGTGTTCACCCTGACTGGCTCTTGCATGGCACTCTTATGTCGGTACCCAAAAGTGGGTGAAGTTTTTCCCAGAGTCGCTTCTTCTCCCCTCCTCCTCAGCAGGGGGGATGGTGTTTTCCACCACATGGAAAGACCATTGTTTCCCATCTCAATGTAATTTTTTGTGTAATGTTGTGAGCTAATGGGGTACTATGTGACACCGCCACTTGGTTAGGTAATTATAATTTCTTTGTCTTCTTCAAAGACCACTTAACATGGGTAGGGGGTACTTGATCCTCCGTTAATGAAGTGTTCATCTTAGATTATTCAATCCCTTAAAGATGATATGTCTCCACTTCCATTTGGTGCTACTATTTGTACTTAACTATCTCACTTATCTTGTGATTTGATGCTTTGATTTTATTTTTGTATTACTGTATTTAACTAACAATTTAATCTTATTACTTTGAACCATATTTATTTACTAGTGTAAAATCATATTGTAAATAACAACCAACTGCTTTTATTATAACCATATATATATATTATATTTAATTGATATATCAATAAATTCTAATAAAAATATTTATAATATAAAATTCAATTAAAACAAAAACACATTAAAACATATATACCACTTAAAAATTTTCAAGGTGTAACCTCTTTTCACTATTGATAAAGCTTTTAAAATATTTTATTAACAAACATCGACTCTACCATACACAACCTTATGCCTTAAACCATATACAAAATCTTCTTTCTAATTCTAGGGGACGCAGATTTTTACCATTAATTGGGACTTTAACCTTTTACTCCCATAAAGAGCATTAAAATGTTTTCTTAGCAGTTGCTACATAGAAATTTTAACTAGTTTACTGAGATGTTATGATAAGTAACATTTTCTTTTTATGTTACAGGTTTTTGTTAGAACTTATTTATAAATAATCATTTAAATTAAACCACGCATACATTGCCATTTGCCTGAACATCTTTAATAATAACGGCTAGTATTGAACCCTTGGCATGAGCCACCCGTATTTATTTATTTATTTATTTTAAAAAATGGATACTGCTTTTTTTTAAAAGAGATCATAATAATTTACATTTTTTTACTATTAAAACGCTTCATATTTGTTTAAAAAAAAATTATAATAATTTATTTTTGTCTGTTTATTTATGCTTTAACATGATATTTTTTCCATTGTTCAGGTGTAATTAAGAAGCTTTTAGAACTGAGACCTGTGTTTGCTAAACAAGTAGATAATTTCTATAGAACACCGTTACACATGGCAGCATTGATTCCAGTCTCTGAAATATATCCATGGAAAATTTCCCAAATTGGAGAAATGCTTATCAAAGAAAGATATTCATTCTTGTTACAAAGTGGACCAGAATAAGCAGTCTGCACTTCACATAGCAGCGAAAGTGGGGAACGCAAGTTTGGTGAAAGAGATATTAAAGCACAGTAATGATTGTTTAGAAATGGTAGACAAAGACGGTAGAAATGCTTTGCACCTGGCCGTCAAAAATGCAGCTCAAATATTTTACAAAGTTGGGGGATATGATCTCAAAACTATAATAACATCCGTAATGTCGAAGAGACTGATTGATTGCGTTGACAACAACGGGCAAACGGCATTAGACATAGCAGTAGAAAACATAAATAAAGACCCTCAACTTTATACAAGTGTAAGTGACTTGGCCACAAATGAAAGGTGAAGGTTTTTTTTCAAAGATTAAAAGTTAAGCCAGGTACTAATTTAGGATAGGAGTCTTCCTTTACAATCTCAAGTAAAAGTATTTCTTTGTGTTTGTCTTATAAATGTGTCTTGTCTTCGCATGGAAATGAAGTTAAGTCCATAAAAATATAATTCTATTAAACATACAAGATATCGGATTAAAAACTATCTACTTACACTCATTTTTTTATTGTTTCGATTTGAATTTGTTACAGATTAAAAACTATCTATTAAGAAGTGGCGCAAGTGGGAGCTCAACAATTATTGCTGTAGAATCAAAGTGGAAAACGGAGTTTATATCAGTAACTGCAGTGTTAATTGCAACAGTTGCTTTTGCAGCTGCTTTCACTCTACCAGGAGGTATTCATTCCCATGAAAAGGACACACCGACCCCTGTGTTGATTAACAACTTCCTCTTCAAGGTCTTTGTGATATTTGACACCTTGGCCTTCTGTTATTCCATTTCTTCAGCATTTGTTCTTACCTATGCAATTTTTGGTAACCAAGCAGAAGACCCAAGGATAACTGGAATCAGTTTGAATTCATTATGGATAGCATTGGTATCACTATCATTAACATTTGGTGCAGCAATACACTTGGTTGTGGCACCCAAGTGTTTATGGTTGGCAGTGCTTGTTTGGGTTATGGTGTGCATTCTTCCACTATGCATAAGGATAATATCAATGGAAGGAAAATTGTACTTGTTCACTCAGCGTGAGAAGCATATCCCGTTCTTACTAGTCGAATGCATGATGATTGCATTAGATGTGTTTACTCCCATTGTTTGGATGGTTAACAAGGTATTCCTCTCTGGTATAATTCTCCCTACATTGCATTGGGCGAGGAAGAAGCTCCATGGAATCTCCCCTCAAAAATACATTCGCTTTCCTCCTCGTAAGATTATAACCAGATATTGAACACCAAATGCACAGCCAAACGCAGTTCTATGAATTTCTGTAATCTGACAGAGAAACAAACGACCTTACTTAAATGTTTGTATTAGGTAGTTTAAGTTTTTTACCATTAATTAGGGAGATGAGTTAATAGATGAAAGGGTTTCATAATTAAAATAGATTTGATATATATAAAGTCTTTCTTTTTTCTTTTTTTAAATAGTATTATGTATTTATGATTCAAGTTTCATCTCATAATAATTATTAGTATATTGATATATAATATAAATATTTAAAATTAAGTGAAAACTTAAAACTTGAAAATGATTATTATTATTAATATATTTTTTTATATTACTATTTTTTATTTTATTTATATATATAATTATATATATATATATATATATATATATATATATATATTATAAAAATTAATAATAGAATTTTTTTTAATTAATTAAAATTACACATGATTTACAAATAAATATAAATGAATGTAAAAAGATATTATAATATATTTTTCATAGTAAGCTATTTTATAAGAGTTTAAAATTTGTGATTTAAAAGAAAATTTTGATTTGTTTGTTGAAAATTGTTTTCTACTCATACTTATTTTTCTATGTAGAAACAAACAATTGGAAAGTGAGGAAATGTGGAAATGGCCAAAGTATTTCTTCTTACAAATATAAGGATTAATTGTGCACTTGGTTGTGCACTTCTATTGTTAATCCATTGTAATTGGACTGTATGGGTAGAAGTTAGGATTTTTTTTCAAAACCCTTCAACTTGAAAAAAAATATGTTATTTATTAATTTAAATTCATTTAATAGTGTTTGAACTAGTTTTAGAGTCATACCATTGTTATTCTGTTTTCCTATTCTTTTTTAATTTTTAAAAAAAGTGTATAAAAAAATTTATCATAAAATTTTACTGCTACTTTATTTTATAGTTTTAATGGGTACTGTTTGTTTTAAACATATATATTAATATATTTGTTTTCTTATGCATTTGTATTGTTAGTGTAGGGTACTGGATTTGTATTGGTTTTTTATATTACAATTCTAATTATTTTTATATTTGTTTATTTATATTGAGAGAACTTAAGACATATTTAAATAAAATGTACTTCATTTTCATGTACATTTAGATATCAATTGTAAGGGATTATGTAATATCTTATTGAAATATCCTAAAAAAATGAGAGGAGAAATTGAAAAACTTGGATAATATTATACAAACACAATAAATAAAAAATATGACCTCCATGCAATGAAGTAAATGAACAAGATATTAGAAATAACACCTTCACAACAAGTTGTAAGTCAAATATGGTATCAATATGCAAGACATTAACATGGTTCTCATACATTTTCTTTGCAACAAAATTATGGGACATACTTAACTTAAAATTTTCAACTAATTATGAAAGGTATATAATAAAACCCAAATAAATGGTTGAGTTATATCAAATAATTATGCAAGATTCAAACTAGTTTTTATACTTTATTTAAATGTGAACACATGATGTTAAAAAGGTCACCTAATTCTATAATGTTTGAAGCCCAAAATAAATCATATTGTTATTATCTCGTATAATATTACCTTTTTTTAATACATAATTTTCAAAATTATTTTCTCATATTGAGAAAATGGACTATTGAAAAGGCCTTGAGCATTTATTTGAACTCAATCATCTTGAAAAACCCCTAAACAATTTGAAACTTTTACTTATGTCCAATGCACCAATAATTGTTATACAGACAAAAATAGAAACTATAAGGTGTTAGTGGTCACTAGTTATGATCATTGCTTTGTATAATGTGATTATTTCCCTCATACTTATATGAAAATTTCAATTTAACACATAAAACTTCTAGGAGTGCACATAATACATGGTTACTAAGTGTTCCTTTGCACTCTTTGTGCTAGATAAGTGAAGATTCAACCTCATGAACTACCAAAGTAAATTTTAAAAGTCTATATGAAAGTCACAACTTATTATGGTGAATGGACTATAAAACCAAAGGCCATAATGAGAACAATTGCTTAAGTAACAATGTTAGAAAGCTTCTTAAATCATATGAATAATTTATGGAGGATCATAGTGTGCATTATTTCCTAATGTTGAAAAGGGTGATGTAGGTAAAAGTATCATTGTACTATAAAATATATGAGTTCTCTACACAAAACACTAAAAATAGTTTGTTGATTAATGAGATCAATGAAGGCCTTGAGTAAGGAACACAAAAATAAATGATAGTCCCTATAAATATATAACAAGTAATATATGGTGGTGAGCATTCATAGAGAGGAGGAGGTGATGAAGTAAGAGGTAGAATAAGAATCCATCTAGTCACATACTATAAATGAGGCTCACCCGAGAATTGTTAGATATATTTTAATAAGAACCACACTTATTATTATTATTGGGGGAGCATAATATTGAGGAATGTCCTAACTCATATAAAATAATTATCCAAAAAAATAAATGGTCCATGTATGCTTTAGATTGTGATACCAAGATATAGATTATGTGATCAATATAACCTTCATGGGAATGATCTGCGTACTTCACTCATTAGCCCAAGCTTTGTGTTTAGTATTCAAAGTGGCTTAAGTCATTAATGTAAAAAAATTATAGAATTGGCATACTTGTTTAGTGTGTCTCATCATTGATAAGGATTTCCAAATCACCCATATGATACCCCACTCTCTTTCTTCACATCATATTATCCCTGATATTCCCCTTGATGGATATTTCTTCTAGCTAATCATATCCTTGATCACACTTCCCACCTTATCACACCTCTTGGCTTATTTTTTGAGTTGTTGTTTAAGACCTAATATAGGACTAGGCTTTCCTCTTAAACATCCTTGCACAAAAAATAATACCATTTTATTTACATCATTCACATGTCATTTAGTGGTCATACTTTCTTGCATCACACGCTGGAATAAGCCCTAAGTTTGAATATTTTTCACTCATTTTGAGCTTCTCCTTATTTTCATTTTTGTTTGGTTTGTTTTATTGTTAGTCTATTATTTTCTATATTTGATTGGAATTTATCATTTTGAATTCATTTACTTCTATTTTTTTACACATCCCATCATTTTTGATGTGTTTTACATTAATTTTTTACCATTAATTTTTGTTGTACAACTTTCTATCTCCTTAAAAAAAATTTATCAATCTTTTTAACCATGTATTCGCTCACATTTACAAGAAAATAATAAAACATACATTATACATAGCATAAGAAACCATAATCACATGTGCTAGAAAGAAAATACACCAATAGACAACATCAATGAATCACACTGAAACACAAACACACACACACACACACACACACACACACACACACACACACACACACACACACACACACACACACACACACACACACACACACATACAAAGCTTAAAAATTTAATATACATCACATAAAGTAAAAAATAGATATAAAGTTGAGATCTATCATGAGGATATGTTACACTACCCATAGAGACCTGAGACACCTCATTATATATTCCACTATAGGTACCATGTTCATGATCACATAACATCCATTTGACCTTGTATATTGGCCACTTGGGCCTAAAATATTGATACCTATATAGTTTCAGCCAAATTAGTGGTTTTCTCTTGAGCCAATTCCTATAACTCTACCTAACCAGTTACCAATGGTGATATATCCTAAGTTTCATTTGATAATCTCCATATCTCTTGGGAAGCCTCCCCAACCAACCTAAACCACTCAGCATAACTTTGAATTAAAGGCACCAATGTATCAATCAACTATGTAGTATCATGTTGTGGTAGTACATCATCAAAAATGTCATGGTGGGTTGTATTCACCAAGCTTCTCCATCAGGCCTCCTATGCCATATTATCTACAAAATTGACATCAATATACCAACATATCTCATATGTAATCCAAAAATTTCATACATCTATTTAACATAGATATATATGTATCAAAGCAATAAATCAACATGAACATAATTTACTTACCCATAGTAGCACCATTGACTTGACTTTGTAAGACCTCCTAGGTGTCCTCCATTTGAAAAGGCATAAATATTTTATAATGCCCTAGATGGATGGAAAATTCATGTCATCCTCTATTATGTATATAATGCACTATCATCTAGCTGAGAGTTGGATGAGCTATATGATCTTCATGTTGCAATTCCAACTATGATTATGGTTATTGTTGTGGTTGTGGTTGTGGTTGTGGTTGTGGTTGTGGTTGTGGTTGTCATTGTGGTTGTGGTTGAAATTGACTTTGTTTATTCTTGGATGATTGTATCAATACCAGTGGTTATGCCTATACCTACTTCTATTATTGAGAAACTATCACCACTCTTCCTTTTATAGTGTGTTCTCCTCACTATCATCTTGCCTCCTTAGGATGATGATGACCTATAACTGGTACCTCAAGAGCTTCACTTCTCACATGATGTTTTCCCTTCACATAGGGTAGTGCTCATAAATACAACTCTCCAAAATAATACCAAGCCCTATAGTATGTTGGCCTCTCAATAAAATAATGTATAAATCATGCACTTAATACACCCAAATAACTACACCTAAATCATATAATGTTCCATGATATAACATAGATTGGCATAAGTCTATAATAAACAATGGTACTCGGTCATCCAACATATGACATATCACTTAAGATGTTATAATTCTAATAATTTACTTATGTATATCTAGAATGTTTGATATATATACATGAAATAAACTGACATGCAACCCTTGCTCATAATACCTCTCAGAACCTATGGCCCACTCAAATAATACCTTCTTCTCATCAAAATAATCTAGGATATTGTACACCATAGGTTTGCCCATAATAAGTAGGCATAAAAGTGCATGAACATCCTCCAACATAATATACACCTCAATGTATCCCCACACACCACCCACTAGAAGATATTATTCAATCTCTCCCATGCTCCTAAGAACATAGAAAATAACTCTACACTAATTTGGATCCACTACATCTCCATAATAAAGTCGAATCAAAGTGCAATCAAATGCACTCAATCAATTGCAAGTAATCAGTCCAATAAAAATATTGGTGTAGTTTTTTTCCCAAAATGTGTTTATACCTACACTTTGTTATTCAGCTTGTTTAGGTTTATTCTAGCTCATTAGTGAAAGATAATCCCACATGCATGATGATGTTGGGACATGTCTATCTTTCACCTATATATATACCTTTCCTATTTTTTTTGGCTTATGGTTCTAATAAAACTTTTCTTTTGTGAGATTTTTCTCTTTCATTTGAAGGTTATGAGATTTCACTTTACATGTTCTTCATGCATGATTCATTATTAAGTTGATCGTGGTGAAATATGACATGATATTAGAGCCATTCTAATATTTGTTTGCTTATTTGAATCTTTATGAGATCTCTATAGTGCATTCATGTTTTTTTGGGTGATTTTAGTTTTTAAGGTTTTGGTGGGGTTTTTCAAAAATCTATGCATATATTTACATCTAGAATATCTAGATAAAAAAATGAAGAACACCACTAGATTAAAGGGTACCAAAACCCTAGGATTGGTTGTAAACATGACCTAGTTTCATGACAACCATTTTCAACCATTTTTGAAGGGTTTTCAGGTAGTTTTTTGGTTTTCACGTATTTATGTACTGCCAAAGTTTTAAATTTGAAAATGGTTTTTGAGTTTTTCTAGGTTTTATATATTACCATGTGGGTCTTTCCTAGTTTTAGAAAAGGCTAAACCAATTTTCCAATATCTAGTTACCTTTTATAAGTTTTTCACCTCATGGGCCATTGTAAAAAAATTTCTAGTCTTAGAGCTTTTTAGCCATACAGTCTAAAAATTCATGACTTAATTATCCATTAGCCACTATGTCTCTATGAGATCACGAGCTGACATCCTTGGTCAAATGACCTTACCTGGCATGAACACATGAACACGAGTCTGACTACCTAACTTTGGATGGCATGAATGTGCAGTAGTAGAACCTCCATCTTTGCATGATACCTACTCCATGGTGCCCTTCATACATGATATACAAATCATGCCCCTCATACTTTCATGATCCTATTAAAACATGTGGTGATGTTCTCCAGGTTATAAAATTTAAGACAAGGGATTGTGACACTATTCATTTTTAAATTGTAGAATTTTTTTATGATGTCACTCTCCCATAAATCAAGGTCACATCAAAATTGATAATAGGGAGAACTCACAAAAGGTCTTATCCCCTAGTCATATGATAAATTAGCCCATGGTCATGCCCAACCCATAGGGTCTTAACTTTTCCTTAGAAAAATTCTCACAAATATTTGCACATCAAAATTTTCTCAAATTTGTGCATATTATTTTTGAACACTCTTTCCACCCAATTTTATATGAGCTCAAATCTTGAAAAGATTATAAATTTGGATCGGTAACTCCTTTTTGAGTAACATCTTCTTCAAAAGTGCCTATTTTTCATGCTATATACATTAGTGGTGTTTTTGAGTCCTCTAAATATCTCTACAAACCAAATACTATACATTTTTAGATGCATTAAATGTTGACCTTAACATCCCTCCAAGTTATTTCATACTTATGAATAATTTTTCAAGACACATTCTCAGTTGTGATCGGCATTTGTATGAGAATGGTTTTATTTGAAACATAGTCGGGGGTTACTATGATAGTTTTGAGTGGGTACTATGTGGTGTTGTGTACCCTTTATTTTTTCATTTCATATTTCCTTTTTGTAACAACCTCTTTTCTGCATTATGGATTCATGTCAAATAAGGTCACTCACACCATTTAATTATCATGAATGGAAATCCATAATGGAACTCATTTTACAATCCAAGGATTACCGTTAAATTATAATGGGCACTGAGATTGAAGCTATAGCAGTAGAAATGAAAATGAAATGGTTCAACCATTTTGATAATGTGTGTGGATTATTGTGTATGTCCATCTAACTTAATCTAATCTTTCACATAGAATCTACCAAAACTCATACTAATGTGTGGTCCATGATAAGAACACTCGTTAGGAAGTAGGGTGTGATGAGAGGCTATGATCTAGAGAATGATCTAATTAGTTTGATCTTAGATGACTATGACACCCTTCAGGACTTCTTCACTAAGCTTAGACTTCTTAGGTTACAGTTAAAACAATGTGGAATTGACAAGAAATATAAACAACTTATTCTGTCGATACTCTCCAAAATGGTTCCAAAATATTGCGTATTTGTATCCACTTTACATGCCACAAAAATTTCTCTTGGAGCCACATGAAAGATGCCTTATTTAGATATCTTTATTATTTACCTAATTCGAGAGCAAGATAAGTTGATATAGATGGGCGTAATGAAGTCCTCAAAATCTCATGAACTTTTTGATAAGAAAGAGATGGATGCAATCCATATAGAGAATAAACATAACAAAAGGGATCAAGAGAAGGATGGAAATCCTTCCACCTCTAAATCCAACCATGAGACATCTTCTTCCAACTCTAAGCCTAAGAAAGTTTGGCTCAAATGTGGGTTTTGATCAGGAAAGCATGATGAATTATTTTTTTGAAGAAGTGGATTTACCAATGACTAGGGTGATTGATAAGCAAGGTACTAGTTGTTATTTTATCTTAGACTCCAACATGAATAATTTATTTTCTTACTTCACATCACATGGCCTCTTTACATATCTATTTCAATTCCTTAGAACCATGTGATATGTCTTATATGCAATTGGGTGATGAAACTTATAAAAAGGTTATCAAGAGGTGGTCTATTAAAGTGAGTGGTAGAATGTTCAACAATATTGTAAGCATTGCCTCACTTTCAATTAATATCCTATTAGTTGACCAGATCACTTACCTTGGTTGGATCATGCAAGTTGAGTTCATTCCAGATTCAATATGTGTTAAAGAGTTGCACAGTGATACTATCTTTGTTGTGGGAATTATCAATCATCAGACTTCTATATAACTTCTCTCACTTTGTGCCTGATTCCCCTTTATATTCTTATTCTTTGGAATCACACGACTTGATGGCATTTATAAGTCTAAGTGGATTTTTGATATTGATGACTCTTCTTCTAATATAGATGACTATAGTAGTGATGGGGATTCACCTCTACCATCTCCTTATCATCTTTCAGATGTTGAGGAGTTATTTATTGATCCACCTACCTTTGGTTCACTTCAGATGTTATAGAGGATAGGTATACTAATCTAGGACGCATCAGACCATAGGTATTCTTTTGCATAATTTCAAGTAACATTGATGTCCTTCTTATCCTATGCTTATAATACACCATCATGGCATAGAGTAGCTAAACAATTTACTTTGAATGAGGAGAATGACTCTTCTTATAGGAATCACACCTTTTTTGAAGATACATTAGGCACTTAATAGACAAATTTACTATTCTAGGGTGATCCACTCTTCATTTCATCTAATTATAATTCACATTCACTCCAAGGCACTCATTTCGAGGACATAGGTTAACTATAGACAATTATAGATATTAGTGGTGATTTTAATCCCTGTCTTTTTCTTTGCTCTATTTTAGGGAGGAGTATTATTCCTACAAGTTTCCTCATTTTCTCAACTTTATGGAATTTTCATTATGATTGGGTAACTCATTAGGCCTCATTGTCAAGAACCAATTCTTCTACCCACTTAAGCTATGCTTAAGGGGGTGTTAGTGTAGGCTTTTTCTCATGATGTGGTTTTACCTAAAAAATTTTATTTAGCTTGAATAAGTTTATTCTAGGTCATTAGTGAAAGAGGATCTAATAGGCATGAGTATTTTGGGAGATGTCTATCTTTCACCTATATATGTACGTTTCCTATTGCTTTTTTGGCTATTGATTCTAATACAGTTTTTTCTTTGTGAGACTTTTCTCTTTCATTTAAGGCTTATGAGATTTTACTAGACATATTCTACATTCATGCTTTGATGTTCAGTTGATTGTGGTGTAATCTAAAAATAATATTTTAAGCATATAACATCCAATAGTATCCACAATCTCTAATGCCTTTGAAAAATATCAAATAATAGAGCAAAAACTAGGGATCTATCCCAAAAATGAAACAAATTAGACATATAAAAAAATTAAATCACATTTTATTTCAAATTTCCTACTTGATCGATAATGTACCTAGCTACATAACCCATATTATATTTCTAAACTATACTGGTGTTGTATCTTACTACATCCACCATCTATAAATAGGAACTATATCAGCCATGACTTATGATATCAACACTTTCCTCTACTACATTAGCCTACATACACACCATTTACCATCTCCTCAAATTATCATATGCCATAGGCCATTATTTTAAATATATAGGTCATGATAATTTCAGATGACATCTACCATAACATACACATTGACCATTTTACTATTTTTTAACTCTATCAACCACTTTTCATGGCATCGATTAGAATGTGTTCAACTACTTTGGCATCTTAGATGACATCAACCAGTCTTATTTATCCTCAATTTCTAGATACATCAACCTAGATGATACCATTCATACTACCTGGTGATTTTTCATTAGGCCATAATAAATTCCATTGACCTACATGTTGAATTTTCATATCTTAATCGTTTCCCATCCAATTTTTAACTCTACACCTATGTTAGTTAAGGAAAATTTTATTGCATAAATTTTCATTGGCATCTACTTTTCCTAATCTAGTCCATTTTTATTTAAAATGTTAATTTTCAAATTTAATACACCTCATACTTATACCATGTTATTTGTATCTATGATACATCAACTAGATCGTCCACCTTTTCATGTGTGAACCATCATCTCTCTCCAAAATATTTGGAAGAAGCACTTAATCAAGATAAATGCTAAGATTTCCTCATAAGATAGCTTGATCCTTCCCAACCTACCTCATTAACTTTATGCTTTTGAGTCCTAAAACCAAACATGATACCAATGATGGTGTTATGGACACTTATGATTCTATACAAGCCATACATTTGGTGGCTCTAATGAGGTAAATATTTACCAAATTTTCAATGAAATTCCCTCCTAGCCTCCTCCCTCTTCATCATCATATGTAAACAATTTTGATGTTCATAAATATCTTTCCCTATTATAAATGGAAAGGTGTATTCTTAAACCTTCAACAAGAGAACTTCGCCCTATTTTCCATACCATCATTGGTATTATCCATAAAGTTTTTTTTGGTATCATGCAAGCTGGTGACAATCACATGAAAAATGCAAGAAACTTAAAAAATTTGCTATTTGGTTTCTCCTTGGCCCCAATTTTGATTATGAAACCATGATTCATTAATGCCAACAATCCTATGATAAAGTATCCAAATCCCATGATTCCAAAGTCAAGCATGATACCCTAAATTAGGTTAAAGTATCTTACAAGGACCCTTATCCACATTCTACTTATAACAATTTTACCACTTACAAAATTTTTCAATACACATATTCATCTCATTTTATGAGTTTTGAGTATACCAAGCCAATATAATCACCCATACTTTCAAATGTTCAAATTATATTGACCACTTTGATCCAATATCACAATCATTTCCCAACTGTATCATCCAACCTGATACATTATATTATATTTCATCATTCTATTATTATTACATATGCCAACTAGATCAAAATAATTACATTGATCAACTCAATGTAATATTTTATTCCCTAGATCCAAAAAAATTGCATAGACCATATTGATGTAGTGCATTACTATTCCTTCTTTTGTTATTACTACGTTGACCTCTCGATATAGATAATTTGTAACATCCCCATTGGAATCTACTTAGAAATGCATGATTTTTTAATTAAACACATATATCAAAATAGATTACCCACAATAATATAATAGATATCAAATAAAATACTCAAACGTAAAAATAACATCAAAGCATATTACATCACCGATCTCTAATATCATGAAAGTATATCATAAAGCTAATTTAAAAAGTAATTACATGAATTCAACCATGACTGATACAAATATATAATTACCACTGTCAATGTACAATAATAAATAATTAAAGCTCTTTATGAAATTTTTCAATAATAATTACAATATAATACAATGTACAATTAATATACATGGCTTCCCTAGAGCATAGTTCCCAAACTTCAACTATCTATGGTAATCTCAAGTGTCATCTCGATATGTAGTACTGTTATGGGGAGGGAGAGAATCATCTGATCACTTTTGCATACCAAACACGAACCAACAATCCCCTACACTAATCCCATTAGGAAATAACCCTCCATTCATGGATGAGTAGATAGTGATGGTGTAGGAATATAGAGAGAAAAGCAAGTACCCTTGTGTTGTATGATTCATAACTAAACTAAAATGCAATGTATCATAGAAAACTTCATGTATTATAAGATAACACACATACATGTAAACCATACTCATGAAAATATAATGTCGCACTAAACATATTTTGGTCAAAGCTTTAAGAATAGTTATATAAAAGTGATCCATATATCAATCAAATTCATACACACCACTTGATCAGACTTCCTTGATCTAGCAATGCAATACTAGTAAGCTAGCGAAGTCCATCTCACTCCTTACTCTGCATTAGCAATACCAATTGGTCAAATATAAATTCAAATAAAAGATTCATATACTTTACATTCTACTAGCAAACACATCATGTAACATGCTAAACATAGGAGTAACTACAACATACATTTATTCCATCAAATATATGCATGAATCTTACATTATTTTATATCCCAAAATATAAATAGTGACTACATTTATACCACCTAGGTAAATACATAATTAACTACAAAGTTTAAATAATACAATTTTTTTCTAGTTTAACTTCAACCTATGATAACCCATATTACCACAGTCCAGTGATTTTATGCATAACTAAAAAGAATCTATATTTAGTCAAATTAAGTAGTTTTAATTTCATGGAAACCTAAGGTTTTATTCAACCAACTAGGTATAAATAACAAATTCCTCATTTTATAAGAAACATAGAATACACATTGTTATATTTTCATAGTCATATTACATACCCTTGTATAGCTCTAATATGTATATTTATTTAATATAGATTATAACCCAAGTACACACTCTTGAGGTACTATTATAAACTATTAGGCATATTTACACTCATTATCCAACAAGCACTCTTGCTAATAACCATGAATGCATAACCTTGTATAATGTCAAATTCTATATGATGAGTTTCATACAACATGTGATCCCAATACCCCACATGGTTATGTCTTGATACCTAAATTGCTAAATTCACTGAAGGCACTATTTCATATAAATAAGCATGTTTATAATGAAACATATGTTTATTTCTAAATACATAGGGTTCTATATTCCCAATTAACTATAACCCAGCCATTTTTGACATCACATGAGGAACAATTCAATTATGGTTTTATGTATATCATTTATTGTTTGTATGATGTATCTAATACATGTCATTATAAAAATCTTTCTCTAATTACTCATGGTCTACAAGGATATTTTCAAGTTTAATCCATATTAAGTAAATAAATTACAATTTTTTAATAACAACTTATGCCCATTTACTAGATTAAAATGATATATTCTCAGTATATCAATATGCCTTTTCACATCTATCGGTGGTCTTGGGGCTTAAAATAAAACATTGTTCTTTTTTATACATATATCGATGTTAATTTCATTTATACTAATTTAAAAACATAAAAAATTCTAGAGAGTCAAATATTTCACCTAACATCAATGCAACAAAAATAGAAATGTTCACATAAATAAATACCACAGGTCTAAATCATTTGTACTGGTAGGGGTTATGTAATTCATCATCCTAGATACATACAAGGATTTGATTAATTAGAACAAGCTAGAAAGATGCAACTAGTTGATGCCAACAGAGGTATGTGAATTAATACAAACACTCATATGTTTTAACAAGCTCACAAGAATTAGCTGACATAAGCTATAATTAAAGAATTAGGTGGTGCCATCATGTAAAACATAAAAAAATTATCAGACTCTCACATAATCAATAATCTTGATTCACTTATATAGGATGAAAAAGGGTAATAAAAGCAACATCCACATATTTTTATAGTGACCCAATAGAAGGTAAGCTTAGAAAATTATAGTATAATGACTTCAATATATGTGTGCATAGGCGATAAGTTATACAGATTTACAATAAGCTTTAACACAACAAATCACCAAATATTGATGTCATTATCTTTAATACGCTGGTAATACATAGCATCAATTTATCATAATACATACTTACTGGCATTAAGTATTAAATCAATGCCCCCTTGAAGTTCTTAGTTTTAAAACTATATATTTAATTTGATGCCTATAAGAATAACAAAAACCCAAACATAATAATGTTTGCCTATTATAGTTTCTAATCATGTTGATTTTAGTGTTCTGAAAAAAATATTAATAGGTTGGAACCAAAAGATAATAAGGTGATTTCATATTAATTATAACTCGACTCAACCAATAACTTTTAAAAGTATGATACCTACCCAAAATAGTAATGTTGACATAGGTATAAGTCTCTTGGATTCATATAAATGATGCTATGATAATCTTTAACAATATATATCTTTTAGAATCTAATATAATGGTGATGTGATAATATAGGCAATGCAATACAAGTTGTATTTTCTTAAACAATCACTACCAACATACTAAGGTGACACCTAGACTAAAAGCTTTGTTTCCTAATTGGGTCTGGCTTAAATACTCCCAAACTGATGCTAAATAAACACTTACCAAGTTGCAGATGTTTAACATAAACACTATTCATTCAACATAATAGACTAACAAAAACGATATATATACTAGGTATATAAACAACTTGATATGATCATCTTCCTCTTTAATTTGGTTAGCATACAAAACAAAGACAATATACAGTTTCCCAATAAGGATATTATTATACATATATAATATTAACATAATATCTCATCTTAAGCATACCAATATTTATTGATATATGTAATTTAAAATGCCACCTACCAGATAAATTTGGTTGTTGATCCTCTATGTCTATTTTCCCTCTACATCGTGGTCCTTCATCTTTGTATTGACCTTCTTTTCCCCAATGCATACGATATGATAACGTTCTCTAACTTGCCTACGTAAAAATAGGTGCAAATCTTATTTCATACAGTTTTTTTTTGTTTTTATTATTTTGATATATTTAATTATTTCTAAATTTTCTAATTTTAAATTATTTCCTCTATTTTTGTTTTTTCATTATATCCTCTAAAATTCCTTTTATCTTATTTATTTATCTTTTCTTGTTTTATTTTTTGAGGATATTTTTCATTTTTAATATATTTTAATATGAAATGCTAAAATTTCATAATTTTATTAAATCAAATTAACATCCAAATATATTATAGCAATTTTAAATTTTAATTTCAAAATTTATAAATTAACCCATATTTTAAATTTTTTTTGCCAAAAAATGTTTTTAGAGTCATCAATAACAAAATGTGCCAAACATGCAAAAAAAACCATTATGATATGTTTACCTACCCTAGCAAACCACATAAAAAATACTCTAAACAAGAAATAAACACACCATAAACAATTATTTTAATGCATTTCTATCATGTACTAACTACTATGATGTGTGTAGGGTTTTACCATCTCTTTATAGACCTCCAACATCTCCATCTACGTCACCCTCTCCAATGATGCTCTCCCTTCAACACACTCTGAGGAATGAGTTCCCCTGCATTCACCTCACAACACAAAGGTAATTAGATCATATCACATGATAAATATATAACAATAATATAACTAAACTAATACATGAATATGATCTAAATGTAAATGCATATATTAACCAACTCATAGTAAGCAATCATGTGTCATCATGTATCTAAGCAATATTCTACTATCTTATAATACTATAAATCTAAAGCTTAGTCAGAAATATAACCAATATCATATGTGTCCACTACAAATATCCATGAATATTCAAATAATCTACTTAGCAAGGGATTAGGATGCAACATCCTTCCCCTTAAAGCTAGTCATCATCCCAGATGACTTTTATTCAAACATATGTTCTGAAATAAAAATATTATTCAACTAAAAATAACATAGTATAATAGTATCTAATCAAGCAAATAAATATGGAAATCTCCTAAAAAATTCGTCATAGTCCTCCCATGTAGCACTATCCTCAGAGTATTGGTCCCACTGGACTTTACATTATAACATCTCTTTTTTATGCAAATGAAATTTGTGTGTTAATTACCCTGATTGGTTCTACTGTGACTACCTTGAGATATAGAACCTATAAAATATTCCAATCCAACACATGCATAAGATCAGCTATATATTTATTAAGATATGAAACATGGAAGATATTATTTAAAAGAGATAGGGTTGGTGGTAAAGCAAGCCTATATGCTACATGATTGATCACTTCTAACAATTAGAAGGGTCCCACATATCTTAGTGATAATTTTGTAGACTTTCCAAATTTAATCAAGCTCTTCTATGGATTTACCTACAAAAATAATTTATTGTCAATTACAAATTGCCTTTATGTCCTCTTCAAATCTGCATAACTCATATGTCTATCATTGGCATTGTCAAATCTCTAACTGATTAGTTTAACTTGCTCTTCCATCTCTGAGATCATCTCAGGTCCAAAGACTACCCTATCCTCAAACATGTCCTAACTAATGGGTGTCCTACACCTTCTCCCATAAAGTGCCTCAAATGGTTACATCTTTAATACAATTGGTATGAGTTATTATATACAACCTGAACTAATGGAAGATAATCTTCCCACTTATAATGTTGGTTCATGCAATACATTTAGAGAAAATCCTCAATGACTTGATTAACTCTCTTAATTTGTTTGTTAGTCTATGGGTGGTAAGCTATACTAATATTAAGTTTAATACCCAAAGCTGAATTTAGAGTCATCCAAAACCTCAAATTCATCTTCGGATCATGATACAAAATGATCTTCTTTGGAAAACCATGTGACCTATACACTTCTTTATGAATATCTTCGCAAGGGTAGGTGCATCATCCATCAAATTTCCTAGTATGAAGTGAGCCACCTTGGTTAATTTGTCATCAACTACCAAGATCATATCATACCTATTCTATGACATCGATAAATCTTTAACAAAGTCCATGTTGATAACCTGCCATTTCCATTTTAGGATATCATGTGGATATAATAATCTAGTTGGATGATGCACATGCTCAGCTTTCACTTAATGACACTTCAGACAATGTGACACATAATTAGCTACATCTTTCTGGATTTATTTCTATAAATACAGTGGTATAAGCTCTGACATGAGATTTTTTACACCTAGATGCCCTAAATAAGGGGCACTATGCAATTCCTTTAGGACTATGATCCACATGTTTTCTTAACTTGGCATGTACATCTATCCATTGTAATGTAATAGGCCACCACTCTTGAAACTAAACCACTTATATCAAGGATTTTAAGCATTCTCTGACAATGTTTTTATAACATGATCATAAAATTTGTCTCCTAGAGAGAATTCAATCACTTGATCCCTGAAGGTACTCCTGATAGTAGCTATAGATGTTATGTACCTTCTACAACTGAGGGCATCAACTACTCTATTCTCCTTGCCTTTGATATAAATGATGTTAAAATCACAATAGAATAAGAATTTAAGCCAATATCTCTAATATACATTCAAATTAGGTTGGGTGAAAATGTACTTGAGTCCCAAGTTATCCATCTTGAGATCAAAATGTTTTCCCAACAAGTAATGTTGCCACACTTCCACAGCATGAAAAATCATTGCAAAATCTAAATCACGAGGGACATAAGTTACCTCAAATGAATTTATATTTCATGACTCATAAGCTAATACTACACCATCCTACATAAAGACTCCACCTAGTCCATCTCTTGATGCATCTGTGACCACTTAAAATTTAACCATTGGGGTCTAGAACTCTCAACACTAGTGTCGATGTAATCCTTCTCTTTAACTCTTGGAAAGCTGATTTTCACTTCTTTGACCAAAAAAATATGAGGTTCTTTTATTATAAGTAATTTGATTAACTATCTTGGAAAATTTTAGAATGAACTTATTATAGTAACCTAATAACCCCAAGAAGATTCTTAATTCATACACATTCTTTGATGTTGACCATTCCATAATGACTCTAATTTTTCCTCGATTTACAAAGATACCATTTGCATAGATAATGTGTTCCAAATACTAGACTCTTTCTTGTAAAAATACACATTTAGATAACTTCCCATATAGCTTATGCTTCTACAAATATTGTAGAACCAATTCCAAATGTTGAGGGTGCTCTTCTTCATTATTTGAATATATAATAATGTCATCTAGAAAAAATAGAACAAAATGATCAAGGTAATCTCTAAATATGTTATGCATAATATTCATGAATGTTTTTGGAACATTAGTTAGTCTAAACGGTAACACTGTAAACTCATAGTGCTCGTACCAAGTTCTAAACATTATTTTCAGAATGTCCTCAACTTGAATCCTTAATTGGTGGTATCTCTCTCGAAGATAAATCTTTTAAAATATTATTTCTTCTCGTATTTAATCATAAATATAATCTATACAAGGTAGTGGATACCTATTTTTGATGGTTTCCTTGTTTGGCATTCTGTAATTGATGCATAGTTGAAGGGTACCATCTTTCTTTACAAAGATAATTGTTACACCCCATAGTGATATACTTAGCTTAATCAATCCCTTAGCCAACAATTCTTTAATTTTAGCCTTTAGTTCAACTAACTCAATGGTTGTCATCCTGTATAGTGTCTTAGACTGTGGTTTTGAACTAGGTATGATGTCGATATAAAAATTGAACTTACATATAAGAGGAAAATGCAACAACTCTTATGGAAACACATCATGAAAATATCTGATAAA
Source organism: Torreya grandis (assembly GCA_037957365.1). NCBI lineage: Eukaryota > Viridiplantae > Streptophyta > Pinopsida > Cupressales > Taxaceae > Torreya > Torreya grandis. The sequence continues at coordinate 718,624 of JARHVA010001226.1, read as the reverse complement.
TGGGTAATCTTAAAGAGATGGTTGCTTAGGTTCATTTCATTTATCTTGATGATAAATTCTTGGAACCCTTTTCCCTAAGCCTTCTTAAGCTGCATAGATGAAACCTACCTAAACTTCAAATCTCTCTCTTTTCACATTGAATTTCAGTCTGATTCTTGAAATCATCAAGACACTCAACTTTATTCAGATGATATTCATCCTTGGCTTTATGTTTTGTAATCTAGTTGAATCCTAAGTTCACATCATATGATCATAAAGGTGCTACATATAAATCCAAAACTATTATGAATTCAAGTAATCTAATTTTCACTTCAACTAAACACGTATCAACCATGACTTTTGATTGATTCCCATATTTTACTAACCATACATTTTCCATCACACCATCTCTTCCTAGGAAACTTACTAAGCATCCTAGGATCTATAAAAAAAAATAGTGTCTCCTGTGTCTATCAAAATGGAAACTGGATGGTCAAACAAAGTACCTAATAGCTCAATAAGTAATGCTTGATATTCATCCTGTAGATTATCAACTATTGCATGAATCTACTATTAAAAAATGACCTACTAAGGATTAGGGCCTTTACCCTTTGATTTGTCATGTGTATAATCATGAGCATAATGATCCTCTCTTCAAATGAAACATCCTCTTAATGGCCATTTCCTAACATTATATTGGTTTCCCTTGAAACTATCTTTGGATTAATTTCCCTATTTCTTGTTTCCTAAACCATTGTTGAACTTAGCATTCTAGTTTTTGAACTATTTCTTGGATCCTCCACTTCTTTGTTTCTAATTATTACTTTTTAAGGTTGATTTGGAATTTCCAAACCTCTTCTTGAACTTGTCCTTGGCCTGTGAAAGAGACTTCAACTTTTGCTCTTGGTTGACCACCTTCTTAAAGACCTAGTCAATGGTACAAAGTCCATGAACATCTACCTCTCCACCAATATTATCACTCAAAACCATGATAAACTAGATGATCTTGAATCTCTCATCTCCTTAATATTGAGGTACGTACTTCAATATTTTAGTGAACTACTCCCAGTGTTCGTTAATTAACATATCACCATGTTTCAAATTCTTAAAGTCTATGAACTTCTGATCAAAATAAATTTGTGGGAGCCATGATGATCTAAATAAAACCAAAAATTGAGCCCAAGTAGTGGTGGTCAAATTCACATTCATTTCCAACCTTTTGTTGGCCCACCACATAGCTACCTCGCCATCCAACTAGTATGCTCCCCATACTGCCTTGGTGACTTCAGAGTAGTTTTAAATTTTTAAAATATTTTTCCATCTTTATTATCCATGCCTTAGCTCTATCACCTAGAATAATCCCATCAAACGTAGGAGGGTTAACTTTCTTCATGTCTCTAGTTAACTCCATAACAACTTGGGCTCTATCATCCTAAGGATTTTTTTCTCAATTAGATGCTCTTCAAGTTCATCTTGTTGTTCCTATTCCTCATGGCCATGAACCACCTACTCCAAATATATAATCAGATCTCTATTCTGATTCATAACTATGATAATCTGGTCAATCATCACTGACATCTCAGTGGCAAATTGGTTAGGATCAAATAGAGGGTTATTGTCATTATCATTCAAAGGACCCTCTCCAGAAACTCTCATTTTCACCATCATTTTTTTGTCAACATAATGATAAGAAAATGTTATTGGAATAATTAGGTCCTAGAGTTTGATCCGTAGCTCTGTTACCACATGTAACATCCCCACTGGGATCCACCTAGAAATGCATGATTTTTTTTAATTAAACACATATATCAAAATACATTACCCAAGAAAATATAATAAAGATAAAATAAATTAATCAAATGTACAAATAGCCTCAAATCATATTACATCACTGATCTCTAACATCATGAAAGTATATCATAAAGATAATATATAAAGTACTTACATCAATTCAACCATGACTGATAAAAATATACAGTCACCATTATTAATGTAAAATAATAAATATTTAAAAATTTTCATGACATTTTCCAATAATAAGTAAAATATAATACAATGTAAAATTAATATGGATGGCTTCCCTAGAGCATAGTTCTCAAACTTAACATATCTATGGAAATCTCAAGTGTCATCTCAATAAGTATTACTATTGTGGGGAGGAAGAGCATCATCCGATCACATTTCACACCAACTATGGACCAATAATACCTCACACTAATCCCATTAGGAAATATCCCTCCCTTCATGAATGAGTAGATAGTGATGGCATGGGTATCTAGAGAGACAAGCAAGTACCCATGTGTTGTATGATTTCTAACTAAACTAAACAAGTAGTGTATCATAAAAAAATTGATCTATTATAATATATCGCACATACATGTAAACCATAATCATGAATTATAATGTTTTACTAAACATACTTTGGCCAAAGCTTTAAGAATATTAATATAAAAGTGATCTATAGATCAATCAAATTCATACACACCACTTGATTGGACTGCCTTCATCTAAAAATGTAATGCCAATAAGCTAGTGAATTCCATCTCACTCCTTACTCTGCATTAGTAATGTAGATTGCTTAAATATATGTTCAACCACAATATTCATATACTTTACATTCTACTATAAAACACATCATGTAACATGTTAAACATAGGAGTAACTGCAGCATACATTTATTTGATCAAACATATGCATGAATCTTATATTATTTTCTATCCCATACTATAAATACTAACTATAGTTATATCACCTGAGTAAATACATAATTAACTGTAGATTTTAAATAATACAATTTTTTTACAGTTTAATTTCAATCTATGATAACCCATATTATCACAATCTAGTGATTTTAAGCATAACTACAAAGAATCCATAATCTAGTCAAATTAAGTAGTTGCAATTTCATGGAAGCTTAATATTTTATTCAACCAATCGTGTATAAATAATAAATTCCTCATTTTATACAAAACATAGAATACACATTGTTATATTTTCAGAGTCATATTTACATACTCTCGTAAAGCTCTAATATGTATATTTATTTAATATACATTATAACCAAAGTACACACCCTCGAGGTACTATTATATACTATTAGACATATTTACACCCATTTTCCAACAAGAAATCCTTTTAATAACCCTAAATGCATTACTCGGTATAACATCAAATTCTATATGATGGGTTTCATATAACATGTGATCTCAATACCCCACATGGTTATCTCTTTATACCTGAATTGCAAAATTCACTTAAGACAATATTTCATCCAAATAAGCATGTTTATAATGAAACATATTTTTATTTCTAAATACATAGGTTTCTATATTCTCAATTAACTATAACCCAACCATTTATGACATCACATGAGGAGCAATTCAACTATGGCTATATTTATATCATTTATGGTTTGTACAACATCTCAAATACATGTCATTATAAATAAAATTATCTAATTACTCATGGTCTATGAGGATTTTTCCAAGCTTAATCCATATTAAGTAAATAAATTAATTTGCTTTAATAATAACTTATGCCCATTTACCAGATTAAAGAAATATACTCGTGGTATATCAATAAGCCTTTTCACATCCATTGGCAATTTTAGGGTTTAAAACAAAACACTGTTGTTTTTATACATATACTGATGCCAATTGCATTTATACTAATCTAAAGACATAATAAAATCTATAAAATCAAATATTTCACCTAACATCGACTCACTAAAAATAGAAACATTAGAGAAAATAAATACCACAGGTCTAAATCACTTGGACTAGTAGGGATTATCTAATTTAACATCGCAAATACATACAAGGATTTGGTTAATTGCATCAAGGTAGAAAAACATAGCTAGGTGACAACAATAGAGGTAAGTAAATTAATATAGACACTCATGTTTTTTGACAAAATCATAGGAACTAGCTGATGCCAACTACAGTTAAAGAATTAAGTGTCGCCATCATGTACGGTTTCCAAACGTGCTCAGACTCTCACATAGGCAGCATTCTTGATTCACTTATATAGGCTAATAAAAGCGACATCCACATATTTATATAGTCACCCAATAGAAGGTAAGATCATATAATTATAGTACAATGACTTCAATATATGTATATAGGCGATATGTTATGTAGATTTATAATAATATTTAACATAACAAATCACCTAAGGATTGATGTCATTGACATGAACAGGCTTGTAATACATAGCATTGATTTCTCATAATACATACTAGATGACATTAAGTATTAAATCAATGCCTCCTGAAATTCTTAGTTTTTAAATTGTATATTTAAATCGATGCTTATATAAATAAAAATGACCCCAACATAATAATGTTTTCCTATTATAGTTTCCAATCATGTTGATTTAAGAATTGTAAGAAAATATTAATAAGATAGAACCAAAATATAATAAGGTTATTTCATATTAATTATAACTTGACTCAGCCAGTAACTTTTAAAAGTATGATAGCTACCTAAAATAGGCAATGCTGACATAGGTATAAGTTTCTTGTGTGTGTGTGTGTGTTTATATATATATATATATATATATATATATATATATATATATATATATATCTGTGTGTGTGTGTATATGATGCTATGATAATCTTCAACAATATAAATCTTTTAGAACCCAATATAATAGTGATGTTGCAAGATAGGTGGTGCAATACAGGTTATATTCTCTTAAACAATCATTGCCGACATACTAAGGCAACACATAATAAAATATTTGTTTTCTAATTGGGTCTGGCTTAAATACTCATAGGTTGATGCCAAATAAACACTTATTAAGTTGTAGGTCTTTAACATACACACTATTCATTCAATAGAATAGACTAACAAAAAGGATATACAAACTAGGTATATAAACAACTTGATATGATCATCTTCCTCTTTAATTTGGTTTCCAGACTTTATATATATATATATATATATATATATAGTGTCCCAATAAGTTTATTATTATACATATATAATATTAACATAATATCCCATCATAAGCATACCAAAATTCATTGATATATGTAAATGAAAACACCACCTACTAGATAAATTTTGTTGTTGATCCTCTATGTCTCTTTTTCCTCTATGTTGCACTCCTTCCTCTTCCTTATAACCTTATTTTCCCTAATGCATATTATAAGATAATTTTCAATAACTTCCCCATGTAAAAATAGGTGAAAATCTTCTTTCATAGATTTTTTTTTTTTTTTTTTTGTTTCTTGTTTTTTTTTTTTTGGTTTCTTGTTTGTTTTTTTGTTTTTGTTATTTTATTATATTTAATTCTTTCTAAATTTTCTAATTTTAAATTATTTCCTTTCTTTTTGTTTTTTTTAATTCTACCCTCTAAATTTCCTTATATCTTATTTCTGTCTTTTCCTTTTTTTTTTAATTTTCTATGATAATTTCAAATTTTAATATGGAATGATAAAATTCCATAATTTTATGAAATAAAATTAACATCCAAATATATTACATAAATTTTATATGGCAATTTGAAATTTTAAAAATAACTTGTATTTTAAATTTATTTTTGCCAAAAAAATGTTCTTATCATCATCAATAACAAAACGCGCCAAACATGCAAAAGAATATTTATGATATTTTTACCTACTATGAAAAATCATAGAAAACCATAGTCCAAGAAAGAAATAAACACATCATAAGCAATTATTTTTATTGCATTTATATCATGTACTAACTACTGTGATGTGTGCAGGGTTTTGTCAGCTCTCTGTAGACCTCTGATGTCTCCATCTATGTCACCTTCTCTAATAATGCTCTCCCTCTTGCATGCTCTAAGGGATGCATTATCCTACATCCACCTCATAATATGTAGGTAATTAGATAATATCACATGATAAATACAAAGCAATAATATAACTAAAACAATACATTAATATGCTCAAAATATAAATGCATACATTAACCAAATCATAGTAAGCAATCATGTATCATCATGTATCTAAGCAATATTCTACTATCCCATAATACTATAAATATAAATATTAGTCATAAATATAACCAATATCATATGTGTCCACTACAAATATTCATGAATAGTCAAATAGTTTGTTTAGCGAGGAATCGAGATGCAATATAATTTGTAATTATCTTATGCAATAAACAATACCAAACAATTTGAATCTATTTGATCCACCTACTCAAACTACATCAGAAAAATCAAAATAATATAGTTCATCTCCATTTAAATTTATTTCATCTACTCCATCAATTATATAATCTAATTATTACACACCTTTATATTAGTCTAGTTCAATACCCTCAAGATATGATTAGTGAGATCCCATTGTAAAACTTTCTTGCCTTCCATCACAAATTCCTTTTCCTAAACTCATGATAACTTCACATCATCATCATAATCATTTAATTAAAATTTTATTTGAAATTTATATCCCCAAACCTCCACCTTTAGGTAAATAAGCCACCTTATATAAGTTTGAGTATAGTATTCTCTAACAAAGTGAAGAAATTTCCATACGACTTTATGAAACTTTAGATGCTTCTCTTTCATTTAAATTTCCTATAGCTTTCATGATTCCTAATGAAATATTAATTTATGTGGATGATCCTCCCTTATTCATTAGTGTCCAAATTGGTGATATTCAATTCAAGTGTGCCTTGATTTATTAGGGTCACACACTTGTATCACATCCCTTTATTTCATGAAGACTCTTGGATACTCTTAATACAATATTAAATCTACCCAAACTACATGCCAAGGCTATGATTGAAGACAAATGACTATAATTACTATAAATATTCTCAAATAATTTTACATCATTGATCTCTAACATCATGAAAGTATATCATAAAGCTAATATAGAAAGTACTTCCATCAATTCAGCCATGAATGATATAAATACACAGTCACCATTATTAATGTACAATAATAAATAATTAAAATTCTTCATGATATTTTCCAATAATAAATAATTACAATTATTCATGAAATTTTCCAATTAGGATATGGCATAAGAGGCCCAATGGGGAACTATTGGCCAAAATTGTCCTACATACAAAACTTTTGTTTAGATGGACTATGTCATTCTCCCAAAGCATTCATTGACATTTTTTCTTATATATGACCTTTATACACCTTCATCAATCAAAGTTTTGAAGTAAAATGTAGAGAGGTTTACTCAAATCATAAAGATATGATGGAAGTAAAAGGCTATGATTGAATATTAAGACTCTTCTTACTCTTAATATCCACAAAGCATATTACATCACTGATCTGTACATCATGAAAGTATGAGTGTCTATATTAATTCTTGTGAGCTTGTCAAAAAATATGAGTGTCTGTATTAATTCACTTACCTCTATTGGTGTCTATTACCTATGGTTTCCTAGATTTTTTCTATTAAGAAAATCCTTGTATGTATTTGGGATGTTGAATTAGATAACCCCTACTAGTCCAAGTGATTTAGACCTGTGATATTTATTTTCCTGAATGTTTCTATTTTTAGTGAGTCGATGTTGGGTGAAATATTTGATTCTCTATATTATATTATGGTTTTATATTAGTATAAATGCAATTAGGGTCGATATAGGTATAAAAAAAATAATCTTTTGTTTTAAACCCCAAAACCATCAATGGATGTGAAAAGGCGTATTGATATACCACGAGTATATTTCTTTAATCTGGTAAGTGGGCATAAGTTATTATTAAAGCATTTTAAATTATTTACTTAATATAGATTAATCTTGGAAAACTCCTCATAGACCATGAGTAATTAGATAAAAAAAATTATAATGACATGTATTTGAGATGTCGTACAAACCATAAATGATATACATAAAACCATAGTTGAATTGCTCCTCATGTGATGTCATAAATGGTTGGTTTATAGTTACTTGGGAATATAGAACCCTGTGTATTTATAAATAAACATATGTTTCGTTATAAACATGCTTATTTGGATGAAATAGTGTCTTAAGTTAATTTAGCAATTTAGGTATAAAGAGATAACCATATGGGGTATTGGGATCACATGTTATATAAAACCCATCATAAAGAATTTGACGTTATACCAAGTTATGTAGTTAGGATTATTAAAAGGTGATATTGTTGGAAAATGGGTGTAAATATCCCTAATAGTATATAATAGTACCTCGAGGGTGTGTACTTGGGTTATAATCTATATTAAAGAAATACACACATTAGAGCTTTAAGAGGGTATGTAAATATGACTCTAAAACTATAACATGTATTCTATGTTTTGTATAAAATGAGGAATTTCTTGTTTATACACGATTGGCTAAATAAAATCTTAGGTTTCCATGAAATTGTGACTACTTAATTTGACTATATTATGGATTCTTTGTAGTCATGATTAAAATCACTAAATTGTGGTAATATGGGTTATCACACGCTGAAGTTAAACTATAAACAAATTGTATTATTTAAAATCTATAGCAAGTTATGTATTTACCAAGGTGAGATAACTATAGTCAATATTTTTAGTATGGGATAGAAAATAATATAAGATTCATGCATATGTTTGATGGAATAAATGTATGTTGTAGTTACTCCTATGTTTAACATGTTACATGATGTGTTTTATAGTAGAATGTAAATTATATGAATCTTTTGGTTCAATTTATATTTAACCAATTTGCATTGCTAATGCAAAGTAAGGAGTGAGATGGAATTCACTGGCTTACTAGCATTGCATTTCTAAATGAAGGCAGTCCAATCAATGGTGTGTATGAATTTGATTGATCTATAGATCACTTTTATATTACTAATCTTAAATTTTTGTCCAAAGTATGTTTAGTGAAACATTATCATTCATGATTATGGTTTATATGTATGTGCGATATCTTATATTAGATTATTTTTTTATGATACACTGTGTGTTTAATTTAGTTTGAAATCATACAACACATGGGTACTTGCTTGTCTCTCTAGATTCCCATATCATCATTATCTACTCATTCGTGAAGGGAGGGCCATTTCCTGATGGGATTAGTGTGAGGTATTATTGGTTCATGGTTTGTGTGAAAAATGATCAAATGATGCTCTCCCTCTCCACAACAGTACTACTTATCGATGTGACACTTGATATTTTCATAGATATGTTAAGTTTGAGAAATATGCTCTAGGGAAGCCATGTATATTAATTATACATTGTATTATATTTTAATTATTATTGGAAAATGTCATGAATAATTGTAATTATTTATTATTATACATTAATAATGGTGACTGTGTATTTATGTCAATTGAGGCTGAATTGATGTAAGTACTTTCTATATTAGCTTTATCATATACTTTCATGATGTTAGAGATTAGTGATGTAATATACTTTGAGGATATTAAGAGTAAGAAGAGTCTTAATCTTCAATCATAGCCTTTTACTTCCATCATATCCCTATGTTTTGAGTGAACCTATCCACATTTTAATTCAAAACATTGATTGATGAAGGTGTATAAAAGTCATATACAAGAAAAAATGTCAATGAATGGTTTGGGAGAATGACATAGTCCATCTACACAAAAATTTTGTATGTAGGCCAATTTTAACCAACAATTCCCCATTGGGCCTCTTATGGACACCTCAAATATGTGAGAAACATACCTCTTAACCTATATTATATTTTGATGATGTAAATCCTGATGAGATCAATTTGAATAATAAAAACTAGAATCTACCTTCTAGAATTACTACTCACTTACCCCGTTATTTGTAAGCTCCTTCTCTCCAAAAGTCAATTGAAAAATTTTCTTATTTAATAGTCAACCCTAAACAATAATTTCCTCATTCCTCTATAATTTATAGATTAATTGATGCCTTCCAATTGTATCTTCACACACCTAATTATGATAGTGGATATCACTAGATGATCCATTCATAATTGTTTATGTTTAAGCCAAGGATGTATAAATTCTTCATTATCACTCTTATTTATATGATTTTTATGAGTCTACTTTACATTCACATGTTATTAATTTGGTAGATTTAGTTCCTTCTCCTTCTAATGCACCTAATATTATTTATTATTCCATTGATGTTTACAGGACTGAGATGGATCAGGTAACACCTTCTTCTCATTCTATTCTAGTCACCACTAGACCTCTTAGGAGTATGCTCATTGATCATGACATGATAGGACCTTAACAATTCACTAAGTTTTTTGATCCTTCAAGCAACATTCCCCTAGAGATGTTAGCAACATTAATTCAACTTATGTCAAGTGTATCTCTTCCATCTATAGATCCTAATTAGGAGCCTACTCATAGATGCATGGATCATGGTTATTTATCTGATCAATCCTTACCCACTCCAACACATGACTCTCCTCCTAAATGATAGGAAAATAAGACATATTATGAGTTCCATAAGATAGTTGGTCATTGGGCCAGATAGTGTGAATCATACCAGAGATTCTTAGCACAACATTAGACGTAAAGTTTTGTTCCTATCACATATAGTATATCTCCCCATTTAGCTACTCTTATGTGCACTTGTTGTTTTCATGGCATGAATACACACACTTAGACATATTGTCACCATATTTGATAATACATTGATGTGTTTCATATTGAAATAACATAGACCTATAGTAATAAGATCTCTCCACCTCTAAAGATATATCTATATTATAAACCCAATCATAGGGAAGTCTATTTCCTTTAGCATCAGTGTCTTACACATCATATAAACATATGTAGATGATTCTAAAAACATTTACCATGATTTTTGATAGTCTAAACCTTCACCTTCCCAACATCATCATCAGTATCATTCTCAGACAAAGGCTCAACCTTATCTTAGACCCATGGATTTTCACATATCATAGGATGTCAACCATACCCCAGTGTAGTTTTCTCACATTGAATATCCCTAGTAAGAGGATCCATGTCCTCCTCATTAGTCTTCTCATTATCTTACTTTATCTATAGAGATCTTGCATTAGGATGACCTTGCAAAAATATCTATTTAGGTAGATGATACCATGCTCATATCTAGAAGTCAGTTATAGTAAGACTTATTAGATGTTATTGATGGTGTATGTAAGATATATATCAATATTTCTAAGCACATCATTGTGTGACATATCATATTACTGTTCACATCATCGTATGATTGAATTTGATATTTAGATTTCATTATGAGTATTAGTGATGCCTTTTTTTATATCTCCCTTATATCATGGTTTTCTTTAATTTTCAGTACTTTAATTTTATGCATATAACTTACATTTATTACATCTTATTTATATTATTTTTTATTTCATTATACTTTCTTTAAATTTATATTTTAATATTAAAACTTGGGTAACACCTTTGAGTCTTATTTTTTGTGTTTTTCTTTCATTTCTTGGTGATAATTTCAATACCTATCTTTATTCCCACTCTTTTTGGGATGATCACTACATTCATAAGTACTTTTTCTATCTCTTTTCTAAGATATAACAACCTCCTAGTGACTTGGATACAACTAGACATTGTCCATGCCACTTCCATTACACTACCTTACATCTTTGTGATCAATTACAAGTATACCCATCATTATACCTCTTATTACATGAAAAGATCATCTAGGATGCTCATCTTCCCTTTTTTCCCTTCATTTGAGGCAAACATAGGTAAAATTTGAGATTGCACACCTGTGGAAAAGTCCATAAAATTTTTGATACCATGGTCTTCGATACTCTTCTCTAGTGACTAGGTGTAAGTTATATTGTGCTTGTTACTTATTTGAGTAATGATTAGTTATCCAAATTTGTATGGAGGATGAATATAAAAATCCATAAAATTTTAAAATCCATGTCATAAAAGCACAAAAGGAAATAATCAAAAGGCAATTAAAATATTAAAAGTCAGATCACATCAAAATGCATGATCTTTTGGCACATATCCTATTCTCATTGAAACTCAAACTACACATTTTGACTCATGATAAATCCAAGGACCATTGGAGCATGATAGGCTAGTAGATTGGGATAGGATGTCTCATTTTATCATAGGGTTGAAGCAGAATACTGTGTCCTACTTTTTGGTACTAAGGGGACAACAAAAAATGAAAATCTGAACATTTCCCAATTTGTATAGACATTTGTGAGTTGACCATATAAAATATGAAAATAGTGTAAAAATAATGAAATGTTTCATTTAAAGTGTAGATTACATTTATTATTTTTTTGAAAAAATAAAAAATAGATTTTTTAATACCTAGATACATAGTGTGTATGTTTCATGTACAAAAGGTTTTATTGAGTACTTGATTTCTCCTCCTCACAAATTTCTCAGAACATAATATTTTCTCAATATGTTTTGCAAAGAGGTCTTAGAAACATATATGTAGTACAAGATTTTTTTTTATAATTTTTTTATTAAAAAATGTTTTTTTATTAATTTTTTATTGTTCAAGGTAAGGAAAATCCATTCTTATGTCTTGTCCTTGAAATATTTTTTATATATATGTCAAAATAGACTAATTTTTTCACCATTAGAACAAGGACATTAAAGTCGAGTGCATTGATATTTTTCAATTTTTTTTGCCATAGTCTCCTATTTTTCCCAGTGCCTCAAACGTATGGTACTTTATTTTATAAATAAGTATATTTTACCAAATAAATCAAAATAAATATTAAATATTATAAAATTTTAAAAAAATCATATTATTAGAAATCTTGTAAAAATACCTATTTATATATAAAGCCACATATTTTTATTTTATTTTTCATCCTAACATGTGGCATCCAAAGTGGCAATTTTAGGCCAATAGTAGCATTACACTTCAATGGGTAAAGATTTCATGCCCCATGGGGTTAGAATGAAGTGGGTTCAAATGAACCCCCTTCGTTCGACCCTCCCTGCGCCCCCGCCCCCCACCCCTCCAAGTATCATTAAAATTAATCAAATGCTAAAGTAAACCTTTGGCCCCCTTCAAAAAGTACATGTGTGGGTTCAAACGAACCCCTTCAAATGAAGGAGATGTTTTTGAACCCTAATTATTTTTGGGTTTGGATTCACTTGGATGCGAAGTGGGACTCACTTATGTGCCATATCACAGTAGTATACCAATGACTCTATGAGGGGTTCTGAGGAACAAGGAACATGCTATGGGAAGGTAGGACTATTTTATTTTTACTCAATATAACCTTCAAGGGAATGATCTACATACTTCTTTTCCTATCCCAAACTTTGTGTTTACTATCCAAAGTGGCTTAAGTAATTGATGTCAAAAATTTATAGCATTGGCATACTTGTTTTGTGTGTATCATCATTGCTAAGGATTTCCATATCACCCATGTGGAAACTCACTCTCCTTATTCACATCCTATTATCCCAGATATTCCCCTTAACAGATATAACTTCTAGCTAATCATATCCTTGATCACACTTCCCACCTTATCATGCCTCTTTCTTGAGTTGTAGTGTAAGACCCTTAGATAGGACAAGGCTTTCCTCTTAAACATAGTTACACCACCTTTTCATACCATATTATTTACATCATTCATGTGTCATTCACATAACTCATTAGCACAAACACTAAGTTTGAATATTTTTCACTCATTTAGAGGTTCTCAATGTTTTCATTTATTTTTTTAACTTTGTCTTATTAATTATCTATTATTTTTTCATTTACATATTTGAT
>JARHVA010001226.1:645000-700000 GCA_037957365.1 Torreya grandis | reverse complement strand
ATACATAGGGAAGTGCTCATAGATCCATCTCCCAACAAGAATACTAGGACCCATAGTCTATTGGCCTCTTGATAATATACTATACAAATCATGCGTTAACTTCACACAAATAACCACACCTAAATCAAATAATATTCCATGATCTAACATAGATTGGCATAGGTCTATAATATACAATAGTATTTTTTCCATCTAACATATGAGAGATCACTCGAGTTGTCATAAGTCTAATAATTTCATTTTGGATATTTGGATTGGTTGATATATATACATTAAATGAATTTTTGTTCAACTCATGCTCATAATACCTCTCAAAACCTATGGATGACATAGATAATGTCTTCCCCTAATTAGAGGAATCTAGGATGTTTCATATCATAGGTGTGCCCACAACAATTAGGCCTAAAAGTGCATCAACATCCTCCAACATGATACCCACCTTGATGACATCCCCATCCACCACCCATTGTAAGGTATTAGTCATGCTCTCCATGCTCCTAAGAACATGGTCAATAGCTCTTCACTAATTACGATCTAATACATCTTCATAATATGGTCAAATCCAAGTGCAATCAAATACACTCAATTACTTATATGTAACTACTCTAGTAAATACAATAACCATATAACATCCAACAGTCTCCACAATCTTTAATGCCTCTACAAAATATCAAACAACAGAGATCAAACCATGGCTCTATCTTAAAATTGAGATGAACTAGACATAAATATAATTAAATAACATTTTATTTAAAATTACCCACTTCATTGTCGTGTACCTGACTACATCACCCATGTTATATATTTAAATTGTATTGATGATGTATCTTACAACATCCACCATCCATAAAACTAGACTATATTAGCCATGACCTATGATATCAACTTTTCCCTATACTACATCAATCTACATACACACTATTGGCCATATCCTCAAATTATCATATGACATACGATATGATTTTAACTACAACATCCAGGCTCATTTCAAATGACATTAACCAAAAAATATGTCATCAATCATTTTACTATTTTTTTAATTGTATCAACCATGTTTCACGAGATCAACCAAAATTTATTCAACTACATTGGCCAGCTTAGATGACATCAACAATTTTTAATTGACCTTAATTTCTAACTACATCGACATGTCTAACACCATTCATACTACGCAGTTATTTTTCATTAGGCCATTGTTAATTCACTTGACCTACATGTTGAATTCTCATCACCTACTCATCTCTCTTCATATATTTAAGTCTAAACCTAGGCTAGTTGGGTAAAATTCCATTACATGAATTTTTGTTGGCACTTACATTTCTTAATCTTATGCATTTTTACTTAAAATGCTAAAATTCAAAATTAATACATGTCATACCTATACCACACTGGATTTTGTTGTCATAGTCCACTAGCTCATCCACCACCTCGTGTGTGGGCCATCTCGATATTTTTTGGGTTTTCTTTTGTTTCTCCATTTCAGCATTCTACTAGTCTAACACAGTTTAGTTATGAAAAAAAAATAGATAAGTTCCTCATTTTTTTCCATAGTTAGTCTTGCTTGTAATCATTTGCTTTTAATTTCTTATCAAAAGGGTTGTTTATAGCACTTTCATTATTTCAAATTAGTTTTTCTTAATTAGGATTAATACACCAATTCATTCAAATTTTGATAAAACATATGTTAAATATAATTATGGGCTTTATCAAGAATCACAACAACATAAATGATGGAAAAATAAAATCCTTGAAAAATATTAATGGCCGAATGTAGATTCTAGTAGGTGAAATAGAGAGACTATGGGGGGAACATGTGAAACTAGACCTCCAAAGGAAGAGACAAAGTGTGATGCTTAGAAGGAGAAATAAGGGAATGAAGGGAACATAAAAACTAAAGGGAATGCATATACCAACTAGGAATTGGAAATTGGCTTAGAGTGGAAGAGAAAGGAGAATGAAGAAGCATCAAATCCGCAATTGAAGAGAAATTAGAACTAATTTATTGTAGGTTTAATGAGCATCTATAGAGGCAAAAATTATATTCATAATGGGAAGGATAGTCTTTCTAAGGTGTTATGAAGAAATATAGTTTTAGGTTGGGTTTTGGAGTGGTCATTATAGACAGACCAAGGATAGTTTAGTCACTCAAAGGGGACTCATCCCCTATGTCTACTTTAATTATATGGATTAGTAGACTGAAAGTATTTAAGGAGCTAATAGTAACTGAGAAGTGGTTTGAATAATTTATAGGAGTTTTAAAGAGACATAAAAAGGAAGTTGAAGGTGAGGTCAACACATTAGTTGATCATAGTATACTTAATATACTGACTAACATCACAACCAGTTTTCATATATCAATGGCAAAATTCCTCTTCCTCTTCTTCCTCTTACAAGGTGAAACAAAAGTGGATAATGTTATTCTCCCTCCCCTCCTTACTCCTCATTCTCTTAATATTTTGTCTACCATAAAAATCCATTTTTATCAAGAGAATTACTTTTTGATTGTAACTTATAGTGCTCAAGGAATCCTTAACTAGAATTCCCACCATCCGGTGATCATGTAGTCTACCTCACTATGGCAGAAACTCTCCATAGGAAGAGAATGCAACTAAACACCATTCCATCTCACTAGGGTATTTTTTCCTGCCCCATCAAAAACCATTATTGGGTAATCATTTTTTTGTGCTTGGCTCATAAGAGGACTTTGAATATGGGTAGGAATAATTACACATGGAGGAATCTACTCAATGTATTCTCTCAGAGAATTTTTGAGGTCTCACTAAGTCCTCTCCCAAATTATTTATGTGTGTCATTTGTCAATAGGTTGGGAGTTTTAGATTTTATTTTTTTTCAAGAAGTTTAGATTTTAGGGTTTCTTATGTAGACCTCCCGGAGAAGAATTTGGTATGACGCATCATAATTTTCCACTACTCATGAATATGGACATGGCGACATCAGTATTTTGGTTTCACCATAATGTTTCCTTTTAATTATTGCACCGGGAGAAGAATCATCACATTAGGGTATCTGGGTTATGCTTGATATTGATGGACATTCTTTAAGGGATTTAAATGTTTATACTCTTAATAATGGACATGATAGAAAAAATTATGGAGATGGGTTGTTAATAATCTATCTGTTTTCAACTAGGCAATTTGAATTTAATATGATTAAGAGTCCTGAGGAAATTTTTGGCACCTTCCCTATGTGGTCATGCATAAGGGAACATGAAGATTGGTATTATTTTAAAAACCATTAGGGCTTGGTGTACCCTCTCTTGGTGGCACTCGTTAAATAATAGACCATGTTTTAATTGGTCCAAGTTCAAAATCAATACCGATCAGATTCTCAAATGGTTAGATTGCATAATAATTTTTGAGAAACATGTACTATAATGTTGTGTTTCTAATGGGTAAACTATCATGGTGCACCCAAATTTTGTACTTTATGACCATAGTCCCATTACTTTTAGCTTGGAATGGGGAGGTGGCCATCATAAAGGCCCTCACAATTATTTTTTTGAATATGTCACTTCTCAACCATAAGGGTAGTATTAGACTCATCGCAAGAGTGTGGAACTTGGATCCACATTCACCATATGATGCCATATAGATCGAGTGGTGGAATGACACAATTAAACACACTACCTCCTTATTCCATCACTATGGAAAGCATATTACATGAATTTTAAAGTGTGTTGATGGCATAGATCTAAATAATACCAAAGGGTTTCTTTTTTGCTTGAGCAAAGCCCCTTTGATACTTATTTATAAGCCATGATTACCACACTCAAGCACCTAATTAAAGTTGTTGAAAGATATTATAAAAGAGATGCTAAAATTAGGGTATGATTGCACTAAATTAAGATTGGTGAGCATGCTTCTAAATATTTTTAAAAATCCCTCGAGGCTAATCAATCCAAGGAGAAAATTAAAGACATCAAAACAATGCATATTTATCTCACTAGCTTGCCAAATATTTCCCCATCCTTCCTGGACCACTATAAACTCGTGTTATAATCCCATGAGATTATGATACAGAGCTTAGGAATTGTAGGAGTGTTTGGATGTGATGCCTCTTAAGCTAGGCCCTTTGGCTCAAAAAATATGTGATGCCCTTCTTTCTCTTGATGAACTTTTTTATTTTTGTACAATGCATTGTTAATGATAAAATGTTAGGGGTAAATGACTTTCCATGTGAATTTTATAAAGCTAATTGAATTTTTTTGGTCTTGATTTTCTTCAAGATTACAGAGAAGACCCACACAATAAATCTCTATGAGCCATCATCAATAAAGGAAATATTAAGTTTATTCTTAAGACTAGTGATCTAGAGCTTATTACCAGCTAGAGAATGATCACCCTACTAATTTTTTCTTAAATAAATATTTCTAAATCCTTAGTGTTATGCCTTGCCATATTCTCCCTACAATCATCAAGCTAGAGCAAACATGGTTTATTAAATTTAGGTGTCTGTTAGATAATATTATTTTAGCTTGGGAAGGAATGGAGTGGGATCATGTCTCTCAATAGAGGACCATATTTATCAAGCTAAATATCAAAATATATTATGATTAAATCAAGTGGCCTTTTATTCTCACCCATGTTTAAAGTGTTGGGCTTTGGTAACTTTTTTCTTTCTAGGTATAGACTCTAATTTCTGAAGCTTCGACTTGTCTCACCATCAATGATCAAAAGTCCTATAGCTTTTATATTTTTAATTCTATCATACATGTTTTCCCTCTTTCTCTAGCATTTTATGTCTAGGCTACAGAAGTGTTAATCTATTTGCTTGCTCACATAGGTAAACATGGGATTATTAGGGGAATTAATATTCATGATTGTTCCTCTCATCTCATCAATGGGAATTTTTTAGATGAATATTTCCTCACACTTACAAAACAAGAAGCTTCCTTCAAAGAGGCACTTCATTGCATTGACATTTTTTACAGAGCCTTTGAGTTAAATTTCCAATGGGATAAAACTCAATGTTACAAACAGAACATGATGGCATTATCAATGCTAGTGGATAGAGAAAGGGAATACGTTAAAATTCCTTAGTATTCCCTTTCCCTTTGATAACTCCCCTTTTGAGTTATTGTAGTATGTAATTGAAAGAGTTGTAAAAATCGCTTATTGGATTACAAAGCCTCCTTCCCTCATAGGCAAGTTTAAATTATACTCTAAAATTATTTCAACCACTCATGGACCTATTATTATTTTGTCCATTTATTTTATACGTTTACACAATATTTTTTCCATTGCATAGGTGTAATTAAGAAGCTTTTAGAACTGAGACCTGTTCTTGCTACACAAGCAAATAATTTGTATAGAAAACCGTTACACATGGCTGCATTGATTCTAGGTACTGCAATAAGTAGATGGCAAATTCCTAAAATGGACTCATAGAACATTTCCCAAATTGGGGAAATGTTTATTAAGGAAGATATCCTTTCTTGTTACAAAGTAAAAAGTAGAAAATATAATTTGCTAGTTTAATGATCACGTCGATTTTCAACCTTGTTTATTCTAGACAATTACGTCTTTAGTCTACTTAGGTAAACTTTTCTAGAAAATAACCTATACAAAAAGAATGTTATCAACTTAATCTTAAATAAATCTTTTATGATGAGTATATTACTATTTGTCGATATGGTTACGATGTTATATTCAATAAGATATAATTTTCTTGATAAGCCGTCTTACTCATGACAAAATAATTAGATGCAAAGGGATTAAAAATTGAGGCTAATTAAAATCCAATCATAGATTTATCACAAATGTAACCTTCCTTTATAAACTAGCAATCAAGGATATATAGACTTGAAGAGTGAATTACACCCTTAAATTTAAAACGTCAATAGCAATTTAAGCAATGAGTAACAATGTAGCATATATGTTGATTAAATTTAATTTATTAGACATAATATATTTTATTCGGGCTAATTACATAGAATTACACTAATATTAACATAAAGTATTATCCATATTAGAATTAATATTATTGCAAATATATTAAAAAAACTATTTTTTTAATATTTTATAATGATTAAAAATTGGTCCACATAAATATGATGAAAATAAAAATATTTACCTTATAATTTTAATAAAATAAATAATTATCTTGACAATTTAAATATTATAATTATCCTCAAATTTAAAATAATACAAATTATTACCTTGTGAATTAAATAAATTAAATTATGTATTTTACAATTTAAATAATATATATATCTTCCATAAAATAAATTATGTACTCCCAAATTAAATAAAATACTTGCTTTACAATATATTTCTTTTATTTATAACCCCCCTCCATTTTTTTTTGCAGATTATTTTTCTTTGCATGCAAATTATTTTTCGAACTATTACACAAAGAAAGAAAGATATCTTATAACCGTGAGTCTAATATTATTTCCCCTCCCCACGTGGCGTTTCAAATTGCATGCATGTAGGTTAGATTAGTTTCATTTTAATTTTGTTAGGTTCCACGTAGGTTTTTAATAGGTTAGAATAAATTAATAATCTTAATTTATTTATAATAATATATTTGTTAGGTTAGAATAAATTAATAATCCTTATTTATTTTGTAATAATATACTTTGTTAGGTTTTTAAATTAAATATAATTAATTAACAATGTAATATTATTTATAATTAATTAAATAAAAGAAAAGTTCATTTTTTATATATAAAAATAACTTTATGACGATTTCTAATTTGATTAAATTGATAAATAATTGTTTACATTAATCTATTCATTATTATTTTTTTGACAAATATATATTAAGACAACATTGCATTTATAAATTTTTACGAAAGGAATTAACTTAAATTAAATCGTACTTTGCTTTCACGATTTCTCATCAATTCCCTGATAGTCATTTGAGATCAACACAAGAGTTAAGTTATCAAATCAATTCATACTGACATAAAATAATAAATGAAGTCCAGAACCACTTAAAATAGGAGCAAAAGTCCACAGTGCGAGAAGAGAGGTCGTGACAAGGAAGTAATGTTTCTTCATTCTATCAGTGATTGTAAATTCTATCTATCTACCTATAAGGATGAATATGGTGAGTTAATACACCTATGCAAATTTGGTGGTTTGTGCAACATTTAATTTATAGATAACCATGAGAAGTTTCAAATAGTTACACACTCTTTTTTAGTTATGTTCTAATTTAAAATCTTAACATTTGGTGAGTTCGGTTGTAATGTATTAGACTACAAAAATTAGTGTGTCTTGATGAAGAAAACCAAGCACCGCTACTAACAATGGTTTCATTTTCAGGACCTCAAAATGTTAATATGGTTTCCTATTCAAAGGGAGCTCGATAATTATTTAGACTTAGGATATGTGCATTCACAAAAGAAGAATGTGTAAGAATAAGGGTGCATGTCCATGAAATCATTTATACCCATATCTATGGATAAATCTATGAAATATTTTGGTTTGAGTTGCATGAGTTATTATCAACATGGCTATCAAGACACAAATACTATTCTGTTAGATCATGTAGAACCAAACCTTTTACTCAGAGTGAAGAAATTTTTTAATGTTTGTGCAACTTAGACACTAAGTGAACTCATGTGATTGATCATTGGGTGAATATTACCATTGATGAACACATCCATGAATTTTTTGTGCAGGGGTACATTATTTTTTAAGCTACACATAATTTATTTGTAAGGAGAATAAAAGGTAAATTTTTTAAGTGACTTGCTTTAATGTTGAAAATGCTAGATCTAGAAAAGGTCATGGTGCTAATTTTAGATGACAAATAGTATCTGGGTAGAGGCAACACGAGGATGCAAAATAAAGCGGGATAAATAAATGATAGAGGAACCTTGGACACTGGACCAATTAAATGAATATGAAATGATAGATATAAAGAATGAAGAAGATGTTTAATAGATTTTAGGTCTTCAACAAGACCTAAAAAAAAAAGAAACAATGGAACAAGAAAATCCATGTAAAAGATGAAGGGATGATTATATTTTTAAGTAGGATAAGTAGAGAGACGACATAGGCAACTTGAGGGATTATACATCCATAAGAAGAGACCAAGTGTAATGCTTAGAAGGATTCAAAAGAGAATAAAGGGAGCATAGAAACTAAATGGAATGCAAGGACTAATCGGGAATTAGATATCAACATGGAACTAGAAGAGAAAAGATAATGGTGAATAACCAAAGGTACAGTCAAAGAATAGTTAAAAATGATTAGTAGTGGGTTTAATTATCAGCTACAAATATAATGATTGTATTTAAAATGGAAAGGGTAGTCTTTTTGAGGTACTTTGATAAAACACAAGTTCAAGTCAGGTTCAAGAGTGGTCATTATATACACTTCAATATTAGTTCATTCACTTTGAGGGGAATCAGCCCCTATGCTTACTTCAATTACAAGGATCAATAGATTTGAATTATTTAAGAAGTTAATAATAACTAAGAAATGGATTAAATAAGTTAAAATAATTTTAGAGATACATAAAAAGAAATTTGAAGGTGAGGACAAAACATTAGTTGATCACAGTGCACTTAATTTACCCACTAACATCATAATTAGTTTACATATATCAGTGGAAACATTCCCTAAATCAATTGTAAATAGTCCAATGTCAGGAACTATGGAATTTCATGTCAAGATAATTTGTCACATTGTGCCATATGATGGGTATGTTGACCCTCAACAATATTTTTTTACCTTCAAAATGAAGTGGTAGGATAAGGGTGTCATTACAGATAAGGATAAGAGGTGTGAGCTTATAATAGATTTGACTACGAAAACTCTATAATTTAAAATCAATAATAACCATGCTAAATTGGCCTTAACTAATGTCAGAAATAAATTTATAGGAGAATTCAAAATGTAGAAGTGTGTTAGCTAAACTATCCAAGATTTCAAATAAATTAGACAAAAGATAAGAGATTTTGTATGGGAGTAGGATTATCAATTATTTGATGTTATAAATAATCTGATTTTTTAGTTTCAAGGTGTATGGGAGTAGGATTATCAATTATTTGATGTTATAAATAATCTGATTTTTTAGTTTCAAGGTGTTGATAAAATTATATGGTTTGGTGAGGGATTGTGAATAAGATTTGCTTTGCTAAAACTCACACTAAATTTTGTACCAAAGTTGAGGCTAGGGAAGTTATGATTAGAGTGAATAAAATAAAAGACTGTGAAGAGTATCCTACAAGTAATACAAAGACTTATGCCAAACTGGATGTGGTACTACATAGAATAGAGGAGTTTCAAGAAAGAAAAGGACCCAGGATAACTATATGGATCATTGAATGTCCAAGAATTAAAAATGATTTATGCGAGTTGTGTCACACCATGGGCCATGCAACTGTTAATTATCACTTACAATAACATTATGTGTGACAACCAAAAAGTGTGTACTATAATTTATGTAAATCCCATAACTATGATCAAAAGAATTGTAAAGCTCTTCGGGAGATAAAAGATGATATCACTATAAATTTATTTGTGATTACCATGCAATAGTATCTTATAGCAAAATCAAATGCACTCATTCATGACATCAATATGATAACACAAGGTTGATGGGGTCCTCTATCAATATAACCTCCACCTCAATATCAACCTATATAGACACCTCCTTTACCTTATTACCAACATAGATGGAATGCAACATCCCCACAACAATAACCTAGTTAGGTTTCACCTATGTAACAATGTCAACCTAATTTGGTACCTCCCCCTCCTTAAAGGAAATATGAAGGATTTTCTAATTAACAAGAAAGATAAGGATGACCTCAAAGACAAGAAGGTTATCATGACAATAACCAAAATCAAAGGAAAGGGAACCAACAATCTTAACAACCGATTATTTGTTATCTATGTCGTTAAAGGAGCTATATCACATGAACTTGTCCTTGTGATCCTCAAAGGGAAAACTATAGCATATATTGTGGTTTTGAAAGATAAAATAATATAGAGGATTACCTAATTTAATCAATTCAAAGGAAAGAGAAGACAATGCAAAATGTGAACATGGTAAGCTCTCGATCAAAGGAAAAAGCTTTTGCCTAGGTTGTTACCAAGAGTCAACATAAGAAACAATGTCTTCCACCTCTAATGATGCCTACAAAAAATTTCATATGGAATGTATGTGAATAAAAATATTTAAATCCTATGAGAGAAAAGGTTTTGATGAATGAAGCAACCCAACTATAGTAGTCAACTTAGAATAGATATACTAGTGAAGGATATCTTGTGGCAGCTGAGGCAAAAATGTATGGATATGTTGTACAAATATTGTGATAAGAGTGAATAGTAATGGCCTTACAGACCCAGTAAAACTAGTAAGTACATTGTGAAATTAAGATATTTCTCAAAATTTAACAAATTTATTATATACTTTTTTAGATTGTTCACAAAGGTGACAACCAAGAATTTATCAAATGGTTTGGTATGTTAAAACTGATAAACCATGAGATGTGGATGTAAGAATGGATATTGAGCTTGTAGGGCATAAAGTTCCTAATGTTGTTTGTTACTTTGAAAGCACTATAAATATGATTCCCAAATATACATGGGAAGCTATCAGAAGGTAGACTCTAAGTTATAGTGCCATAACTTGGATTTTGGCAGATTATGGTTGAGTCAATCCTATTGGAAGTCTTAAGGATGTAGAGATAAATGTAGCCAACGTAAGATTTCATGGTGATTTCAAGGTGATTGACATCAAGACAAATTAAACTCACTGCCTTTATCTAATTGGGAATAAATGGTCCTATGATTGTCACATGACCATCAACATAGTGGATAATCAATTAGAAGCGCATAAAAATGATGTTATTATTGTAATTCCATTAAACAAGTCTCAATGCATGCCATATATAATGTCAAAAGTACATTCCCATCCATCCAAAAACTAGATAGATCACTGGTTATAAGTTGATAAAGAGCCTAAGTCATAAGCAATGCAAATTAAGACTTTTATTTATAGTTCACAACCTGCATAGGGGATACTATGGATTTATAAAGGATAATATCAAGGGGCTCAAATAGTTCAAAATCATAATAATTTATCTAATTACAAACAAAAGGGTATAAATTCCCTTCAATGTGAACATAGTCAGAGATTGACATCATTTATCAACTACATATTACTAATAGAGATTATATTGAACCAACTATAGAATGTACTATGCCTTGGGAGTTAGCTTCATCTCTTAGTGGTGATTCAAATGTACACATGCATAATTGGATATGAGGAGATCATGAAGTGAGGCCCATGTGAATGGTGTTCACCACAGAGATCTAAACATCTCAATATTTTTCTATAAAGGATTTGACAGTGTTTATTGACACATTGGAGATTCATCCTGCAATTATGGAGACACAGGTATATGGGTTCGATTATGTGTTGAAGGGAGTTGGAGCTAATTGGTGGGATCTCCAAATACTCATTGAACTTATCTAGGAAGAAACATGTAAAATATTTTAGGAAAGCATTAATATTTCACCCTTTATTTCAAAAAATTGGCCCTTATTTTAAGAAGAAAAATATCTATAGATGCGTGTCCACACATGTGTCGATGCATGGAAATATAAAAAAATAGAACCAATATACTAGGTGCATATTTTTAAATGAACCTTAGCCCATCTACCAATAGTTTAGTATGTTCACTAGGAATGTAGATGAGAGACTAAGATATGGCCCCAAATATAACAAGAGTTCATAAATTTTTTGTGTTGTAAGACATAAACCCAATGGTGCATAGATATTTGTAGAGATTAAAATTTTTCTTGTGTCATGGGTGAGTGGAGGATATATAGTTTATGAATGAAAAAAAATCACAAGCCAAAGCCAACACTAGTATTTAGATACTTGTATAAAATTTCCATAATAAGGATGAGAAAAGGGTATTTATTTTGAAGTCTTGAAATATGATTTGGAATAGTGAAAGTGTGTTTACACACACACAAAATGAGGAGAACCTAGATCTAAAAGGATTATTTAAGCTTGAAAGGAATATATATCTTCCTCAGAAGAGGAACAAATATAAGGTTTAATAATATTAGTTGTAAAATATTAATAACATAGAGAAAACAAGAAAAAGGGAAGTGATAAATTCTATAAAGGAGAAAGTAAGAAAAAATTACCAAGAACCAATGCAAAATGTTTTGAGAATATCGATAAAAATACAACACCAATTATCAAAACCATTAGGGATTACTCAACACAACATATTTCATAGGTTGTTTAATTGTTGTTGGATTATGAAGACGTCTTCCCAACTAAACTCACTGAAGTTAAGGGTGTAGACCCTTCCTTGGGAGATATTCATATTGAACTAAAAAAAATATGCACAACCAATAAATAAGCAACCCTATAAGCTGAATTTTAGCATGAAAACAAAGGTAATAGTAAAAATTGATTGAATAGTGGAAACTAAAATCATTTATCTAGGTGAGAAGTCATATTGAGTTAGTCCAATGGTTATAAAACTTAATAAGATAGGGGAGATCTAAGTCTATGAAGATTATTGCACACATAATTATGCTTTTGTCAATGCACCCTTCACTATTTCCTTTACTGATGATGTGATTTAAGCCCTTGTATGGCATGAATTCAACTCATTAATAGATGGTTTTAGTGGATATAACTAAATCCACATTACAGTTGAAGATTAAAAAAATATGACTTTTGCAATGGATTGGGCGTTATTTGCATATAAGGTGATGTCATTTGGACTAATAAATAAACAAACAGTTTTTTCAGATTAGTTATTATTGCATATAAGGACTTCATTCATGATTTTTTGGAAGTATATGGATGATCGATTAGTTTTATATTTAATCAAAGAACACCTATCTAAGCTATGATTAATGTTGGAAAGATGTTACGCACTATGAATTACCTTTAATTTAAATAAGTGTTTATTTTTCACAACATTTGGCATACTGCTTGGACATGTTGTCTATAACGATGAGATTTTGGTTGATTAAAAGAAAAAATGTAGTAATAGTGGGGCTTAAACCACCAACCATCGTATCATAAGTGTTATAATTTCAAGGTCATACTAGATATTATTGAAAATTCATTTTTAGATACACACTGATTTCATTACCACTAGAACAAATATTGTGCAAGGATAATAAGTTTGAATAGACTCCTAAATGCTACAAATCCTTCACAGAGTTGAGGTGTAAGTTATTCATAGCATTGAATGTAATTTTCCTAGATTAGAATAGGATGTTTCATGTTCATGTTGATACTTCTAGTTCAATAATTGGAGCTGTAGTGGCAAAGTTAGGAGAAAAAGGCTTAGATCACCCCATTCATTTCATAAGTTAAATGTTATTTGTGGCTAAGAGAAACTACACCACAACAAAATGATAATCTCTAGTGATGGTCATCACGCTGAATAAGTATCGACATTACTTATTGTATACTCCCTTTGAGTTTTTCAAAAATCACCAAGCATTCCAATACTTGGTTCATAAACCAATGTTGCGAGGGATAATTTCAAGGATGCTAATGTTTTTTCAAGAATTAAAGTTTTAAATTAATGTAAATATAGGAAGGTAAATGTCAAATGAGACCATTTTAGCCTCATTCAAATAGGGGAAGATCAATAAGTCTTCCAAGATGAATCCCCTAATACTCACCAATTCAAAGTAAGTTTGATCCTTGAATAAATAGAATAAATAACATCCTTTTTTCAAAATGGTACATCTCCTAAAAATTATATATAAAGTGATAATAAATAACTTGTCTCTAGTGCTTTACCTTTCAACATCATAAACGGATTCTTTTATAATCAAGGTGAAGACGATGTCCTCCATAGATTCTCCTTCGAACATGAAAGGCCATAGGTGTTAGAGGAAGAAAATTAAGGAGTTTCAACATGACACTTCATAGGATAATTGACTACAAGGAAGATATTATAGATTGGGTTATAGTGGTAAAAATTATTTTGAGATGTGCATAGGGTTTTGAAACATTTTGACATTTTTCAGCACATAGGAAAACCTAATCAGAGGGATGAGATGCCTTTGAATCTATTTATGGTTTCATAATTATTCTAGCAATGGGGTATTAATTTTGTGTGACCTATTAATCCCACATCCAAGTGAATATTTTATTTTAGGAGTGAATATTTTATTGTATGAGTTCCCATATTTGGTGAATGAAATGGAGTAAGGGAAATGACTCTATTTAGAGCTTGTGAGAGTGGCTTGTTGGTGTGAATAGGGTTATTTCCTATCCAGTTCCACTGTCAAGTGTGAACACAGTTATCTCCTTAATCAGTTTCACTATTTGATTATGTTCACACATTATTTGGGTAAGTTTACTTAGTTTTTTTAAATATTTGTCTCACATCATATAATTATGACACTTATCACAATCCTGTGAAAGGTTGGTGATAGATATTTCCTATATATACCCTCCTTTATAAGCTTATTTACTACGCAATTCATTTCCAAATGCATATGTGTCGCATATGGTTCCATATATTGAGATAATATAGTTTGTGTGATTGTGTTTTGGATTCTTCACTATATTACTATATTTATCAATAAAAACCCAAGCATACAAACAACATCAAAGGAGGGGATAAACAAACAATCAGACACTTACTTGATGAGATTTCTTACCATCCTTTTGTCCCTTATAGATCCTCTCCAATATTTATACATTGATTTGAGTGTAAAATGAATAGATTATCAGATTTCTTGATTGAGCTTCCTAATGGCTTCAATGGCTTCTTGACTTGTTGATGGCTTTCATGAGTATGTGGAAGTTCTTTGGTAATGGCTGATAATGCAAGTATAGTGAAGGCTTATGGATTTTCAAGTTAAGTTGGCCATGAAGGAGTGGATTGTATATATAAACCAAGAGGGTGAAAATCAATGGCTCATATTCAAACTTGAGCCATGGGGATCAAGAGTGGAAGAATTTTTAAAGAATCGAAAAGTCCTTGAAAACCTCTAGAATAGAGGTTTCTAGACATGAAGGGCCAAGTTATAGGAGATTATATAATTCTCCAAATCTAGAATATCCATTAGGGAGTAGAGGTGTATGAAAGGCTATGAAAGTGTGGTGGTAAATTGGTAGGTCAATAAAAGGGAATTTTAAATTGTCAAGTGGCCTAATGGGTAGATTAGCAGGTAAGTATCCTCGTTAGTAATTGAATGGAGTGATTAATTGGTCGCAAGGGTATAGTAAGGTTCATGGGATGTAGAGAATTTGTGTAGGAATTGGTATATTAGTTAATTAACAAGGAAATGGGTCAAATTAGTGGGTTTAATATAATTATTAGGGAGATAATATTTAGGTGCATACATTTTGCCCCTATTTGAAAGAGTATTGCGAGTGGGTGAAGTGGAAGGAGTAATGGTCTTTTTAAGAAAAACCTTGTCATAAATGGAGATGGTGTTAGTAGGTATGATGTCCCCTCGAGCGAACATATGGGGAAAAATAAGCCACATGGTCACTCAAATAGAAATCTCAAGGGTGGGATAAGACCAAGACAATGATAAAGGGTTGGGATACTTTAAGGATTGGTATAGCTATGATTGAGATACCCCAAACATAGATGTTAGGGGATAAAGTGGATTAGTCTCAAGAGATGGGTTCTAGACAAATGGCCAATTTTTATAATGGAGAATTGATTGATTAAGATGATGAGATTGAAATACTGATGACATAGACATTTTACCAAGAATAAAGAGATAGTATAGGCTATAAGCTGAGGATAAGTCCTGAAGAAAAGATACATGTCTAGGAAGGTTGAAATACTATAGAGGAGATATGTGATTAATCCACTTTATGTTAGATGTGTAGCTTAAAATTATGTAAGTATGTCGAGTGATCCATCTATGATGACATGTATATTTGGGGTTAGTAGTGGTCGAGCTATCCCTAGGCATAAGATCGTGGCCAAGTGATGCGTACATAGTCTTAAAAGACATCAAGTCGATGTTGTTCTGACTCAAGATTGGCATGGATGATATGGAGATAAAAATCCATGCCCCAAATGACTTAGAGATGAAAGTCAAGGATTTAAATGGGAAGATAGATTAGGTATATAGTATTTACGAATGAAATGGGGATGATAAGATAGGACAATGGGTATGTTAGGGTTCAAAGGGGTGATGGGGAGTAAAAAGAGGGGTAAAATAAGGGTTATGATAGAAAAAGGGGGTGAAAATGGGTCATTTTGACTTTTACCCTTGGTGATAGTAGTTCTCTAGAGATAAATTCATGGACCGCATCCCATAGGCATCACATCACAATGAGAGGGTCAGAGAGTTCCAGAGGCCAAAGGATGCAAGACCATCAGTATGTAGTCAACCCCTAGCTTGTTATTTTTGTGTTTTTTGCCTTTATTTCCCTATTTTTAGACTAGATTTGATGTGGGTATAATATCGTGATTGAGGGAAATGCCCTCAATGGTATTATTGTACCCATAAATGGCAATATTATAGTCATAATATCTAGTATTACAATACCATGACAAACAATTCATGGTATTACAAGAGCACAAATAGCGATTAACGCTATCATGATATCTTTAGTAGGGAGTCACATTTTTACATAACTGTGAGGTTACACTCATGATTATGTAAAATGACAAGATGTAAATCATGAGATTATTAATTTTATGATTAGGGGTGCAGTCATGATTAGCGATATTACATTGGATGGGGTAAAAGGTTAAGGATTGTGTTAGATAGGTTAGACTAGGAACATGGGGAGGATGAAAGGATAGTTAGGATGAAGTGGGGGTTTAGGATAGCGATTTAGGGGGGAAGTTATTAATGGATAAGGCTGAGTTAGTTAGGCTATGAATTTGACTAGGATTAGAGAGTGAGTTAGTTTGGATGGAAGTGGGTAAAAGGATATTAGGGTAGAAGTTAGAAAGGGTAGGGGGATATTTAGGTGGGTTATGAGAATGGTTTCTGGGGTTTAGGATTTGGGATTAGGGTTAGGGTGGATAGGATTGGGAATAGGTATATAGAAGTAGGGATTAGGATAATGAATGAAGGGGGGATTAGAGTCGATGAGGCATTAAGTAGGATAGACTAAAATGAGTGTGGTGAGATGAGCTCTTTAGGAGAGAATGTGTGATTGGCACAGAAGGATTTAAGAGTGATGTCATATTGACTATGATAGACCTTGGTGATACATGAGATGTATTTACTGACACCAAAGGAGTATGGAGTGTTGGAGTTGGATGGATTATAATACATTATGACCATGATAATAATGAGGATCGGTCAATCATTGATTATGACTTTGGTAGAGAGATGGCACTCAAAGATGAGTACCTTCCACTTTATGATGGGAGAGATGACCATCACCCTAAAGGACATGTTTAAAATTTTGTTGCTACCAATGAGAGGACACATGATCTAATAGTAATCACAGACCCTTAGTGTGATAGTACAAAGACTAGCAAAGAGATCATGGATTGGTGTGAGAGATGCTCAAGTAGATATTGATAAGTGTTTGAGGGAGGTGACAATTGATAGGATGGCATTAATAGTGATGTATCTTATGATTGGCATACTCTTGTTGGACAAGAGTGGACAATGGTTTCATTTGGGGTTGGGTGATGTTTATAAGATATAGTACAAGATTTTAGAGTATTTTCCTTAAGTCCAGTAGTTTTGGCTCATTTATATTGGGAGTTACACATGGGAACCTACAAGAGAGTTGTGATCCTAGGTCTTTTACTATTGCTAAATATATGGAGCTAGGAGCACATAGTGATAAAGCATCCCCTAAGTACTCATATAGTTAGATATCCACATGAGGTTATTTTATTTGGTTGGTATATCATGCTAGGGGTACATAGAGTACTTGTAGGAGAGATGAGATTTTACATATAGGTAGGCATTGGACAATTTAGAAATAGAACATATCATATGGATGCTTTATAGAGGGATTCAATTTGGATGGGGTGAAGAGGTAGATATCACCAAGTACATGTTGACATAATGCTACCTCATAGAATATAAGGATTACATAATTGAGTGTTATAGACCAGATCGGGTGCAAAGGTAATTAGGGAGGCCTCAAGATGTACCAAGTGAATAGGACCTTTTTTCATGGAGTGACAAAGAGAGGTCACAATAGTGGATATTGGTGGATAGATCCCTAGTATGTGTAGACTATGAGGGCATTTCCCCTATAGCATAATATTTTGAAGAACTTATCCTAGATCTCGACATTATAATAGCATATACTACATGGTGGACATAGAGGTGGTAGGTGAGGTTACTTAGATGTAGAGCTAGAATGAGGAAGGGGTGGTTAGGAGACTATTATAGGCACAAGTGAGGCTAGGGAGGTGGAAAAGGAGGAGAGGATAGGTTCCATCATATGATGCATAGGATGGGTAGGAGGTCTTGATGTCATAGACATAGATAGGGAAGATTAGGGAAGCCCAATTAAAGGTTAGATAGCAGATACATCTTAGGCTAGAGGGAGTAGATCATAGGCTGGTCGTAGTGGGGGTGGAGATAAGGAAAGACCATCCCAACCAATATTGATAGAGGATGAGTGGTCACTATTGGATCAAATCCAGAGAGAGGTGTAAGCATGTGTCTTAGAGATTGCAAGGATCATTGCAAAGATAGACATGATTAGTGCCTAGTTACATGGATAGATAACGTAGAGGGATGGTCAACTAGCCAATGTATAGGGAAAGATAATAGGATTATAGGGATAGGTGACCTCTCTATAGGCCCAGATGGTTATGCTATAGATATAGATGTAGAGTCATTATACATAGATTGAAGTTTTACAGGCTCAGATCAGATAGTTATAGGATTGGATGAGGTAGATGACAACAGAGGTAGAGATGGTCAATAAGACCAAGGAGGAGGCGGTTGGGGCCATGAAAATAGGTGGGATGGATGGGGTTTGTAAAATAGCATGAGACTATCATGGGAGACACAATATTATAGAGACTTGTTGAGTTGTGGAGCTAAAAGCTTCACCAATGAGCTACACAGTAACCGACATCGGTAGAATCGGTCAGAACCAACCGACATCGGTTAGGGGTCGACCGACATTGGTCAACATCGGTCAAAACCAATCGACATCGGTTAGGGGTCGGCTGGCATTAATCATCTTCAAATCGACACTGACTTCTGTGCATTTACAAAATTAGAATTGCTATTTTTAGGAGAACATTTAGTTTGCATGTAAAGACTAAAATTAGTCTTGAGTCTATTTTTCTAATTATTGTTTACTTGCAATTCTATTTAAGAGACCCATGGGGTAGTATTTTAATTGGGGGTGCAAGATCAAGAAGATCTGCAACACACAACTCAGTAATTGAGTTGGTTGTAATTGATAGAGAGAGAGAGAACTCTTGAAGGAGAATTACTGTACATCTGAGAGGTGTGAGAAGAGAGAGATTTCTTCATTATATTTCCTTCTAGAAGAGTTTAATATAGATTGGTTATTTTTCATATCTCCTATTATTTGTTGTTTCTGATTTTTAGTTACTTATTACTTATGGTTTAAATTTCATGTTTAGTTGCTTATACAAAAGTAATCAATTATACTCTAAGATCTTGACAAGTGGTATCAGAGCTCTAAACACTGACAAGTGGTATCAGAGTTATGTGTATACACTAACAAGTGGTATTAGAGCATGTTAGTGTTTGTTGATTATAGAATTCACTCACAGGGGTTTCAGATTGAGTGGGAGTAAAGCAATGGCATAAGAAAGTAAACTAAGAATGGATAAATTCAATGGCAAAAATTATCAATTATGGAGGATGCAAATTGAAGATTATTTGTATCAGAAAGATCTATATTTACCATTGGGTAGGGTTTCAAGTAAGCCCATGGATATGGAAGATGAAGAATGGAATGTTCTTGATAGAAAGGCTCTTGGATCTATAAGGTTGAGCCTGGCAGCTTCTGTGATTTACAACTTATCACAGGCAAAGACAACAGTAGATTTAATGGATACTTTCGCAAATTTATATGAAAAATCCTCAGCTTCAAATAAGGTATATATTATGAAGCAATTATTTAATTTGCAAATGCAGGAAGGTGAATATGTATCTAGTAATCTTAATGATTTCCATACAATTGTAAATCCGTTAAATTTAGTCAAAATAGTTTTTGATGATGAAATTAAGGCTCTCTTAATCTTATGCTCTTTACCTGAAAGTTGGCATAGTTTGGTAATGGCAGTTAGTAATATTGTATCTGCTTCAAATATCTTGAAAGTTGATTATGTTGTTAGTGTAATCTTGAATGAAGAAATTCACAGGAAAAGCATAAGGGAAACACCAGGTAATGCTTTAAGTGTTGAAAGCAGGGGAAGGCAAAGAGAGAAGGGCAAGCAAGAGAAATCAAGGTCAAAGATGGGAAGTAGATCAAAATCCAGAAATGGAAGAATAACCTGCTAGAATTGTGGAAAGAAAGGGCATGTAAAGAAAGATCATTGGTTGAAGGATAACAAAGAAAATCAGCATGAAAGTAATAAAGAAGCAAAATTTCCAGGTATTGTTGCACAGGATGATCCTATATTTTCTTTGGATAATAAAGTAGAATCATGGGTTTTAGATTTTGGTGCCTCTTTCCATGCAACCCCAAATAGAGAATTTTTCAATGATTATGTCCATGGAGATTTTGGAAAAGTTTATTTAGGGGATGATGAGCCTTGTAAAGTTGTTGGAAAAGGAAAAGTGCAGCTGAAATTGCAGAATGGCAACACATGGGTGTTGAAGGATGTCATGCATGTACCCATCCTGAAGAGGAATCTAATTTCTGTAGGAAAGTTGGGTGATGAGGGTTGCACAGTAACTCTCACAACTGAATCTTGGAAATTTTTCAAGGGTGCACTTGTATTAGGAAAAGGTAAGAGAGTAGGTACACTTTATCTATCTACTTGTATTACTGATTATTCTCCTTTGGTTTTATCTACTTCAGATGTAGATGCAAATTTGTGGCACTATAGGCTTGGTCACATGAGTGAGAAGGGAATGAATGTTCTTAAGTTAAAAGGTAAGCTTTCAGATTTGAAAAGCATAGATCTAGATTTCTATGAGCATTGTATTTTTGGGAAATAGAAGAAAGTGAAGTTTCTCAAAATTGGGTCAACAAAGAAGAAGCACAAGTTGGAGCTTGTTCACACAGACGTGTGGGGACCAGCTCAGGTAGCTTCTATTGGAGGATCACAATATTATGTTTCTTTCATTGATAATGCTATAATAAAGGTATGGGCTTATTACATAAAGAGTAAATCTGATGTTTTTAACACATTTAAGAAATGGAGAGATTTGGTTGAGAATGAAACGGGTTTGAGATTGAAGTGCCTTAGATCTGACAATGGTGGTGAGTACTACAGCAATAAATTCAACAGTTACTATTTTGAGTGGAATACGCAGGGAAAGGATGGTTCCAAGGACACCTCAGCAAAATGGAGTTGCTGAAAGGATGAATTGAATAATAATGGAGCATACACGGAGTATGAGGTTGCATGCTGGTTTGCCCTTACAGTTTTGGGTAGAAGCTATAGATACTGCGGTTTACCTAATTAAAAGAGGACCTTCTACTGAACTAGATGGTAGAATTCTAGAAGAGGCTTGGATAGGTAAAAAGGTAGATCTTTCATTTCTCAGAGTTTTTGGTTCTAAAGCTTTAGTGCACATTGATAAAGAAAATAGAAAGAAGCTAGATGTTAAATCTATGCGGTGCACTTTCATTGGTTATGGTTTTGGAGATTTCGGATTCCAGTTGTGGAATTTAGAAACTAAAAAATTTATTAGAAGTCATGATGTAGTTTTCAATGAGAAGGTGATGTACAGTGATCAGCTCAAGAAACTGAATAATTCTGAGCAGGGCAATCTTGATTTGGAAGAGGTTATGATCCAAAATGAGCTCGCGGGTAAAAATCATCACTCATAGAAAAACACAAAGACCGACATCGGTCAGGTGGAAACTGATGTCGGTCAGGTGGAATCAACATCGGTCAAGTGTAGACCGACATCAATCAGAGATGACCAGGATAGGTCATTGTTAGAAGAAAATTTGGGCAAACAACAAGTTGTAAATGAGTCTCAAATGCCCATAAGGAGGTCTGAAAGGGTAAGTAAACCTTCAATTCATTATTCCCCTTATTTATACTACTTATTGCTCATTGATGGTGGAGAACTAGAATGTTTTGATGAGGCAATGCAGGTAGAATCTAGGAAACAGTGGGAGCATGGCATGAATGAGGAAATTGATTCCTTGAAAGAGAACCATATGTGGGATTT
Organism: Torreya grandis; assembly: GCA_037957365.1. Taxonomy (NCBI): domain Eukaryota; kingdom Viridiplantae; phylum Streptophyta; class Pinopsida; order Cupressales; family Taxaceae; genus Torreya; species Torreya grandis. Next base: position 677,720 of record JARHVA010001226.1, on the reverse strand, counting down.
GGTTGAGTTGCCAGCCAGAAGAAAGCACTAAAAAACAAATGGGTATACAGGTTAAAGGAAGGAGAGAATGGACAAATGAGACATAAGGCTAGGTAGGTAGTAAAGGCATTTGCATAGAAACCAGGTATTGATTTTGGTAAAAAAATTCTCCTGTAGTAAAGATGACTTCTATTCGGACTGTATTGTCTTTAGTTGCTATTGAGGATTTGCATCTTGAGCAGCTTGATGTTAAGACATCATTTCTTCATGGAGATTTGGATGAAGAGATATATATGGATCAACTGGAAGGCTTTGAGGTCAAAAGTAAGGAGAAACTATTTGCAGGTTGAAGAAAAGCTTATATGGTCTTAAGCAAGCTCCAAGACAATGGTATTTGAGGTTTGACAAGTTTATGACAGAGCATGGCTTTAGTAAATGTCAATCTGACCATTGTGTTTATTTTAACAGATTGGATAATGGTAGTTATATTATCTTGTTACTGTATGTAGATGATATGATTGTTGCAAGTTCACACATGCAGGAAATTACTGAGCTTAAGGTAAAATTAGCTCGCACATTCGCCATGAAGGATTTAGGAGCAGCAAAGAAAATCCTTAGCATGAGTATTAAGAGAGACAGGAAAAATCATAGTTTGATTTTGTCTCAAGAGGATTATGTGAATAAGGTGTTGGAGAGGTTCAATATGCAGGATGCAAAACTGGTAAGCACACATATGGCTAGACACTTCAAGTTGAGCAAAAAAAAGTGTCCTAAATCACATGATGAGGTTGATTTCATGAGTAGAGTTTCATATGATTCAATAGTTGGGAGCTTGATGTATGCAATGGTATGTACTAGACCTGATATTGCCCAAGCAGTGGGAGTTGTCAGCAAGTTTATGGCCAATCCAGGAAAGAAACACTGGAAAGCAATTCAGTTGATTCTTAAATATCTGAGAGGGACCAGTAGTAGGCATTTATGCTATAGAGGGTCAAACACTTCTCTACATGGGTATGTAGATTCAGATATGGTAGGTGACTTGGATGGTAGGAGAAGCACCACAGGATATGTGTTCACTATTGGTGGAATGGCAGTTAGCTAGATTTCAAAGTTGTAGAAGGCTGTTGCCTTGTCTACTACAGAGGTAGAATACATTGCACTCATAAAGGCTATCAAAGAAATGATTTGGATGAATCGGTTCATGGATGAGTTGGGAAAGGAGCAAGAGAGTTACAGATTGTATAGTGATAGTCAAAGTGCAATTCATTTGGCAAAGAATTCAGCCTTTCATTCAAGAACCAAACATATGTAGCTTAGGTACCACTTCATTACATAGGTATTGGAGGATGGATGGTTGAAGCTGGAAAAGATCCATACGGATAAGAACCCTACTGATATGTTAAAAAAGCTGATAACAAAGGAGAAGTTGAATCTTCATTAAAATTTTGTTGGTCTTTAAGATTGAACTTGAAGAGGGAGAAACAAGCCAGAGATGGTTAGAAGATGTTGTTGTACAGGTATAGGTGCAATTGTTTATCTCCAAGTGGGAGATTGTTGAGTTGTGGAGCTAAAAGCTTCACCAATGAGCTACACAGTAACCAGCATCAACAGAATCGGTCAGAACCAACCAACATCGGTTAGGGATCGACCGACATCAGTCAACATCGATCAAAACCAACTGACATTGGTTAGGGGTCAGCCGACAATCGGTCATCTTCAGACCGACACCAACTTCTATGCGTTTCCAGAATTAGAATTGCTATTTTTAGGAGAATAGTTAGTTTGCATGTAAAGACTAAAATTAGTCTTGAGTCTATTTTTCTAATTATTGTTTGCTTTCATTTCTATTTAAGAGACCCGTGGGGTAGTATTGTAATTGGGGGTGCAAGATCAAGAAGATTTACAAGGTGCAAGATCAAGAAGATCTGCAACACACAACTCAGTAATTGAGTTGGTTGTAATTGATAGAGAGAGAGAGAAATATTGAAGGAGAATTACTGTACATCTAAGAGGTGTGAGAAGAGAGAGATTTATTCATTGTATTTCTTTCTGGAAGAGTTTAATACAGATTGGTTGTTTCTCATATCTCCTATTATTTGTTGTTTCTGATTTCTAGTTACTTATTACTTTTGGTTTCAATTCCGTGTTTAGTTTCTTATATAAAAGTAATCAATTGTACTCTAAGATCCTGACAAGACGTACATGAGACTACAATGCCACTTGAGTAACATGCAACCACATTTAGAGCTATATCTTCACAGTCTGTGCATTATCATCCTAGGGGACCACTAGGACCATAGTTGATATATTTTGAGACTTTGTATTATGTGATGGACATTTTATATATTGTACCACAGTAATGCCCACTAGGCCCATATTTTTTATCTATATATTTTGACATAGAATTCATGTAGATATTACAAATTGTTATATATATGATTATGATTATGAGATTTTGATGTTATATGTTGTGATGCATTATGATTTTTTTATTATTATACATGTGTGATGGATGTTATTTAATTAGTATTCTTGAGTTAAGTGATTTGATGATTATGGTTATGATGTGATATGAGTGATTAGTTAGGAATTTATGTTAAAGGTTTATGTATTTGATTAAATGATGATGATGGGATGGACAAATGATTATTATGTGTTGATGTTATGTTGAGTAATGTTTAGATTGATGTGATGTGATTTGATATTAATGGTATGTGTTTATTTTTAAATGTTCAAATGAAATGCTCATGTTGAATGGATGATGTTAGAAAATATGTTTGATCTTTGTGCCAAGAAAGGTAATCCATTAGGTGTAATATTATGTCTCACAAATTAAGTTAGAATAAAAAATCCTCGTACACCAAGGAGATGGGTGGAAAAAGAGGGTGATAGTTTAAGATGATTAGGTTTGGATAGGGAGGTAATCAAGGGAATGGGATAGGGGAAACTGTGAAACCATTAGTGATTTAGGCAATCTAATTTAATATTTCACGTGTGAATAAAAAACTACCACTGACATGATAGTGGTCTAGGGCACATTAAAATCATAGTATGTGGGAACTATGTTTTGGGTGACTTACCCAATTTGAGCTTGGGTAGTCACTTAGACCATCCTTGTTCTAATTTAAAAAATATAAAAAGATAAGAGAACAAGATTCTTTAACTAAGTACAACAAATAAGACTTAATGACTTAACAAACAACAACACACATTCAAACACACACATATATATACAAAATATAAAATAAGACACCTCATGAAAGACAAAATAGACCAAGGTAATGATGATTAATGGATATACATGTGATGGTATTAAACATCTTGATGAAATGATTATTTATAATGGACCTAATAATTGCATGAAATATGTACATGGGGTGAATTGTGACCAAAAGTTTTTGGATTGAGATAAGGATCAAATCTAATCAGAAAAAACTATTGATAGGGCCTAGGATGATCGATCAAGATTTAGTTATAGAGTGCATGATGGATTTGGGAGTAAGACTATTGTTTGACACTTCCATAATGATGAAATTATTCGAATCTTATGGACCATGGATTAGATATGGATATAAATAGATGAGGATGGATACCAATTGAGGCTAGTAGGAGACATAATCATCAAGGAGGATGTGATGGGGATGTGTATGACGGTGTGATAGGATGGAGGATATATCAAAGGTAGATAGAGAGACTCTAGGATATTCCTCAAAAAATGTACCCTTCAATGACTTGCCCCTACTTGAAATATTTATCTCCTTATTCTCCATAAGCATCTGATAGATATCCACTATTAAGACTAGGGTCAGTTGGAAAATGATGGGATGGGATGGAATGAAGCAAGAATCAAAATGGAAAAGGATATGCCCCGAAGAGAGGGGACCCATAAACAGAGGTAGATGTATCCTGTAAATTATAAAATCATTTCAAATGCATGATATTCATGGGCTAATCGAGCTCATCACCTTCAAGTGTAGATAACATGTAGGCTAATAATCCAAATTTAGCAATAATTATATACAGCCCAAACCAGTTTATTACAAATTATCCTTTTTTGTCTCAGTTTATATTGGTATTCTTTTGATTATCTTCAAGTACTAGATCACCAACTTCAAATTCTTAGGACTGGATTTTTTTGCAATATTACCATTTTATCTTGTTTTGATATGGCCAAAGGTTATTTAAGTCATTCTGATGCTTTTCATCCAAAAGTTTCAACTCTTGTAGCCTATCTTGTCTAGGATTACGGTTAGTAATATTACCCCACAGTGAGATGAATAAGGAGGGGAGTTACACTTATACAGGAAAGATGGATTTTATACCATAAACCAAAGAGTAAAAACTAGCCCCAGTGGGTGTCTAAACACTAGTTCTGTAAGACCAAAGTGTAGGATATAATTGCATTTTCCAATTTCTACCTACATCATTAACTATTTTCTTTAGAATCTTAAAAAGAGTATTATTAATAGCTTCTGATTATTTGTTCCCCTGTAGATAATACGGTGTAGAAAAGTGTTTCTCGATGTTATAGCACTTGCATAGGTCTTCAACTTCTTAATTTTTAAAAGACATGCCATTGTGTGATAGGATTTTGGCTAGGATGTAGAAATGACAAATGATTTGATTTAGGATAAATTTTGATCACTAGTTATAAGTTGATAAAGAGCCTAGGTCATAAGCAATATGAATTAGGACTTTTATTTATGGTTCACAACCTACATAGGGGATACTATGGATTCATGAAGGATAATATCAAGGGGCTCAAATATTTAAAAATCACAATAATTTATCACATTCCAAAAAATAGGGTATAACTTCCCTTCAATGTGAACATGGTCAAACATTAACATTATTTATCAACTTCATATTACTAATGGAGATTATATTGAGCCAACTATAAAAGGTATTATGCCTTAGGAGTCAGCTTCATCTCTTAATGGTGATTCAAATGTACACATGCATAATTGGATATGAGGAGATCATGAAGTGAGGCCCATGTGAATGGTGTTCAACATAGAGAGCCAGACATCTCAATATTTTTCTATAAAGGATTTGATAATGTTTATTCACATGTTAGAGATTCATCTTCCAATTATGGAGACACACATCAATGTTCTCAATCATGTGTTGAAGGGAGTTGGAGCTAATTGGTGGGATCTCCAAATACTCATTGAAATTATCTAGGAGGAAACATGTAAAATATTTTATGAAAGGTTTAATATTTCACCCTTTATTTCAAAAAAAATGGCCCTTATTTCAGGAAGGAAAATAGCCATAGATGCATGTCCACACATGTGTCAATGCATGGAAATATAAAAAAATAGAACCATGATACTAGGTGCATATTTTTAAATGAACCTTAGCCCCTATGGCCCACTCAAATAATATCTTCCTCTCATCAGATTAATCTAGAGTGTTACACGCCATAGGTGTGCCCATAACAAGTAGGCCAAAAGTGCATGAACATCCTCTAACATAATATACACCTCAATGTATACTCACACACCACCTACCGAAAGATATTAGTCAATCTCTCCCATGCTCCTAAGAACATGACAAATAACTCTATAGTAATTGGGATCCACTACATCTCCATAAAATAATTAAATCAAAGTGCAATCAAATGCACTCAATCAATTGCAAGTAACCACTCCAACAAAAATATTGGTGTAGGCTTTTTCTCACTATGTGTTTATACCTACACTTTTTTATTTAGCTTGCTTAGGTTTATTCTATATCATTAGTGAAAGATAATCCCACATGCATGAAGATGTTGGGACATGTCTATCTTTCACCTATATATTTACCTTTCCTATTATTTTTTTAGCTAATGCTTCTAATGCAACTTTTCTTTTTTGAGAATTTTCTCTTTCATTTGAAGGTTATGAGATTTTTCTCCACATGTTCTTCATGAATTTTCATTATTCAATGGATTGTGGTGAAATATGACATGGTATCAAAGCCATTCTAATAGTTATTTATTTATTTGAATCTTTGTGAGATCTCTACAATGCATTCATGTTATTTTTGGTGATTTTAGTTTTAAAGCGTTTGGTGGGTTTTCTCAAAAATCTATGTATATCTTTACATCTAGAGTCTCTAGATAAAAAAATGAAGAATACCATTGGATTAAAAGGGTCCCAAAACCCTAGGACTAGTTGTAAACATGACCTAGTTACATGACAACCATTTTTAGCCATTTTTAAAGGGTCTTCATGTAGTTTTTTGGTTTCACATATTTATGTACTACTAAAGTCTTAAAATTTGAAAATAGTTTTTAAGTTTTTCTAGAATTTATAGACTATGAATTGGGTCTTTCCCAGTTTTATAAAAGGCTAAACCAATTTTCTAATATCTAGGTACCTTTTATAGGTTTTTCGCCACTTGGGCCACCATTGTATAAAAATTTCTAGTATTGGAGTCTTTTAGCCATCCAGTTTAAAAATTCATGACTTGATTATCCATTGGCCACTATTTCTTTGTGAGCTCATGATCTAACATCCCTAGTCAGACAAGCTTATCTAGCATGAATGCATGAACACGAGCCCTATTCCTCTACTTTGGATGGAATGAATGTGTAGTAGTGGAACCTCCATCTGTGTGTGATACCTACTCCATGGTGCCATTCATACATGATATACCAATCATGCCCCTCATACTTCCATGACCCTCTTAAAACATGTGATGATGTTGTCCAAGTTGTAGAATTTAAGACAAGGGATTGTGACACTATTCATTTTCCAATTGTAGCATTTTTTTTATGATGTCACTTTCCCATCATATGATAAATTATCCCTTGGTCATGCCCAACCCATAGGGGCTTATGTTTTCCTTGGAAAAATTCTCACAACTATTTACACATCAAATTTTTCTCAAATTTGTGCATATTATTTTTCCAACACTTTTCCCACCCAATTTTATATGAGCTCAAATCCTGAAAAGATTATAACTTTCAATCAGTAACTCCTTTTTGAGTACCATCCTCTTCAAAAGTTCCTATTTTCCATGCTATATACATTAGTGGTGTTTTTGGGTCTTCTAAATATCTCTTCAAACCAAATATTATACATTTATGGATGCATTATCAGTTGACCTTGACATCCCTCCAAGTTCTTTCATACTTATGTATAATTGGTCAAGACACATTCTCAATTGTGATCGACATTTATATGAGAGATATTATATTTTAAACTTAAGGGGGGGTTACTATGATAGTTTTAAGTGGGTAATACATGGTGTTGTGTACTTTTTGTTTTTGTATTTCTTCTTTCTTTTCTACAACAACCTCTTTTTTTATTATGGATTCATGTCAAATAATTTCACTCACACCATTTAATTATCTTGAATGGAAATCCATAATGAAACTCATTTTGCAATCCAAGGATTACCATCAAAGTATAATGGGCACTAAGATTGAACCTATAACAGTAGAAGTGAAAATCAAATGATTTAACCATGGTGATAATGTCTATGGATTATTGTATCTTTCCATCTAACCTAATCTACTCTTTCACATAGAATCTACGAAAAATCATACTCATGTGTGGTCCACTTTAAGAACACTCTTTGGGATGTAGGGTGTGATGAGAGGCCATGAGCTAGAGATGAACTAATTATTTTAAGCCTATATGACTGTGATACCCTTTTAGGACTTCTTCACTAATCTTAGACTTCTCATATTATAGTTGAAAGAATGTGGAATTGACAAGAACGATGAACAACCTATTATGTCGATACTCTCCAAAATGGGTCCAAAATATTATGTATTTGTATCCACTTTCCATGCCACAAAAAGTGCTCTTGGAGCCACATGAAAAATGCCTTATTTAGATATCTTTATTAATGACCTGATTCAGGAGCAAGATAAGTTGATATAAATGGGCATACTGAAGTCCTCAAAATCTCATGCACTTTTTTTTAAGAAATAGAAGGCTTAAATCTATAAAGAGAAGAAACATAACAAAAGGGATCAAGAGAAGGATGTAAATCCTCCCACCTCTAAATCCAACCATGATACCTCTTCTTCCAACTCTAAGCCTAAGCAAGTTTGGATCAAATGTGGGTTTTGCTCAACAAAGCATGATGAAAGAAAATGTTTGAAGAAGTATATTTACCAATGACTAAGGTGATCGATAAGCACAACATTAATGTTCTTGCTTTTGCCAATGAATATAAATCAACCCATGAATCTTCTAAGTTAAATGACCATGGTAAAGAAAAGGCAAAAGAGAATAATAAAGGGAAAGCAAAGGGCAAGGTGCTAGTTTTTATATCTTAGACTCCTACATGGGTCATTGACTTTGGTGCTTCACATCACATGGCCTCTTCACATATATAGTTAAGTTCTTTAGAATCATGTGACATGTCTTCTACACAATTGGGTGATGAAACTTATAAAATTTTATCAAGAGAGGGTATATTAAAGTGAGTGGTATAATGTTCAATAATGTTCTAAGTGTTCCCTCACTTTCAACTAATATCTTATTAGTTGACCAAACTACTTACCTTGGTTTGGTCATGCAAGTTGAGTTCATTCTAGATTCAATGTGTGTTAGAGAGTTATGTAGTGATACTATCTTAGTTGTGGGAATTGTCTATTATCAGACTTTCCTATATAACTTTTCCCACTTTAATCCTAGCTCCCCTTCATATTCTTCTTCTTTGGACTCACTTGACTTGATGTAATTTCTAAGAATAAGTGCAATTTTGATATTGATGACTCTTCTTCTAATATAAATGACTATAGTAATGATGGGGTTCACCTCCACCATCTCCTTGTCATCTTCTGTATGTTAAGGAGTTATTTCTTGATCCACCTACCTTTGGTTTACTTCAAACATTAATGTTGATCCAAGACACATCAAACCCTAGCTATTTTATTCCATAGTTTTAAGTAACACTAATGTCCTTCTTAGCCTATGCTTATAATACACCATCATGACATAGAGTAGTTGGCCAATTTACTTTGCATGAGGAGAATGATTCTTTTTATAGGAATCACACCTTGGTTGAAAATCCATTAGGCACTTGATCGACAAATTCACTATTCTATGGTGATCCACTCTTCACTTCATCTAATTCTAATTCACATTCACTCCAAGGCACACATTTTGAGGACACAAGGTAACTATAGATAGTTATAGATATTATTGGGGATTTTAATCCCTATCTTATTATTTGTGCTATTTTATGGAGGAATTTTATTCCTATGGGTTTCCTCATTTTCTCAAATTTATATAATTTGTATTGTGCTTGGGTACCTCATTAGGACTTATTGTTGGGAACCAATTCTTCTACCCACCTAAGCTATGATTAAGGGGGTGTTGGTGTAGGCTTTTTCTCATCGTGTTGTTTTACTTACAATTTTTTATTTAGCTTGATTAAGTTTATTCTAGTTTGTTAGTGAAAGAGGATCCAATATGCATGAGGATTTTGGGAGATGTCTATCTTTCACCAATATATGTACCTTTCCTACTATTTTTTTGGATATTGATTCTAATGTAGTTTTTTTGTGAGACTTTTCTCTTTCATTTGAAGCTCATGAGATTTCACTCTATTGATTCTACATTCATGCTTCAATGTTTAGTTGATCATGGTGTAATTTGAGAAAATATTTTAACCATATAACACCCGATAGTCTCCATAATTTCTAATGCTTTTTTTCAAAATATCAAGCAATAGAGCACAAACCAGGGCTCTATCAAAAACATGAAACAAACTAGAAATAAAAATAATTAAATCACATTTTATTTCAAATTTCCTACTGGATCGATAATGTACCTAACTACATAACCCATATTATATTTCTAAACTATATTTGTGGTGTATCTTACTACATCCACCATCTATAAATCTAGACTATATTAGCCACGACTTACAATATCAACATTTTCCTTTACTACATCAGCCTGCATACACACTATTGACCATCTCCTCAAATTATCATATGTCATAGGCCATGATTTTAAATATATAGGTTAGGATCATTTAAGATGACATCAACTAGAACATACATCACCAACCATTTTACTATTTTTTGAACTCTATCAACCACTTTTCATGGCAAGGATTAGAATGTGTTCAGCTACATTGGCCATCTTAGATAACATAAACCAGTGTTATTTATCCTCAATTTCTAGATACATTAGCTTTGGTGATACCATTCATACTACCTGGTGATTTTTCATTAGTCCATAATAAATTCCATTGACCTACATGTTGAATTATCATATCCTAATCATTTCTCATCTTATTTTTCAGTCCACACCTATGCTAGTTTAAGGAAATTCTATTACATAAATTTTATTTGGCATCTACTTTTCATAATCTAGTCCATTTTAATTTAAAATGCTAATTTTCATAATTAATACACCTCATACATATACCATGTTATCTGTATCTATGATACATCCATTAAATCATCCACCTCCTCATGTGCGGGCCACTGTCTCTCTCTAAAATCTTTGGAAGAAGCACTTGATCAAGATAAATGTCAATATTTCCTCATAAGATAGCTTGATCCTTCCCAACCTACCTCATAAACTTTATGATTATGATTCCTAAAACCAAAGATGATACTAATGATGGTTTTATGGACACTTATGATTCTATACAAGCCATACATTTGGTGGCTCTAGTGAGGCAAATATTTCCCAAACTTTCATATAAAATCCCCCTAGCCTCCTCCCTCTTCATCATCATATGTAAAAAATTTTGATGTTCATAAATTTATTTCCCTATTAGAAATTTAAAGTGTATTCTTAAACCTTTAACAAGAGAACTTGGTCTTATTTTCCATACCATCATTGGTATGATCCATAAAGGTTTTGTTGGTATCATACAATTTGGTGACATTTGCATGAAAAATGGATGCAACATAAAAACTCTATCATTTAGTTTCTCCGTAATCCCAATTTTGATCATGAAACCATGATTCATTAATGTCAATAGGCCTATGATAAAGTAACTAGATCCCATGATTCCAGAGTCAAGCATGATACCCTAATTTAGGATAAAGTATCTTATAAGGACCCTTATCCACATTCTACTTATAACAATTTTACCACTTACAAAAAATTTTGAGATACATATTCATCTCATTTTATGAGTGTTGAGTATACCAAGCCAATATAATCACACACACTTTCAATATTTCAAATTATATCAACCGCTTTGATCCAATATCACGATCATTTCCCAATTGTGTCATCCAACCTGATACATTATAATATATTTCATCATTCTATCATTATTACATAGTCCAACTAGATCAAAATAATTAAATTGATCAGCTCAATGCATTATGTTATTCCCTAGATCCAAAAAAACCACATAGACCATATTGATGTATTATATTTATGTTCTTTCTTTTATTGTTACTACATTGACCTCTCGATATAGACAATTTGTAACATCCCCACTATGATCTACCTAGAAATGCACAACTTTCTTAATTAAACACATATATCTAAATAGATTACATATAAGAATATAATAGAGATCAAATAAAATGCTCAAGCATAAAAATAGCATCAAATCATATTATATCACTGATCTCTAATATCATGAAAGTATATCATAAAGCTAATATAGAAAGTAATTACATCAATTCAGCCATGACTGGTACAAATATACAATCACCATTGTCAATGTATAATAATAAATAATTACATCTCTTCATGACATTGTCTAATAATAAGTAAAATATAATATAATGTATAATTAAGATACATGGCTTCCCTGGAGCATAGTTCGCAAACTTTAAGTATCTTTGACAATCTTAAGTGTCATCTCGATAAGTAGTCTTGTTGTGGAGAGGGAGAGTATCATCCAAGAACTCTTCCATACCAAGCATGGACCCACAATCCCCCTCACTAATCCCATCAATAAATGGCTCTCCTTTCACAAATGAGTAGATAGTGATGGTGCAAGAATCTAGAGAGACAAGCAAGTACCCATGTGTTGTATGATTTATTACTAAACTAAAATTCAATGTATCATATGAAAATTGATCTATTACAAGATAGAACTCATATATGTAAAACATACTCATGAAATTATAATGTCTCACTAAACATACTTTGTCCAAATCTTAAAGAATAGTAATATAAAAGTTATCCATAAATCAATCAAATTCATACACACCACTTGATTAGACTACATTCATTTGGTAATGCAATACTAGTAAGCCAGTGAAATCCATCTCAATCTTTACTCTACATTAGCAATACATATTGGTCAAATATAAATTCAAACACAAGATTCATATACTTTACATTATACTAACAAACATATCATGTAAAATTCTAAACATAGGAGTAACTACAACATATATTTATTCCATCAAACATATGCATGAATCTTACATTATTTTCTATCCCATATTAGAAATAATGACTACATTTATACCACCTGGGTAAATACATAATTAACTGAAGAGTTTAAATAATATAATTTATTTCCAGTTTAACTTTAGCCTATAAAAACCCATATTACCACAGTCTAGTGATTTTAAGCATAACTACAAACAATCTGTAATCTAGTCAAAGTAAGTAGTCATAATTTCATATAAAACTAAGATTTTATTCAACCAAATGGTTATAAACATGAAATTCCTCATTTTATACAAAACATAGAATACACATTGTTATATTTTTAGAGTCATATTTACATACCCTCGTAAATCTCTAATATGTATATTTATTTAATATAGATTATAACCCAAGTAACACCCTCAAGGTACTATTATAAAGTATTGGGAATATTTAAACCCATTTTCCAAGAAGCACTCTTGTTAATAACCATGAATTCATAACCTTGTATAACATCAAATTTTATACAATGAGTTTCATATAACATGTGATCCCAATACCCCACATGATTATCTCTTGATACCTGAATTACTAAATTCACTTAAGGCACCATTTCATCTAAATAATCATGTTTATAATGAAACATATGTTTATTTCAAAAGATTTCTATATTCGCAATTAACTATAACCCAACCATTTATGACATCACATGAGGAACAATTTAATTATGATTTTATGTATATCATTTATTGTTTGTATGATGTCTCAAATACATTTCATTATAAAAAGCTTTCTCTAATTACTCATGGTCTACGAGGAGTTTTCCAAGTTTAATCCATATTAAGTAAATAAATTACAATGTTTTAATAACAACTTATACCCATTTACCAAATTAAAATGATATACTCGCGATATATAGATACACCTTTTCACATTTATTGGCAGTTTTTGGGTTTAAAAGAAAACATTAATTTTTTATACATATACTAATGCTGGTTTCATTTATACTAATCTAAAAACATAACAAATTCTAGCGAGTCCAATATTTCACTTAAAATTGACTCAACAAAAATAGAAACATTAATGTAAATAAACACCACATGCCTAAATCATTTCCACTGGTAGGGGTTATCTAATTCAGCATCCCAAATACATACAGGGATTTACTTAATCATAACAAGCTAGAAAAACACAACTAGGTGATGCCAACTGATTTAAGTGAATTAATACAGACACTCATATTTTTTGACAAGCTCACATGAATTAGTTAATGCCAACTATAGTTAAAGAATTAAGTAGTGCCATCATCTACAACTTATAAATTTTATCAGACTCTCACATAGACAGTGATCTTGATTCACTTATACAGGATGCAAAAGGGTAATAAAAGCAACATCCACATATTTACAAATCCATCCAATAGAAGGTAAGCTCAAAAAATTATAGTATACTTACTTCAATATATGTGTGCATAGGTGATGAGTTATATAGATTTACAACAAGCTTTAACACAAAAAATCACCCAAATATTGATGCCATTGACTTTAATAGGTTGGTAATACATAGAGGTGATTTCTCATAATACATACTTGCTAGCATTAAGTATTAAATCAATGCCCCCTTGAAGTTCTTAGTTTTAAAACAATATATTTAAATCAATGCCTATAAGAATAACAATAATCCCAACATAATAATGTTTGCCTATTATAGTTTCTAATCATGTTGATTTCAGTGTTCTAAAAAAAATATTAAGTTGGAACCAAAAGATAATAAGGTGATTTCATATTAATTATAACTCGACTCAGCTAGTAACTTTCAAAAGTATAATAGCTACCCAAAATAGCGATGCTAGCATATGTATAAGTATCTTGGATTTATATAGATGATTCTATGATAATCTTCAACAATATATATCTTTTAGAATCCAATATAATAGTAATGCTATAGTATAGGCGATGCAATACAAGTTGTATTTTCTTAAACAATCTCTACCAACATACTAAGACAACACCTAGACGAAAAGATCTATTTTCTAATTGGGTCTGGCTTAAATACTTCTAGGTTGATGCCAAATAAACACTTAGCAAGTTGTAGGTCTTTAACATATTTATTCAACATAACAGACTAACAAAAAGGATATACAAACTAGGTATATAAACAACTTGATATGATTGTCTTCCTCTTTAATTTGGTTTTTAGACTCAACAAAGACAATATACAGTGTCTCAATATGGATATTATTATACATATATAATATTAACATAATATCCCATCATAATCATAACAATATTTATTGACATATGTAATTGAAAATACCACCGACCAAATAAATTTGGTTGTTGATCCTTTGTGTCTCTTCTACCTCTATGTTGTGCTCCTTCCTCTTCCTTTTGACCTTCTTTTCCCCAATGCATATGATATGATAACTTTCTCTAACTTCCCTATGTGAAAACAAGTGCAAATCTTCTTTCATAGATTTTTATTTTTTTGTTTTTGTTTTTTTTATTTTAATATATTTAATTATTTTTAAATTTTATAATTTTAAACTATTTCCTTTCTTTTTTTAATTCTATCATATAAATTTCATTTTATCTTATTTATTTGTCTTTTGCTATTTTTTTCTTTTCAAGGATAATTTCCATTTTTAATATATTTTAATATGGAATGCTAAAATTTCAAAATTTTATTAAATCAAATTAGCATCCAAATATATTATATCAATTTTAAATGAAAATTTACAAATAACCCATATTTTAAATTTATTTTTGCTAAAAAATGTTTTTAGAGTCATCAATAAGAAAATGTGCTAAACATGCAAAAAAATCTATTATGATATTTTCACCTACTCTAGCAAACCACATAAAACAATACTCTAGGAAAGAAATAAACACACCATAATTAATTATTTTTAATGCATTTCTATCATGTAATAACTATTATGGTGTGTATAAAATTTTACCAGCTTTTTGTAGACCTTCGACGTCTCCATCTACGTCACCCTCTCCGATAATGATCTCCCTTCGGCATGCTTTGAGGGATGAGTTCTCCTACATCCAACTCAAAACATAGAGAATTAGATCATATCACATGATAAACATATAACTAAAATAATACAATAATATGCTTGAAATGTAAATGCCTACATTGACCAACTCATAGTAATCAATCATGTAGCATCATGTATCTAAACAATATTCTACTATTGCATAATAGCATAAATCTAAATCTTAGTTAGAAATATAACCAATGTCATATGTGTCCACTACAAATATCTATGAATAGTAAAATAGTTTTCTTAGAGAGGAATCGGGATGCAACATCCTTCCCCTAAAGCTAGTCATCATCTCAAGTGATTCTTATTCAAATATATGCTCTAAAATAAAAATATATATTCAATTGCAAATAACATATTATAATAGTATCTAATCAACCAAATAAATGTGGGAATCACTTGAAGAACTCATCATAGTCCTTCCATGTAGCACTATCCTCAGAGTATTGGTCCCACTAGACTTTGTGATGGACAGCCCTTAACCTGCAAACAACGATTGTTCTGGGATGACAAATGCACAGCTGACTGAAAGATAGTTGACCAAGGTAAAATTTTGACAAGTGATAAAAAATCATATCAATATGGACCATCAGGACTATGTCATTGAGCTCTCACGACAAATACATATTTTGCCAAATCTATTAGAGAGAGTTCCTGTTCTAACAGCAAAATCACAAGAATCAAGTATCCCATATTACCACAACCGTTTGGCATTGCATAAAGTCAAAGGCCATATATACTATGCTTCTCAATCATTCACAAATCACAGAATTGAGCAATTCTTCTGAGATTTTGTTTTCTTTTTCCGTTTCTGCTTGGGTGGCTGAAGCACCACCTTGATGGCTACAACAAAGACAGCTTTCACATTCTACTATGTTTTTGAACTGCACTCTATATATGCATCAGCACCAATCTGTTTCTTCAATTCTTCCCCTTGAGTAAAAGTTATAGGCATAACACCTGGATGGTCAACGAAAAATTGCTTAAACAGTTTTTAAAATCAATACAAACCCACTCCGTCCACATGGTAAGCTCCTATTCCACAGGCTCAACTCTGCCTTCCATGTTTGAAGACCATACAAGTGGATACCTTTTACAATATATGCCTCGACTCACCTCACTTGGGTCTGTGTGCCTCCACATAACATGCAACTTTCAGAAAATGCCACCAAATTGGCTGGACGCAGGAGGCATGTGGCCAAGCCAAGCTCATATGCCTTTGTTGAAACTCTTGCTGCAATATGAGCCGATATATTCCTGATATTTTGGAATGTTGGATAGACAAGTCCTTTGTCAAGATTATCCTAAGTGATCTGATTAGCTCAAGCCTCAGCGGTTGCCAGCATCATATCATCATGTACATGGATTGCTCTGGACATAACCACTCCTAGATCAAAGCCAGGGAAAATGTATGCATTATTGGACTATCTAGGAGTAGAGGTCTTCCCATGCAGGGTTATAGGATCAAATGGACTCCCACTGTCAAAGATTGCATGCCCCTGACTCCAAGTGTATGCCTCCTCTGCAACTGCAAACTCTGCCAACACCGGTGAGGCAGCCTCCCTGAATAAACCTTCCTCTAGGTGCCTCACAGATTCAGGAAACCATAGTTGCCACTCTTGTGTAATTGAGCGCAACTAAAAAAACTTAAAAAATCTTTTCTATAATAAATTACCACACTAAAAATAGATCAGTGTCTATGTGCCATGGTCTTTGTATACCCCCATGATTAGATGTCTAAGAAGCTAAACTGCTCCCATTTTGTTGCGCCAAACCAAAACAGAAACCCCCCTGTACACTTCCTTGGTAATCGAGTCTATAGCATCCAGATCCTCTCTATTTCTTTGCAATGGATCCCTTTTCTTAGCCGTGGTCAAAACAAGCTAATACAGGCCGAATGGCCTTCGTGACTCTCATTCTCTCTCCTAGAGATCCTCCCTTTCTATCTCTCCTCCTCTTACACCAGCTAACTTACAGTTAATTTGTTATATGGCTGGTCCAACGGATTCATCAAAAAGGAAATCAAATCCTTTTAAATCTCCTTGAATCATGTATTCTCCTATAAAGGCTCAACTATGCTTGACTCCACACCATCTGTGGATGATTACAACAATAAAAGGATTATTGAAATCATTTGGCAGCTAATAATTCTATACAAAACATATTTAGGCCTTATTTCTCCTCCACATGACAAGTATGAATAATTTGAAAATAAAACTTGGAGGGAAACTTATATAATTGCTTGGGTTAATGCCTATCCAAGGCTTATTCAACTAGTCCTTGCTAGATGCTCCTGCATCATATTCTCCCTCTATAAACAATTTGAACCTTAGTTCAAATGAACTACTTCCTCCATACATTAGTCTACACTATATTCCTAGATCCCAAGGTCTTGTTGTGAATGCCAGTGCTGCTATTTGTCTTTGATAGTCTTTGTCTTTCATCTTCTTGCTTTTCTTCCTTTTCTAGTATGTTCTTCTCATTTCCTTTTCAGCTGTCATCTCTCGCTTCCATGCTTCTTCATCTTCATACATGTCTTCTATATCTTCTTCTTGTTCTTCTTGTTTCATGAGCTTCTCCAATGACTCATGTATGTCATTCATTTTAGCAATCTTCATACTTGCATACAAAACATTTAAAGCCACCTTAAAATCAAAATCTTTAGGCCATGAAGCCTCATGGCTATCTTCACATTCTTGCTCTTTGATCAAAATTGTCTTGACCTCTTTGATTTGCTCTTGTCTTGTTTCACTCTTCCCAATGGTGTTCTCATCATGGTTTGTAACTTCATTCATCGTTCTTGAATGACCAAACAGCTCTTGTCTTGTTTCACTCTTGTGTAATTGAGCACCACTGAAAAAACTTACATAATCTTTTCTATAATAAATTGCTGCATTGAAAATAGATCAATGTCTATGTGCCATGGTCTTTGTATACCCCCATGATTTAATGTCTGATAAGCTAAATTGCTCCCATTTTGTTGCGCCAAACCAAAACAGAAACCCCCCTGTACACTTCCTTGGTAATCGAGTTTATAGCATCCGGATCCTCTCTATTTCTTTGCAATGGATCCCTTTTCTTAGCCATGGTCAAAACAAGCTAATACAGGCTGAATGGCCTTCGTGACTCTCCTTCTCTCTCCTAGAGATCCTCCCTTTCTATCCCTCCTCCTCTTATGCCAAATAACTTGCAGTTAATTTGTTATATGGCTGGTCCAATGGATTCATCAAAAAGGAAATCATATCCTTTTCAATCTCCTTGAATCGTGTATTCTCCTATAAAGGCTCAACTATGCTTGACTCCATGCCATCCGTGGATGATTACAACAATAAAAGGATTATTGAAATCCTTTGGCAGCTAATAATTCTATACAAAACATATTTAGGCCTTATTTCTCCTCCACATGACAAGTATGAATATTTTGAAAATAAAACTTGGAGGGAAACTTATATAATTACTTGGGTTAATGCCTATCCAAGGCTTATTCAAATAGTCCTTGCTAGATGCTCCTGCATCACTTTGCATTATGACATCTCACTATTATGCAAATGATGTTTGCATGTGTCAATTACCCTGATTGGTTCTACTGTGACCACCCCAGGATATAGAACTTGGAAAGCATTCCAATCCAACACATGCATAGGATTAGCTATATATTTATTAAGATATGAAACATGGAAGACATAATGTAAAATAGATAGGGTTGGTGGTAAAACAAGCCTATATGTTATAGGATTGACTGCTTATAACACCTAGAAAGGTCCCACATATCTCGGTGACAATTTTGTAGACTTCCTAAATTTAATCAACCTCTTTTATGGATTTACCTACAAAAAAAATTATCACCAACTACAAAAAGCCTTTATGCCCTCTTCAGAGATGCATAACTCTTTTTTCTATCATTGGCCTCAACCAATCTCTACCTAATTAGTTTAACATTCTCTTTCATCTCTAAGATCATCTTTGATCCAAAGATTACCCTATCCTCTAACATGTCCCAACTAATGGGTATCCTGCACCTTCTCTCATAAAGTGCCTCAAATGGTTTCATCTTCAATGTTGATTGGTATGAGTTATTATATGCAACCTAAACTAATGGAAGATAATATTCCCACTTATACTACTAATCTATGCAATACATTTGGAGATGATCCTCAATAACCTGATTAACTCTCTCATTCTATCCATCACTCTCTAGGTGTTAAGCTATACTAAATTAAGTTGCATACCCAAATTTGAATTTAGATTCATCCAAAAACTCAAAGATATCTTCGGATCATGATCCAAAATAATCTTCTCTAGAAAACCATGCAACATATAGACTTCCTTTATGAATTACTTTGTAAGGGTAGGTGCATCATCCATCAAATTTCCTAGTATGAAGTGAGCCACCTTGGTTAGTTTGTCAACAAATACCAAGATCATATCATGCCTATTCCATGACATCGTTAAGTCTTGGACAAAGACCATGCTGATCATTTTCCATTTCCATTTTAGGATATCATGTGGATATAATAATCTATCCAGATGCACATGCTCATCTTTCACTTAATGACACTCCAGACAATGTGACATAGAATCAGCTACATCTTTCTTGATTCCTTTCTAAAAATATAGTGGTATAAGATTTGACATGAACTTTTTTACACCTAGATGTCTTGAATATAGGGCACTATGCAGTTCCTTTATCACTATGATCTGCATATTTTATTAACTTGGCACATGCATCTATCAATTGTAATGCAATAGACCACCACTCTCCAAACTAAACACCTTATATCGAGGATATTGATTATTCTTTGACAATGTTTTACTCACTTGATCAAAAAATTCATCTCCTGGAGAGAACTCAATCGCTTGATCCCTAAAGGTACACCTGATAGTAGCTATAGATTTTATGTACCTTCTATGACTAAGGGCATTGGCTACTTTGTTTTCCTTACCTTTTATGTAACTGATGTTAAAATCATAATCAAATAATAACTCAAGCCAACATCTCTAACAAGCATTCAAATTAGGTTTGGTGAAAATGTACTCGAGTCCCAAGTTATCCATCTTGAGCTCAAAAGTTTTTCCCAACAAGTAATGATGCCACACTTGTAAAGCATGAACAATTGTTGTAAGATCCAAATCATGAGGGCATAAGTCACCTCATATGGCTTTAGATTTTGTGACTCATAATCCACTAATGCACCATCCTACATAAAGAATCCACCTATTTGATCCCCTGATGCATCTGTGACCACTTGAAATTGACCATTGGGGTCCAAAATACTCAACACTAGTGTTGATTTAATCCTTCTCTTCAACTCCTAGAATGCTGATTTACACTTCTCTGACCAAACAAATATGTGGTTCTTTTGTTGTAATGAAGTAATTGGGTTAGTTATCTAGGAAAAGTTTGGAATGAACTTCATGTAGTATCCTAATAACCCCATGATGCTTCTTACCTCATGTACATTTTTCGATGTTGGCCTTTCCATAATCACTCTAATCTTTCTTGGATCTACAAAGATACCATCTGTAGAGATAATGTGCCCCAAATACTACACTCTTTCTTGTAAAAATGCATATTTGGATAACTTGCCATATAGCTTATACTTTTATGACTATTGCAGAACCAATTCCAAATGTTGAAGGTGCTTTTCTTCATTATTTGAATATATAAGAATGTCATCCAAAAAAACTAGAACAAAATGATCAAGGTAATCTCTGAATATGTTTTTCATGATATTCATGAATGTTGTTGGAACATTAGTTAGTCTAAATGGTAACACTGTAAACTCATAGTACCCGTACCAAGTTTTGAACACTTTTTTTTGTCGTCCTCATCCTGAATCCTCAACTAGTGGTATCCCTCTCGAAGATCATTTTTATAAAATATTATTGCTCCTTGCATTTGATCAAAAATATCATCTATACGAAGTAGTGGATACCTATTTTCGATGGTTTCCTTGTTTCACATTCTATAATCGATGCATAGTCTAAGGGTACCATCCCTCTTCTTGACAAAGATAACCACTGCACCCCATGATGACGTATTTGGCCTAATCAATCCCTTAGCCAATAATTCTTGAAATTGAGCCTTTATTTCAACCAACTAAATGGTTTTCATCATGTAAGATGTCTTAGACTATGGTTCCAAACTAGGTATGATGTCGATAGAAAAATGAATTTACATCTAGGAGGCAAACGCAATAACTTTTATGGAAACACATTATGAAAATCTCAGATAAATGGGTAATCTTCGAGATATGGTTCCTTAGGTTCCTCCATTTGATTTATCTTGATGATAAATGCTTGACACCCTTTTCCCTGAGCCTTCTTAAGTTAGATAGATAAAACCTACCTAAGCTTCATCTCTCTTTTCTCAGCTTGAATTTGTGTCTAATTCCTGAAATCATCAATACACTCAACTTTCATTAGATAATATTCAACCTTGGATTTATGTTTTGTAATCTAGTTAACTCCTAAAATCACATCATATCATCCTAAAGGTGTTACATATAAATCCATAACTATTATGAATTTGGGTAACCTAATTTATACTTCAACTAAACACCTATCAACCATGACTTTTGATTCATTTCCATATTATACTGACCATGTATTTGCCATCACCCTAGATATTCTAGTAAACTTACTAAGCATCCTAGGAGTTATTAAATAATTAGTGGCTCCTATGTCTATCAAAATGGAAACTGGATGGTCAAACAAAATACTTAATAGCTCAATAGGTAATGCTTGATATTCGGCCTATCGATTGTCAAATATTACATGAATCCACTACTAAAAACTATGCTATTGAGGATTAGGGCCTTTTCCCTTTGATTTGTCTTATGGATAATCATGAGCATAATGATCCTATCTGCAAATGAAACATCCTTCTGGTGGTCCTTTCTTGACATTCTATTAGTTCCCCTTGAAACCATCTTTGGATTCATTTCCCTATTTTTTGTTTCTTGAACCATTGATGAACTCGACATTATATTTTTTAAACTATTTCCTAGAGTCTCCACTTCTCTATTTCTAATTCTTCTTTTTTAATGTTGATTTATAATTTCCAAACCTCTTCTTGAACTTGTCCTTAGCCTATGAAAGAGACTTCAACTTGTGCTCTTATTTCACCACCTTATTTAAGACCTAATCCATGGTACACATTCCATGAACATCTACCTCTCCACCAATATTCAGATTCAAACCCATGATAAACTGCCTGATCTTGAATCTCTCATCTCCTTAATATTGAGTTATGTACTTTAGCAATTTAGTGAACTGCTCCCAATATTTGTTCACTGACATATCACCATTTTTTATATTCTAAATATATATGAGATTTCAATCAAAATAAAGTTATGGGAGCTACCATGATATGAATAAAGCCAAAAATTGATCCCAAGTAGTGGTGGTCAAATTCAGATTCATTTCTAACCTTTTGTTGGCCCACCATGTAGTTGCCTCATTAGCTAATTAGTATGCTCCCCATATTGCCTTTGTGACTTCAGAGTAGTTTAAAATTTCAAAATATTTCTCCATCTCTGTTAGCCATGCCTCAGATTTGTCACCTAGAATAGTCCCATCAAATGTAGGTGGGTTCACCTTCTTCATGTCTCTAGATAACTCTATAGCAACCTAGGCTCTAGCATCCTAAGAAATTTTTTTTCTCAATTACATGCTCTTCAAGTTCATCTTATTTTTCCTATTCCTTATGTCCATGAACCACCTACTCCAAATCTATAATCTAATCTCTAGTCTCACTCAAAACTATGATAATCTGGGCCATCTTCAATGATGACTCAGTGGCAAATTAGCTAGGATCAAATGGAGTGTTGTTTTCATTATCATTTGAAGGACCCTCTCTATAAACTCTCATTTTCACCATCCTTATTTATATCAACAAAAATATATGAAAATGTTATTGGACTGATTAGGTCCTAGAATTTGAGCCATAGCTCTAATACCACATGTAACATCACCACTGGGATCTACCTAGAAAAGCATGATTTTTTTTAATTAAACACATATATCAAAATAGATTGCTCAAGAGAACATAATGGAGATCAAATAAATTAATCAAGTGTAAAAATAAAATAAAATCATATTACATCACTGATCTCTAATATCATGAAAGTATATCATAAAGCTAATATAGAAAGTAATTACATCAATTCAGCTACGATTGATACAAATATATAGTCACCATTATTAATGTACAATAATAAATAATTACAATTATTCATGACATTTTATAATAAAAAGTACAATATAATACAATGTACAATTAATATACATGGCTTCCCTAGAGCATAGTTCCTGAACATAAAATATCTATGGAAATCTCAAGTGTCATATTGATAAGTAGTATTGTTGTGAGGAGGGAGAGCATCACCAAGCATTTTTCACACCAACCACAGACCAATAATCTCTCATGCTAATCCCATCAGGAAATGACTCTCCCTTCATGAATGAGTAGATAGTGACGGCATGGGAATCTAAAGAGACAAGCAAGTACCCATGTGTTGTATGATTTATAACTAAACTAAACATGCAATGTATCATAAAAAAAACTCTATCTATTATAAGATATCGCACATACATGTAAACCATACACATCAAAGGATAATTTTTCACTAAACATACTTTGGCCAAATCTTTAAGAATAGTAATATAAAAGTGATCTTAGATCAATCAAATTCATACACACCACTTGATTGGACTGCCTTCATTTAACAATGCAATGCTAGTAAGCTACTGAGTTCCATCTCACTCCTTACTCCACATTAGAATTGCAAATTGGTCAAATATAAATTCAACCACAAGATTCACATACTTTACATTCTAATAAAAAACACATCATGTAACATGATAAACATAGGAGTAACTGCAACATATATTTATTCCATCAAATACATGCATGAATCTTACATTATTTTTTATCCCATACTATAAATAATGACTATATTTATATCACCTGGGTAAATACATAATTAACTACAAATTTTAAATAACACAATTTATTTATAGTTTAACTTCAGCCTATTATAATCCATATTGTCACAATCTAGTGATTTTAAGCATAACTACAAAGAATCTATAATCTAGTCAAATTAAGTAGTCATAATTTCATAGAAACATAAGATTTTTTTCATCCATGTATAAACAATAAACTCCTCATTTTATATGAAACATAGAATACACATTGCTATATTTCTAGAGTCATATTTACATACCCTCGTAAATCTCTAATATGTATATTTATTTAATATAGATTATAACCCAAGTACACACCCTCGAGGTACTATTATAGACTATTAGGCATATTTACACCCGTTTTCTAACAAGCACTTCTTTTAATAACCCTAAATGCATAATTTGGTATAACATCAAATTGTATATGATGGATTTCACACAACATGTGATCCCAATACCCCACATGGTTATCTCTTGATACCTAAATTGCTAAATTCACTTAAGCCACTATTTCATCCAAATAAGCATGTTTATAATGAAACACATGTTATTTCCAAAGACATAGGGTTATATATTCCCAATTAACTATAACCCAACCATTTATGACATCACATGAAGAGCAATTCAACTATGGTTTTATGTATATCATTTATGGTTTGTACGGCATCTCAAATACATGTCATTATAAAAATCTTTCTATAGTTACTCATGGTCTATGAGGAGTTTTCCAAGCTTAATCTATATTAAGTAAATAAATTACAATTCTTTAATAATAACTTATACCCATTTACCAGATTAAATCAATATACTCTCAGTATATCAATATGCCTTTTCACATCTATTAGCATTTTTGGGGTTTAAAACAAAACCTTGTCTTTTTTTACACATATACCAATGCCAATTGTATTTATACTAATATAAAAACATAACAAAATCTAGTGAATCAAATATTTCACCTGACTTCAACTCTCTAAAAATAGAAACATTTAGGTAAATAAATACCATAGGTATAAATCACTTGGAATAGTAGGGGATATCTAACTCAACATCCCAAATACATACAGGGATTTACTTAATTACAGTAAGATGGGAAAACACAGCTAGATGAAACCAATAGAGGTAAGTGAATTAATACAAATACTCATATTGTTTGTCAAGCTCACAAGAATTAATCGATGTCAATTATAGTTAAATAATTAAGTGGGGCCATCATGTATGGTTTCCAAACTTTCTTAAACTCTCACATAGGTAGCATTCTTGATTCACTTATTTAGGCTAAAAAAGTGCAATAAAAGCGACATGCACATATTTATACAGTCACCCAATAGAAGGCAAGATCATACAATTATAGTATAATCACTTCAATATATTTATGTGTAGGTGATGTGTTATGTAGATTTTCAATAATATTTAACACAATAAATCACCCAAAGATTGATGTCATTGACTTGAACAGGCTAGTAATACATAGCATCTATTTCTCATAATACATACTAGATGACATTAAAAATTAAATCGATGCCCCCTAAAGTTCTTAGTTTTAAAATTGTATATTTAAATATACACCTATAAGAATAACATTGACCCCAACATAATATTTTTTCCTATTATAATTTCCAATCATGTTGATTTTAGCATTCTAAAAAAATATTAACAGGGTGGAACAAAAAGTCAATAAGGTGATTTCATATTGATTATAACTCGACTCAGCTAGTAGCTTTTAAAATTATGATAGCTACCCAAAATAGGAAACAATGACATAGGTATAAGTATCTTGTATTTATATAGATGATGCTATGATAATCTTCAGCAATATCAATCTTTTAAAATCTAATATAATAGCGATGTTGGAAGATAGGCAATGCAATAGGTTTTATTCTCTTAAACAATCACTGCTGACATACTAAGGCAATGTGTAGACTAAAATATATTTTTTCTAATTGGGTATAGCTTAAATAATCCCAGGTCGATGACAAATAAACACTTAGCAAGCTGTAGGTCTTTAACATACACACTATTCATTCAATAGAATAGACTAACAAAAATGATATATAGATTAGGTATATAAATAACCAGATATGATCATCTTCCTCTCTAATTTGTTTTTCAGACTAAACAAAGAAAATATAAATCATTCCAACAAGTATATTGTTATACATATATAATATTAACATAATATCCGATCATAAGCATACAAAAATTCATTGATATATGTAATTGAAAACACCACCTACCAGATAAATTTGGTTATTGATCCTCTATGTATTTTTTTCCTCTATCTTTCACTCCTTCCTCTTCCTTCTAACCTTCTTTTCCCCAATGCATATGATAAGATAACATTCACTAACTTCCCTATGTAAAAATAGGCACAAAGCTTCTTTCATAGATTTTTTTGTTTTTTGTTTCTTCTTTTTTTTTTCTTTTTTCTTTTTTTCTTTCTTTTTTTTTTTTTTTTTGGTTATTTTAATATATTTAATTCTTTCTAAATTTTCTAATTTTAAATTATTTCATTTCTTTTAAAAAAAAAAAATTCTAGCCTTTAATTTTTCTTTAATCTTATTTCTATCTTTTCCTTTTTTTTTTTTTAAGGATAATTTCTATTTTTAATATATTTTAATATGGAATGCTAAAATTTCATAATTTTATTAAATCAAATTAGCATCCAAATATATTATATCAATTTTATATGTCAATTTTATATGTCAATTTTAAAATTTACAAATAACCTGCATTTTAAATTTATTTTTCCCAAAAAAAATTCTTATCATCGTCAATAAAAAAATGTGCCAAACATACAAAAGAATCCTTTATGATATTTTTACCTACTTTGACAAACCACATAAAACAATACTTCAAGAAAGAAATAAACACACCATAAGCAATTGTTTTTAATGCATTTCTATCATGTACTAACTACTGTGGTGGGTGCAGGGTTTTGTTAGCTCTCTGTAGAGCTCTAATATCTCCATCTATATCACCCTCTCCGATAATTCTCTCCCGTTAGCATGTTTTGAGGGATGAGTTATCTTACATCCACCTCATAATACATAGGTAATTATATCATATCACATGATAAATATATAAAAATAATCTAACTGAAATAATACCGTAATATGCTTGAAATGTAAATGCATACATTAACCAACTCATAGTAAGAAATCATGTATCATCATGTATCTAAGCAATATTCTACTATCCCATCATAGCATAAATATAAATCTTAGTAAAAAATATAACCAATAACATATGTGTCCACTAAAAATATCTATGAATAGTCAAATAGTTTGCTTAGTGAGGAATCGAGATGCAATATAATTTATAGTTATCTTATGCAATAAACTATATCGAACAATTTGATTCTGTTTGATCCACCTAGTAAAACTACATTAGACAAATCAAAATAACATAGTTCATCTCCATTTAAATGCACTACATCTCCTCCATCAATTGGATAATTTATTTATTACACACCTTTATATTAGTCTAGTTCAATACCCTCAGGATATGATTAGTGAGATCCCATTGCAAAACTTTCTTGCCTTCCCTCACAAATTCCTTTTCCTGAACTCATGAGAACTTCACATCATCATCGTAATCATTTAATGCAAATTTTATTTGAAATGAATATCCCCCAACCTCCACGTCTAGGGAAATAATCCACCTTGTATAGGTCTGAGTATAGTATTCTATAACAATGTGAATAAATGTCCATACAAGTTTATGAAACTTTAGATGCTTCTCTTTCACTTAAATTTCCTATGGATTCCATGATTCCTGATGAAATATTAATTTCTGTGGTTGATCCTCCCTTATTCACTAGTGTCCAAATGGGTGATATTCAAGTCAAGTGTGCCTTGATTTATTAAGGGTCACACACTTGTATCACATCCCTTTATTTCATTGAGACTCTTGGATACTCTTAATACAGTCTTATATCTACCCAAACTACATGCCAAGGCTATGATTGAAGAAAAATTCCTCCTCTTGGTTGTGTGGCTCCCCATCATGGTTAGAGTTAAGGTCATGGTTTTTAATTTACTTATATCCTTTAACATTTTACATGGATGACCCTAGACACATCACGTTAGAGCCATTATGTCTTTTCCATGCTAATGTGTTAAATTTACTCATAATGGGGCTCTATATAATATTGAAGGAGATGTTAATCCTTTTTATTTTTAAAAATTAAAAGATCGTGTTATTTTTAAAATACCTACCCTTGAACATTTACCTAACATCCCTTTTCATGAATATCAAATATTTAACTCTCCTATTGATAATAATAGTGGTTATAATGGACACCTCAAATATGTGAGAAACATACATCGTAACCTATATTATATTTTGATGATGTAAATCCTAATGAGATCAGTTTGAATATCAAAAACTAGAATCTATCTTCTAGAATTACTACTCACTTACCCCCTTATTTATAACCTCCTTCTCTCAAAAAGTCTATTGACAAAGTTTTTTATTCAATAGTTAAGCCTAAACAATCATTTCCTCATTCCTCTACAATAGATTGACTAATTGATGCCTTCCAAGTCTATCTTCATACACCTAATTATGATAATGGATATTCACCAGATGACCCATTCATAGTTGGTTATGTTCAAGCCAAGGATGTATAAATTCTTCATTGTCGCTCTTATTTATATGATTCTTATGAGTCTACTTTACATTCACATGGTAATCATTTAGTAGATGTAGTTCCTTCTCTTTCTACTACACCTAATATTATTTATTATTCCATTGATGTTTACAAGTCTGCGATGGATCAGGTACCACCTTCTTCCCATTCTACTCTAGTCACTTCTAGGCCTCTTAGGAGTATGTTCATTGATCATGGCATGATAGGAGCTTACCGATTCACTAAGTTTTTTGATCCTTCAAGAAACATTCACCTAGAGATGTTAGTCACATTAATTCAACCTATGCCAAATGTATCTCTTCCAAATATAGATCCTAATTAGGAGCCTACTCATAGATGCATCGATCATAGTTATCTATCTAATCAAGCCTTACCCACTCCAAAACTTGACTCTACTCCTAGATGATAGGCAAATAATCCATATTATGAGTTCGATAAGATACCTAGTCATTGGGCCAAATTTTATGAAGCATACCAGATATTCTTAGCACAACATTAGACATAAAGTTTTGTTCCTATCACATATAGTATATCTCCCCATTTAGCTACTCTTATGTGCACTTGTTGTTTTCATGGCATGACTACACACACTTAGACATATTGTAACCATATTTGATAATACATTGATGTGTTTCATCTTGAAATAACACATACCTATAGTAATAAGATCTTTCCACCTCTGAAGATATATCGATACTATATTCCCAATCATGAGGAAGTCTATCACCTTTAGCATTGGTGTGATACACATCATATAGACATATGTAGAGTATTCTAAGAACATTTGCCATGATTTACATAGTCTAGACCTTCACCTTCCTAGCATCATCATTAGTATCATTCTCAGACAAAGGCTCAACCTTATCCTAGACCCATGCATTTTCACATATCATAGTATTTCAACCATACCCAAGTGTAGGTTTATCGCATTGAATATCCCTATTAATAGGCTCTATGTCCTCCTCATTAGTCTTCTCATTATTTTTCCATAGAGATCTTACATTAGAAAGTCCTTGCACAAATCTCTGTGAAGATAGATGAGACCATGCTCACATTTAGATGACAATTAAAGTAGGACTTATTAGATGTTATTGATGATGTATGTAGGATATACGTCAGTATTTATGAGCACATCATTGTGTGACATATCATATTACTCTTCACATTATCATATGATTGAATTTGATATTTACATTTCATTATGAGTATTGGTGATGCCTTGTTTTTTATATCTCCCATATATCATGGTTTTATTTCATTTTCAGCACTTTATTTTTCCTTATATAACTTACATTTATAACATCCTATTTATATTATTATTTCTTTTATTATACTTTCTTTAAATTTATATTTTAATATTAAAATTTGTATGGATGATGAATATAAAAATCCATAAAATTTTAAAATCCATATTATAAAAGAAAAAAAGAAAATAATCAAAAGGCAATTAAAACTCAAACTCAAGCATGATCTTTTGGCACATATTTTATTCTCATTGAAACTCAAACTACACATTTTGCCTCATGATAAATCCAAGGGCCATTGGAGTATGATAGGCCAGTAGATTGGGATAAGAGGTCTCATTTTATCATATAATACCACCTAATTTCTTATACAAGTACCCAATCATCGTAGTAGATCGATGACTTTATGAGGGGTCTTGAGGAACATGGAACATGCTATGGGAAGGTCGGACCATTTTAGTTTTTGTCAATATAAAATTCATGGGAATGATCTATATATTTCATTTCTTATCCCAAACTTTGTGTTTACTAGCCGAAGTGGCTTAAGTAATTGATGTCAACAATTTATAGCATTGACATACTTGTTTAGTGTGTATCATCATTGCTAAGGAATTCCACATCACCCATGTGGCACCTCACTCTCCTTCTTCACGTCCTATTATCCCCGATATTCCCCTTGATGGATATAACTTCTAGCCAATCATATCCTTGATCACACTTCCCACCTTATCTTGCCTCTTTCTTGAGTTGTAGTGTAAGACCCTCAGATAGGGCCGGGCTTTCCTCGTAAACATAGTTACACCAATTTTTCATATCATATTATTTACATCATTCAATGGTCATACTTTCTTACATAACTCACTAGCACAAACACAAAGTTTGAGTATTTTTCACTCATTTAGAACTTCTTAATGTTTTCATTTATATATATTTTTTTTTGTCTTATTAATTATCTATCATTTTCTCATTTATATCTTTGATTGACATTTATAATTTTAAATTCATTTACTTCTATTTAATTAAATATCTCATCATTTTTTATCTATTTTACATTCATTTTTAACCATTTATTTTTGTTGTTCAATTTTTTATCTACTTACAACATTTTTATCATTCTTTTTAGCCATGCATTCACTCACATTTCACACAAAAGAATAAAAAATACATTATATATAGTATAAGAAAGCATAATCATATGTGCTAGAAATAAAATACATCAATAGATAAATAAAATACATCAATAGATAACATCCATGATTCATACCAAAACACACACACATATATGGCTTGAAAACATTAAATACATCATACATAGTAAAAAAAAATAGATATAAGTTTGAAATCCATCATGAGGACATGCTACACTACCCATTAAGCTTTGAGACTACCCTCTTTATACAATCCACTATAGGTACTGCATCATGATAACGTATCATCCACCTAACCCTATGGATTGGCCATTTGGACCTATAATCGTGATACCTATCTAGTTGTCACCAAATGAGTGGTTGTCCCCTAGCATTATGCCTACAACTCTCCTTTGACATTTCCTAGTGGTGTTACATTGTGAGCTCCATCTAATAATATCCATAGCTCTTTGAAACCCTCACCAACCAACCTAAACAACTAAGTATAACTCTGGACCAAGGCACCAATGTATCAATCAATAATGAAGTATCATGTTATGGTAACACATCATCCAAAATGGCATGGTGGGTCATCTCCATCAAGGTTATTGTTGTAGTATAGAATTTCACCCTTATGGAAGATTGTTTTAGGCTCTCTCGCTCCTGTATACAAAATGGGAACACCTCTAGGATGTGGGTATCTTGTGATGAAGTTGAACCTATGTGTTATGGGTCATCTCCCTAGGTATATCAATTAGGCTCTTAGTAAACTACTCTAAACTATTGATTACCAAAGAAAAGGGTTAGAAAAAGGAGAAAGGGATAACTAAAAATTAAAAAGGGTGATACACCAAAATTTTACACTCCAAATTTCTTGAAACACACACTAAGGAAGCTCAAATACAACTCTCACTCACATAACCTCTCAAACATGTCATTTATGCATCAATATTTCTAAGACTGGGCCCACTAGGTAAGAGATGAAGTATGGAGGAGTATAAAAATTGCACAATATCTTTACTAATAACCAAAATCAAAAGTTTTAGACCTAAAACAATGGTGGAAAACATAAAAAAGTATTAAATATGGAAAATTACCAAGGAAAGACGCCCTTTCACAAAGAAGACATGCACAAACTGACTAGATCACTAGTTTCAAGCAAAGAGGTAGGCAAAAAAAGAGTTGTTTTATCACTTCAAGAGGCTATTCTTACAGAAATGGGTAGGTCTATGCCATACCAAAATAAGGATCCTCCTTTTACAATGGAGAGAAAAAGGGATATGTAAGAGAAAAGGGGAGGGAGAGGAGAAGATATTTTGAGGAAGATGACATCATACTCCACTCAATTGAGAAAATATCTAAAAATATGTAAGAGTTTCATTAAAT